>CM031242.1:600559081-601124121 GCA_018340775.1 Taxus wallichiana var. yunnanensis | reverse complement strand
ACACCATCAACCTTACCTTTACCAATATTAATATTTTTACCAACCAACCAATTGCCTAAACCGTACCAAATTGCACGATTCGCCGCCTCCCGATCCTAAGGGAGAACTACATCGATCGGCCTCGAGGCCCCTCCTTGCTTTGTGCAATGGGCTATGTAGGCAGCACTTCGGAGACATGGGGTCTCCCAAGGTTAGCTCGACCATCCCCTACCATAACCTATCATGTGTGGTAAATATAAATATTTTTGTGTATTTCTATTTAATCACATTCCTCTTTATCCTTTTTCAAAACACCGAAAATCAAAACACAAACATTCTTATTTTTATCGTAACTCAAATCAACATACATATTCAGCTTTATTTAGATGTTAAACAAATACATCTTCTCTATCATCGACACGCAGGTCGGCATCCTTATTTATTCTTATACCTTGCTAACATTTACTCAGACCCTCACGCCTCATCCCGAACTAGGTGATGATCGTGATCGTCGACCCTCTCGCCGGGCCTCTCGTCCTCAAAGGTACCACGGCTATTGGTAGCACCCACTATCAACTCTCTCCACCAATACAATAGCTCCACCTCACTCAATCAAGCCTCTAATCTCAACTCTCCACGTCGACAAGTCAATTTGGTTTCTGAAATAACAAAAGTGACAATGACAAGCCGTATTTTTCTTTTTATAGGTTTTTCGCCTTTCACCGATATCGGTTTCATTTTTGCCTTAAGGAACCGGTATCGGTCGCTTAACCGATATCGGTCACTCAGAATTGACATCGGTTCTCTACCCAACTTTCACCCCATTCTTTGCCCTTATTTACCATTTGCCCCTTTTTAACCACATATCGCCTATATCCACCTTTGCTGAACACCATTTGTTTACCCATTTGGCCCGACCCAAGGCCTCAACCTATCTGTTGGCCCGACCCAAGGCCTCAACCTACCTATTTGGCCTGACCCAAGGCCTCAACCTACCCATTTGGCCCGAGGCCAAGGCCTCGGCAACCTACCTGTTGGCCCGACCCAAGGCCTCGGCCTACCTGTTGGCCCGACCCAAGGCCTCAACCTACCTATTCGGCCCGACCCAAGGCCTCGCCCTAACCATTTGGCCCGACCCAAGGCCTCAACCTACCTATTTGGCCCGACCCAAGGCCTCGCCCTAACAATTTGGCCCGACCCACGGCCTCACTCTACCCTTATGGCCTGACGCAAGGCCACAACCCAACAACTTGGCCCGACCCAAGGCCGTATCACTTCAATACCATACCCACAATCAACATTTTATTTTATCCATCCATCATGTACCTTTTGTTCAATCGAGCTCACCTGTTCATGTTTTAGCATGATTAGGGTCCTTGACTTGATCTGTCGACCAACTTTGCCTAGACCTAGACCGTGATGTTTATCTCAACCAAACCAACCATTTGGTACTGCCGAACATGCCTAAACGTTCCTGTACCTTACCTATTATATACCCTGGAGCTACTTCCTATGCCTTGGATACCAGGATTATATCACCCTTGTTTGGATAAACTATCGACCTTTGCCTATACATTGCTGGTTTGCTCACAAATCATCATGTACCCTAGTCGTACTATTGTATTTGACATGCGTCGCTTCCTTGGACCTACCCCACCACCTTACCATCCTCTCTACAACATTCACCCTTTATCAACCCTATCCCTGATTTCCCGTTCACTCAATCTATGATAGATTTGAGGGGGATTACCTATATCCTTAACAGGAGAAACCACTTCATATTATTGTCCGCGCAGCTTTACAAAACAAGCTACACGACAATAAGGGGCTAATGTAGACACCAAATTCGTGTCTTACGACCCCTTGTGACCCGCATCTCATCTCGCAATATAACCTCATCACCTAAACCTTACACAATTATTTATTAATTACCTTCTAATTGATAAATCCACATCACCCTACCTACCACCTCACTTTGCCACTTCATCATGACTCCAGCCCTAACCCTAAAACTAACCTAATTAAGACCCATAACTTGGTCCACACCTACACCCATAACTAATGACCCCTTTCGCACCCAAAAGCCGACCTTCTAGTCACTTGACCGAGCCCATGCAACCGATCTCTCGGGAGCGGGGAAGGTGGGCTATTTTACTAAAAATAGCCTACTTTTTCCTTACCGATGCGGTTCTACTTTCGCCGTCGGTTACGCAAGCATTGCCATCGGTTCCCTGTAAATGGGCTCCCCAAACCAAAACAACGGATCGAAATTTCATTTTGGGGATCAGTCGAAGGATTTTCTGGATCAATAGAGAGCATTGGGAGCGAAAAACAGAGCCCAGATCTTCACTTGACCGAGCAAAGACGAGTGGAAATACCAGAAGTGTTTACAACCAAGGAGATCAACTTGCATCTTTGCCAAAACCAGTAAGTCACATCTTGCATGTCCTCTGTTATAACATTTCTTATGCTTCTTGAATCTCAGTCCTCCTAAATCCGTTTCTGAATCCACTACCCAACGTGCCATTGCATCTAACTGTCATTCTTTTATCCCTCATCATCCCATTTCCTAATATCATCCATAAACCAGCCTTACAAAACACCGTAGCTAGTAAGAAGATCCTAGAACCCAGGTATCGGTTATCGATGAATCAGCATCGGCTATCATAACCGGCATCAGCTATCAGTAACTACCATCAGTTCCTCTGATCAAAACCAGAAAACCAGCCTTTCCCTACCCGGTTCAACGAAACAATTTAATTGATACTTACGATCTTTTGTGTTAATTCATATTAGCGGGAGGCGACCACCTTGAAAGGAAGTTTTATATTTCTTGGGCCCAAGGAGTTTCCTCATTTATTGTTTAATCAAATCTTGTGGTCTTGTGTTCTTATTTGCGCAGTAGTCCTTCCAAGACAAAAGGAGTTCTTCGCGGTCGCCTTGATCTTTCTCTACGGTGCGCGCACACCATCTCGACATTCCACGGTTATTCCTCCTAGCCCTAACCTTATCTCTTTCTAAAAGGAGCGAAACATTTCCGAGTGAAACAACTAGGATGATAAAGTCTTTATTGTATTTTGAGTAAGAAGAACAACCTACAAGAGGTTGAATAAAGCAACACTATTTCAGTGGTGTTTGGCGTAGAGGTTGTTCTACCTATATAATTCATGTTAACTTCTCTATGTATTGCATGTGTAGGAGGTTTGGCTGATGAGCAAGCACTTAAAGAACATATTGACAAAGCGATGAGGTTGGGACGAAAGGATAGCTATAGAAAGATGGAGTTAGAAGCAAGAAAAGGACGGGGAAAAAGGCATGGCATGATAGGAATATCAAGGATAAGAAGCTTGAAGTTAGATAGATGGTTCTTATTTATGACTCAAAGTGTTTACACCACCTTGAAAATATAAGGTGCATTGGTTGGGACCATATGTTATAACTTATATACTTGGTTCGGAGTGCTTTTAAGTTAGAAGCACTAGATGGAACGTGGTAGGCCAATTACTTCAATGGGACTAGGTTGAATCCCTACTATAAATAAGTCTTATTTTTTTTTTTGTAATAAGGCATTATTTCCATTAGAATATGTTTTTAGTAATGCATTCCCTTTATATGTGTTTCCTTTCATTGTTGTTATGATTTTCAATTTAGTTCAGTGTTTTGTGTAATAAGCACACTTGCACACCAAAAGCTAATTACTATCTAAGTGTTTTCATGTGTAGAGTTTTTGCATACCCTTAGTGTGGGGTGGATGAAGAAGGATTGACTAGTGCCTTATTTTGGATTGTGGTGCATGATAAAAATAAACTCACATGTGATCAGAGAAGGGACATGTTTAGAAAAGAAAAATTTTAATAATTTTCTCAAATTTTAGACCACGTGTGGGAGGATGGATGCTCAGTATAATGCGAGGTAGGCTACAACATTGGAGACTACTTGGGAAGAGTCACATTGGATAGGTACTTTAGCATACGGAAACAAATGTAGAGGAGATTTTGATGGAGAAGTAGGCACGTCGAAGGTTATGACTATGGTGTGAAAATTATAAGCACATAAGATAAGGCATCATGCGTACATGAAGCATAGTTACGAGTTAATTATGTGCATGTAGTAGTTGGGAGTAATTAATGTGAAGAATTTTTGAAATTTGTTATAAGTTTGGCATTTGTAACATCATTGTTACCTTGCATTATTGAATCTTTCAAGTGCAAAGTGAAGACAAGAACTAAGAATGAAGAGTAATTTGCAAATCAACGAGCTAGGTAGGATTATAGCACCTTGTTGATTTGCATTCGGTGTGGAATTACGATTCGGGTGTAGGTGTGGGTACTGCGAGAGAGGGTTTGTATGATTAAGGTTTGAAGAAGGAAAAATTACAACTAGGGTCTAACGAGATCAAAGGGTATGGTTCACACTCATGGTATGTAGAGTAAAAAGGTGACAATTTGGAGGTTATAGAACATTCCAGTTAGGTGAGGGAGGAGATATGGCACCATGATAGGCTCCGGTTGTTGAGGTAGAGGTGGATAAATCGGTAAAGGACTAGTTAGTCAAAATGTTGTATCTGGAGGGAGTAATTGAAGGGTGACCATGGAAAACTAAGATAACATAGTGTAAGATTTATAACACTAACCATAGAATGGATAAGTGCATGAAGGATATCATTGTCGAGGTCATTAGAAAGACTAATCGAAGGATGACAGATGGAGATAGGGTTTTGGACGACTCTGTCAGGAAATTTCTTGAAAGTGTAGGGGTCATGTAGATTCTTGAGTTACCTTACTTTGGGAATCAAGTGATTTTATCAATGGCTCATGTCACGGGTACACAAATATTTCTTTTACTTCACAAGTAGAATAATGTATATTACCGCTAGACTAATTAGAAAGATAACAGGTTACGTGACTCTAGACGGGAGATTATCGGTGACTCCAGGATGATGAGGGTATTGATGTAATTGTTGTTGTGCTTGAGTACAAAAGTGGGGCCAATTGTTCAAGGTAACCAATATTGATGACATGGCCACCAAGTTCATAGCACGGTTGGTGGGTTGTAAGTTAGGTGCCTCCAAATGATGGAATGAGGTAAATCAACGCTGGTTGCACATAGCACACAAGATGGCCAACAATACCTATTACAATAATGTTGGATACATTTCAAATACTTTATTTTCTAAGGCGTGCATCCGGTGGACAAATCTAAGAAAATCACATGAGGTGTTATTGTTCTGTTACTTGTATTTAGTGAGATCTGTGTACCCTCTTTGGGATGAGGGAGAATTTCTAGGAATTCCCCTTAGAGAACAAGTCACCAAAGAAAGAAATTTTCAAAGTATACATTGTGTGGCTCCATTTCAAACACATACAAGGAGTGACAGAAAATTGGTTTAGGAGGTTACATACTGGGCATTTAAAGGAGGTGATGCATTCTACGTGAACTTCCTACGGTGTTGGATGGCCAAGAAAAGTTTGTTGTTCACTAGCATTTCAATTTGGGGTAGTTTTATATGAAGATGGGTGAGAAAATCCCCTGGTGTAAGTTGCCTTTCACATTTCTTTTCGTTATTTTAAGAATTCTATGAACAAGTTACATAACACACGTAAACTTCAATTTGATGTTGATAAGGTATACGTAGATATCCATATCCTACGAAAACCTATATATGGCCAATTTGAGAAGCGTATGTAAAAATATTGAAATAGATAATATTGACATAGCTCCAAATACCATGACCATAGGGAAAATTAAACTAGTGCATGTCTATGTGTACTTACGGTCACACTTCAAAGATGGAAATGTGATTAAGGGTAAGGACATAGCTTTGTCGGTCCTGTTATCACCAAATCACTACACCCTTTAAATGGAATGAATGTGAACAGGGCATTCGGTGTGATTGGGTAACATGGGATCACCTCTCTGTTTTGTGGAACTTGGGTTTGAGGTGAACCTCTAGAGAAGGTTGGTTTCCTCTTCCTAAACTAAGTGTTGTACTACTCTTAGTGCAATAAAATGGTTATCTAGACCTATGCTAAAAATTTCATGGGGTTTAGGGGAAAAAGAGGTTTTACAAGAAATGAAACTATTTGAGGAATTTTGATGCACCAAATAAAGAGTGTTGCTAGACTTGGGAAGGGTTGATTTAAAGAGGTGTTGTGCACCACAAGTCAACTTCACCTATTGTAACTTAGAGAGGGTATCATAATATCATAGACTAGGAAGCATATGTTCCTTTGTTAAACTTAATCGACAATACAATCTATATGTCTTCTAATAAAGAAGGATAAAATTGAGAAGGGTGAACAATCACCACAACTCAATTGCATGCAATACTCCACCACTTGATAAGTACATAACTCCAAGAACCTGCACTAGAAACTTGAACTTGCATAGTGTACCTACAAGCATGAAAAAGGCACAATTGTTTCACCTGATTCTAGAGAGTTTCTTTGAATGTTGACAAAACAGATAAGGGTAAAGGGCTAGGAGGAATACCTGTTAAGATGCTAGTTATAGGTTGTTGCACGCGTATGACTTCTAGATCCTGATTGACTATGAGAGCTTCTATTTGCTTGGAGGAACTACCTAAAATGGAAAATAAGACCACCAAATAATAGTTAAACAATATATGTAGTGGACTGCCTAGCATGTGCTAGATCTAGGAAGTGTGATACTTCCTAGATGGCTATCAATCCACTATTTAAAATAACTTAATGCTAACAATAAAGGAAATCCTATTGTAGTTAAAATGATTTAGGTATCTCATTCATCTACAATAAGAAAATTTGTTCACAACAAAGCTTAAGCTATGACTGAATCTAAAGGTCAAGGTATTGGTATGGGTGGGGTGAGGTTCGGCTGTTTTGGGTATTTGATGGAGGTTTTAAGCTTTGTTCTTGGTTTCGATAAAAACACAGAGAACGACTTGATCACCGGTATGGCGATGTCGGTTTAGGTTAACCAGGTGATGGTTGTGGGTAACCGACATCGGTATGGTCAGGGTATAAGAAACTCAATAAAAACTTGGCAAGGTGATAGATCTGAGGCTAGGTGGAAATGGAAGGGTAATGGTCAGATTCATGTGGGTCCCAAGTATGCACAGGAATGATTAAAATCTGGATATGGGAAGTTTAAGGGTGTGGGTAAAGGGATGGTCAAGTTTGCATGGAGGTAAAATGGTGGGGAATGGGAATGGGAGAAGAAACTAACAATAGAAGTAAAAGGATCTGCTTAAATGATAATGAACTAGTGCAAGTTAACAAAATTACTGTTTGTACGAGCTTGATGTCTGGTTAGCACTGGTTGGTGATCAAATGGAAGGAACTCGATGTGGTGCTAGCACTTCCTCATATGCTCCCATGAAGGCAAATGGGTTTGTAGTTTCTTTTGCTGCTGCTATGGATGCTCGACGATGCGTGTACGGATGCTAGTTACGCTTGCATGACGCACTCTAGTTTCGTCACTTTTTCTCAAAAGATGTATCAACCTCTCTCGAAATGTGTCGAGTGCTCAAACAATGTGCCAACCTCGAAATAAGGTTATTTTTGGGGTTAAATGGTAACCGACGATGGTTCCGGGTTGTGGATGGCGATTTAGGGTGACCCATTTTAGTTAGGGTGGGATTCCTAGGTTTTCTAAACTAGGCGAGATCCTTTCGATTTTTGGGATCTCGTTCATTTTGGCTCCACATATTATAATAGAAGCTTCCCTTTTCAACATGCGGGAATGTGGTTAGAGGGAATATAAGCTTTGATTTTTAGGGTTTGGGTAGGTCTTAGTTAGTTATGACAACTTACTAAGAATAGGTCTTAGAGTGAGGTGGCTAGATGAGGTGGATATGTGGGCATTATCTCAATTAGGATATTAAAATAATAAATATTGTGAGGATAATGAATTAATTTAATTAAATTAATTAAATTAATATTAGAGTGGGGTGAAGGGGGCCATGGTTAGGTGAATGTGTTCAAGGTGTTTATTTGACAAGGGACCAAGGAGAGTGTGACCCAATTTTGGTGTCTACATTTTGCCCCTTTTTGTCGTGTAGCTTGTATTGGTAAGTGACGCTGACAAAAATAAGATGTGGTTGCCCCATGTGTGGTGAAGGTAATCCCCCTCAAACCAGGAATTGACGAGGTAGAAGGTAGAATTGGTGAGTGGTTTGATAAAAGGTGAATGTGATGAAGAGGAAGGTGGGAAATGGGGGTAAAAAGGGGGAAAAGGTCCACTCGAGTAATCTAGGTAATGGGTCAGGGTCAAAGGTAGTAACATTCAAAAGCACACACACACTTATAAACTACAACATGGTACCATGTTGAAGAGCAGAAAACTCTACATTGTCTAAGGTCGATAGGCTTATCCAAACAAGGTTGAAGTGATTCCAATATCCAAGGTATAGGATATGGTCACGAAACACGACGTAGGTCAGGTGTAGGAACGTTTAGGTATGTTTCGGTACACGCAAGGAGGTCGGGATAAATGGTCATGGCGCAAGAGGTAAAGTAAGGTCGGGATGGCAATCAACATAGGTAACGATTACCACAAGGTATAGCGAACACATGGGGTCAAAGGTCACTAGTGATGTTCTATGTCCAAGTATCTAGGTCACAAAGGCATGGGTAGGGCAAGGTATGGGTAAAATAAGGATTCCCAGAATGAGGATGAGATGAAGGGGCAAAGGGTAAGGTCAAAAGGTCAAGTACTGTGGCCAAGTGAGGTGAGTGTAGGATAAAAAAGGATTCAAGTCAAAAATTGGGGGTAGGGGGTAGGAAAAAGACTAAGCAGGGAAACCGATGACGGTTTAAGAGAACCGATGTCGGTCAAGCTTGACCAACCACGGTAAGCTAGGGCACATGAATCGATGTCGATTATGGTAAACTCGATAAATCTTTGGTTAGATTGAGGTTTTTATAAAAGAGAAAAATCCACATTTTTCAATTCATTTGTCTTGTGTAAAAGAGGAGAAAATGATAGAGGAGAGAGAAAAGGGTGTAAAGTGACCGAAAGTGAGACTGAGGATTGAGTTGGCGAGCCACGTGGTAGGTGATAGTTGGTGATAGGTGGATCCATGAGCTAGGTTGGATCAATTTGATTGGATTGAGTGATTGGAGAGTGAGTGGTCATTTGGTGATGGTAGAGGCAGGAGAGGGATAGGGGGACCACTAAAGACAAATGGCGGAGGTTCCGCCCACATAGACAACAGTGCGATGAGGTAGGATTCAATCCACTCGTTGTTTTATTTATTAGAATTAGTGGGTGAAAATGGTTTTTTTATTTTTGGGGAAATAAATTTTGAATTATGGGAGGGAAAATAAATTAAAATAGGAATGGGGAGGGAGGGGATTGGGTGAAGAAGGGGTGGGGAAGGGTGAGGGGGAATTTGGGTAGGATTGGGTGGGTAGAAGGGAGTAAAAAGGGAATTTTGAGGAAAAGCGGGGTTGGGCACAACGGTTTTGTAGGGACAGTGTGACAAGTGTCGGTTAAAGGTTATCCGACGTCGGTGTTAGGCGCCGTATCGATCACGAAGCAGGTGATCGATGCCGGTTGAAGGGGGATCGGGTTCGATTATGGGTAATTCTAGTTACGGTTGTAATTGGGGAAAAAGGTTAAAAAATATGTCCGAGGTTGGGTGGGTGAGGTAGATAGGGGTGAGAAAAGTGGTTTTGATGAAAATCATAACATAGGTAAGGGGTAAAAATAGGTAAGGGTGGAGTTGTTAGGGAAAAATGTATAGATGTGTAGGAAAAAGGTAAGGTCGGGGAGAGGGTCAAAATGGAATTAGGTGAGGGGTCGGGGTGTGTGGTTTAATAGGTGAGGTGATATTAGGTTGGGTAGGGTTAGGGTAGGTAGGTCGGTAAGTGAGGGTTGGATTGGGTAAGTAGGTAGGTGTGGGTTGGGTTGGGTAAGTAGGTAGGTGCGGGTTGGGGTGCGTGTAAATAGGTAAGGTGAGAGTGGTTTGGGTAGGGTTAGGGTAGGTAGGTTGTGTTGGTTTGGGGTAGAGGATAGGCCCACATTGGTATGGGTGAATGTAGATATGGTCGAGTTTTAATAACATGCTTGTTTTGGATGCGAGGTGATAGATCGGTGAGGATGCGAGATAAGGTGTCACCCGCTCGTGAAAATTTGAGGTGCAACGATAGCAAGGGTTGTGGCACGTTGAGGAGGTGGGCCGATTGGGGTCTAACACTACTAGAATGTTGTCTGGTAGCCGAAGTCCGATGGTCTCCCTCATCGATGGATGGGACTCGGCGACCAACATGTTCCACTCTACCGACGAGTGAGATGACATCACCACGGAGGACGTGTTTAGGATCCTACGGTTACCCATATTATTTACGTAGGTATATTCTGTAACATCCTCATTTTAGACAATAGAACAAGTCAATTTTTTTTTTTGATAATTGCATCCACGGTTCTAAATACCTAATTTAGAACTCACAATCAAATAACCATTCTTATAACAGACAACCATATGCGAACATTGTAATGACTCCTGAGTACCTCCGATCTATTCATTCCATAACTCAAGAATCTCACCGATCTATTCATGCGTAATAAGAGTTGGCATTTTTATTTAACACTTCACTCTTGCGGTTCTCTTCCCTATTCGGGATTCGTAATGCTCATGTCAAGGAACCTAATCGAATAATTGTTACCATTATTCATCGGCATCTCATCCCTTAGACTAGGTGAATTAGACAACGCAATCAGCGAGCTTGTGATACTTTGGCCAAAGATTTGAAACATACTGTTTATGTCTCATATTCCTTAACGGCATACTCGTCAATCTGGAATACGCCCTTCACCCCATTCTTATGTTATGTAGAATGTCTTATACCGACTTCTGTCAGTCCCTCCTATCTCAACTTATTCGCTCGGAAATGGATTAACAAGGTGATAACGTTATATGGATGCCCACGAGGATTAGGGATACGATGACATACTGGTTCAACCCTAGTTAAACCAGTGTGTCAAGATACCCCGAATCTCCTAGGTAGCCTTATAACGTGACCACATTCCTAATCGGTCCCTGAGTAACTCGTTCGAGATCAAAGTGTAAATCTTAGTGATCAATGCAAAGGGTGTCGTCATAAGTCACCGCATTGTTGTAACTTTGAGAAGCTCCTAATCTTTCGGAGGTACAACCCCTACGATTGACTTGTGCCGTCAACCTTTAAATCCACCTCGGAAAGATCTACTTATTAATATGCGTTACACACGTTGAGTTTAAACTACATTTAAGACGTTCCCCTAGGGTTAGCCTTTCCCGATCCTGGATTCTTCATCCTAGAATGACCTTCCTCAATAAACCCATTACACAGTGGAGATATTAAGGCCAAGGTCTCATCATGGAGTTCTTAGAATATACATGATTCTAAGACAATGGAATTTGACAATAACTCATAAACTTCACATGAGATTGCCATCTGAACCCCATTAGGTTTATATCAGTTCTCCTAACTGAATTTATATCATACCTATTAGTATCAAGATATAAATGATTAAGAATCCAATTAAATGTTGTCCTGTCATAATCAAGACTAGGGATTAGTAATTTAATTCAGCTTGATTAGCGTTCTGCTTAGGTTTATTTTAATCCTATCTTTAGAAAGACAATGATTTAAATTTCAATTTTTCTTTCGATAGAACAAATTAGAACTACTAAACACTCATAAGAATTCAATCACATTTTCTTGTAAGCTTTCATTGACAATCACAAAAGTCTCCAAACTATACAAAGATAACATTGCCCCTCCGGTATATAAACCGAAGAAGGTCAACTATCAAAATAAGAATACAACACATAAGCAAGCAAATACTTATTTCTATTCCTTTCAGAACTATACAAATACTTTTTATGCATTCAACATACTTGATACAATGCTCAATGGAAAAGGAACATCTTTCCACATATAGTACATTTAAAAAATCAAGATGTAATTTATTATAAAACAAATTAAACAATCTGATCATCCTGTCAGATCTGCATTGCTTTTACCACTTACGGCATCCATCTGCAAAAATTATCAACATGGGTCAGTTTGATGAACTGAGCATGATAAGCACTAACCATTAAAACAATTGCAATACATCAATTGTTTTCATTAAACACCCTGTTTAAATGAGATCAAATCATTAAAACGTTAGTGACCAAGAAGACAAATGCATCTAACCAACTATCCATCGAATCCCAAGGACAAAGAACATCGACGGATTATATATTCAACATAATAAATAAATAACCTTTCATGATTCCATCAGCATGATAGAACAATTCCAAAAGTTAGATAAACAATTATATCAACCTATACTTTATAATAGAAGAGAAATAAACGAATAATACTTATTTCCTTAAGATCTAGCTCATGACTGTACCGTCTTTTCAAGAGCAAGGCATTCACTTAATACACATGCAAATAAATCGGTCGAGACCATCAACAAGCACAATTGTTTTGTTTAAAGCTTACAAGAAAGCAACTACAAGACAAGAACCCTCTTGCCAAACAACGATGTCTATCTACCAAAGCGGACTCAAGTATGACCTTGTGCAAGAAGCTTAATGACAAGAAGATAAACACGAAAGGCTTTTAGACACAAGGTCGAAATCAAAAGATCTCCTTTGTTATCGTAGAAGTCAACCAAAGACTTCGTGATCATTTAAGAAATGACATTTCCCTATGACTATGCGGAGGTATTTTTAAACGAAATCCAAGCAACATGCACAGCCACATCTATCTGGAATGTAATCAGAAAGAAAACATAACATAACATAGTCACTTCTGAATGCATCCAGAGTTGAAAGTATGTTATTCACAACCTACTTTATAGAAGCCATAATTCATGATGTCAAGCTATTAAAGAAAACCAATAAAGCCAAGAACATTACATGTTCATACTCAGGCTTATACAGAAAACAGTGACATAGATTACCATTCGAGGATTTAAAACTAAGTCCGTAAAAGTATTCTGACGTTTAGCTTTTCGAAACCGATATACAAGATATCTTCCCATACTCACGAGAACCCAACGGTGTCGAAAACAATAAGTAAACCCAACAAAGTCTTAATTTGAAGCAGTTACACTGTTTATCTATCAAGAATTCAACTGAGTCCCAACAACAGTATATAAGATAAAAATAGTTAATGATTCTATCTATGCCAACTATGGTAAGCATTCAAAAAATCAGGTGTAAGCAAATCAAAATACTGATTTCATAACAAGGAATTCAACTGAACCTCTTCAAAATTCTCGAACAAGATTACGAAGGAAACGTAAAAGTATACCCGGAGTCTCGTGCCAAAATTCATAAATAACAGAGGTTGTATGACTGTTACTTCTACAAGACTCCAACGAAATTCAATTATCAATATTCAAAGATGTATCTATATCCTCAACAGTGGACCATAATATACGATTCATTCAGAGGACTCCACAGAGTCGTTTCAATACAATAATCATATATATATATATATATATATATATATATATATATATCAATACTATCAATGGGTTGAACCCCCATAACCTCCACGCAAGGGGAAAAACAACTCCAGCAAGGTCGTAATGAATACTGTAACACTGTGAGTTACCTTTTCACAAATAACTATAAAATTTCATAACGAAACCCAACCAGAATCCATAACCACCACTAAATAACAACCACGACAGAGCTTACAAAAGAAAAGGTCAATTAACTGAACAATCAAACAAATGTCCTTCGATCCCTTCCGACGCTTCACAACAAGAATCAACGAAAAGTATCCATCAACAAGCATCTCAATAGTACTGTACCCATCAAGAGAACAATTTAAGGACTCACACAGAGCAGGCCTATCACATATACTTGCAATAATTTCACATATTAAAGCCGGAATGCAAAACACAAAGAAATATAGCAACAGATTCAATTTAATAAACACCCATTAAGGGATAAATGAAAAATCGAACCAGCATGAAGATACTGATGCAAAATCAAATCACACAAGCAAACCATAGAAAATCATCCATTTCCATAAATCATTTGAAAGCGAGTTGTTCTAATGAAATCACTTGAAAGACAAAGAAGATTTTTAAAGGTTAGGGCCTAACATGCCCGGATATTTGCTCAAAATTCCGAAGCGAGACCACTAAAAGAGCTCGAACTTTATTTTCCTTTTCCAAGTTAGAGCTACCAACAAAATTTTGCTATTTCCATGACTTATATATTTTCCTTGCCAGAGGAAAGAGCTAGATACGCTCATACTCGCCATGCAACACAAAGAAGACTGGTGCGAAGAACCAGTGAACAGGCAGAGGAAAAACCAGAATTCGTGATAAGCCAAACAAAACATTAACTTTCCATTTTGCATGCCTTCTCGCGAATTCCGAGCTCGACTACCGAGCTCATTAATTGCATTTACTCCCAATTTCCCGCTTAAACTCCATCACTTTGCCGACCGCCATAGTTGGCGATAGACAAATAAAATTTCAAGACCATTTTCAATTTTGGCGACTGCCACGTCGGCTCAAGTTAGCCGTTTTAAAACTTCTACCAATACTTGTCCTTCATACTTATCCTTTACATTTAATGACATAGAAAAGGCCGCCCATGGTTCGCCCCTCCATAGGTCCCCAATAATCCTTGCTCAATAGTTAGGTTAGTAACTTAGGTTAGAATTTAGGATAATACCTAGTCTAACTTCATAGAACATAGATACTAACTTAGGACGTTAGCTCTTAGCCTAGGTCTAGGTTAGATTAACACTAACCCCTAGGTTAAGTTTAGTTTTAGGTTACTAACATTAATAATTCCAGTTAGGTCTACATTCCGTATGCTCAGAAAAATACCTAAAACATGCATTCTCGAACAGGGTTCACTCTGTTATTGCCATTAGGCTACGGAATTATATGCAACAGAATTATTACCTGGTCCACGACCAAGACCTTCCAGATATACTTGATATCGGGAACCATTCCATTTCACACGATCAACCGAGTTAGACTCGGATTGGCTTTATTCAACGAATTGGACCTTACGCAACTCGTGAAAGGTTTATAATTTTTAATTCATCATGAAAAATTAAAAAGCACCACTTGGATCAATACCACTGATCCAAGGCTAGGTCTTATAGATGAATAACTTTATAATTCGTTCCGAGATCAGATTAAACTCAGATGTAAAATGAAATAAATAAAAGAGTCTAATCAAATTCTGACTCAGTCAAAGATCTGCAATCTGCAAAGAAGATTCAGTACATATCAAGCATGACTTCTCAATCAAAGGAACACATCCTTTTTACAAAAGAAATCACATATCAACACTTGTATGCTTAGGAGGAAGTAACAACAGTTCAGGGTGTTACATGCTTCCCTCCTAAAAAGATTCATCGTCCCGATGATTACATATTCAATTAACCTTCAGGTCAACCAATTTATCAGTACACAAACAATGTGACTATTTCCAATTTGAATAGTTCCAGAAATCAATGTCACAACACATTTTATTCAACCTGAATAATGTTTGCCTTCATCTGGCTTTCATAAATACTTAAAAAAATAAGTTCATTAAAGAATGTTTTGTCAACAGATTTCATTCTGTTGAAAAAGAGAAGGAAAAGCAATTTTCATCTCTTCCAGATTTTCCCAAGTTGCACTTTCTTCGTTAAACTGGTCCCACTGGACCTTACATTGCTGTATTTCACGATTTCTTAAATGCAATTGGCGAGTTTCCAGCACTCGTGTGGGTTTAACCACGATTATTCCTGGGTCTTGGACCTGCAAGGAATTCCAATTTAAAACATGTGACAGATCTGAAACGTATTTCTTAAGCAAAGAAATATGGAAAACATCATGCATGCAAGATAAAGTAGGTGGTAATGCTAAACGATAAGCTACAGGATTGATTATTTCGACAATTTTGAAAGGTCCCACGAATCGAGGTGACAACTTGGCAGCCTTGCCAAAGGTTATAGAACTCTTCTCGGGTTTAACACAAAGAAAAACCTTATCACCAAGCTCAAACCTTCTATCAACCCGCTTAAGGTCAGCATAGCTCTTACGCTATCCGCCGCTTCCTTTAATCTTTCACGAATCAGCTTAACTTGCACATTTGTTTCGTGAGAATCTCTCGGTCCAATTACCACTCTATCCTCAACACCTTTGTCCCAACTAACATGAGATTTTCGCACTTTCTTCCATAAAGTGCTTCAAATGGTGCCATTTTAAGAGATGAATGATAAGTGTTGTTGTATGCGAACTCAACTAATGGAAGATACTCTTCCCATTTATACTTTGTTGATCCATGCAATACATCCGCAACATGTCCTCCAACACTTGATTTACCCTTTCGGTTTGTCCATCCGTTTGGATGATATGCGTAACCGAAGTTTAGTTTTTTCAAGAGCTATATTAAGTGTTTGCCAAAACCTTGACGTCATTCTTGGATCCCGCCGATATAATCAATTTCGTACACCATGCAATCTGAAAATTTCATGTACGAATCTTTTGGCCAAAGATCGGTGAATCATCCTTTAGATTTCCAAAGCGATGAAATGAGCTACCTTAGTCAGTTTATCTACAACTACCAGGATAACATCATGTTTATTCCTAGACATGGGTAATCCTTGTACAAAATCCATGGTTATTACTTGCCATTTGTACTGCGGTATGCTATGAGGATATATGATCAAACAGGTGCATATGTTCTGCCTTAACCCGCTGACACTCCAAATAATGGGTCACAAAATTTATGACATCCTTTTTCATACCTTTCCAAAAGTATTGTTGTTTCAGATCAGCAAGCATCTTTGTGATACCCGGGTGTCCAGAGAAAGGTGAATTATGAAATTCCACTAACAACTTCTTCCTCAAGTCGTTCAACATAGGTACATATACCCTGTTTTCATAACGCAAGATTCCTTCATCATCAAAATGAAAACCTTTATACCTTTCATCATTAGGTTCTACAGCAAGCGCTGCCTTTACCTGCAGAAAGTAATTATCAGATTCTGAGGCACTCTTTACCTCCTCCTTTAACTGAGTTCTTAATGTTATAAGAGCATAAATGTGCCTCCTAAGACTTAGAGCATCGCCTACTCTATTCTCCTTCCTTTGATATAGCTAATATCAAAATCATATTGTGATAAAAATTCTAACCACCTTCTCTCCTGGCATTCAGATTAGGCTGAGTAAAAATATATTTCAGCCCTAAGTGATCAGTTTTCAACTCAAAAGGTTTCCCAAGTAAGTAGTGTCTCCAGACTTGAAGTGCATGAACAATGGCAACAAGCTCCAAATCATGAGGGGCATAGTTCAGCTCATGTAACTTGATTTTTCTACTTTCATATGCAATGACTTGATCATTTTGTAGCAAAACACCTCCAAGGCCTTCCCCTAAGCATCCGTTACAACAAGAAATTCCCATTAGGGTCTCTGCAGTACCTAATATAGGTGCAAAAGTCAACTGGTCTTTCAGACTTTTGAAAGCCACTTCGCACTTGTCGTTCCATATGAATTTCTTATCCTTCTTCTGCAATGAAGTTATTGGTGCAGCTACCTTAGAAAAATCCTTTACAAATTTTCTATAGTAACCTGCAAGACCCATGAAGCTTCTTACTTCATGTACATTCTTTGGCGCAGGCCACTCAGTTATTGCCACTATTTTTGAAGGATCTACAGCAATTCCTTCTTTACTTATGACATGACCCAAATAGTGAACTTCTGAATCAAAGAAAGAACATTTGGATAACTTACCATACAACTTTCTTTTTCTCAGAATTTCCAAAACTATCTTCAAATGCTCATTGTGCTCCTCAACGCTTTTAGAATAAATGAGAATATCGTCCAAGAATACAAGTACAAACTTGTCCAGATATTCTTGAAAAATATTGTTCATTAAGTTCATAAAGGCTGCGGGTGCATTAGTTAATCCAAAGGGTAGAACCGTGAATTCATAATGTCCGTACCTTGTTCGGAAAGTTGTTTTATGAATGTCTTCTTCTTTAATCCTTAACTGATGATAACCAGATCGAAGGTCTATCTTAGAATAAACCGCTGCTCCACGCATCTGATCAAATAGATCGTCGATCCTAGGAAGTGGATATCTGTTCTTCGATCGTTTCTTTTTCAACATCCGATAATCAATACACAGCCTTAGTGTTCCATCCTTCTTTTTCACAAATATTATAGGCGCACCCCAAGGTGAAACACTTGGTCTAATCAAACCTTTTGTCAAAAGTTCTTGCGACTGTGCCTTAAGCTCGACTAACTCTGTAGTAGTCATCCTATAAGGCGCTTTGGAAATAGGTTCAGTTCCCAGTTTGATTTCAATGGTGAAGTCAAATTCTCTCTTGGGTGGTAACCCTGGTAATTCTTCAGGAAAGACATCCCTGAAACTTTGTAACAGAGGAATTTGCTTCATATAATCACCATCTTCTTCTGAAGATTCAGATATCTTTACTGCATAAAGAGTACATCCTTTATTCTTAGCCTTTTTAAGCTGCATAGCTGACAGTTTCCTAACTGAAATTTCTCGTTTCACACCTTGAATCTCTGTTGTTTCCAGCTGATCATCTAAACATTTTATGTTCTTTTCATAGCAGTCTACTTTTGCTTTATGGTCAGCTAACCAATTGACACCGATGACAATGTCATATGATCCCAAAGGTGTAACATAGAGATCAACTTCCGTGGAAAAGTTAGGTAAGTCAAGGACTGCCCCAAAAAGACACATACTCACTGTATGAACAGAGTTATTACCATACTGTACAGTCCAAGATTTATCCATTTTTCCATCTTTTCTTTTAAGTTTAGAAGCAAGTTTATTAGAAATAAAACATTCAGTAGCTCCTGTATCAAAAAGAATAGTGACAGGTATGCCAAATAACTTACCCGGAACTTCTATAGGTGTTACTTGCTTTTCAGCTTGCTTGTCTGCTACTCGCAAAGATGTATCTTATGTCTTTGACACGATCATCCTTCTTCAAAGGGCACCGATTTGTGTAGTGATCTTTGCCACAATTGTAGCAGCCTCTCTACAGTCCCTTTTAGGCTCAAAGTTGCCTCCAGTTTTGTAATTGTCACACTGTCCTCCATAGGGCTTCTGCCCATTATTATAATTTTTAACAAAATTATCCCTTACATTTCCAGCAGGCTTATTTACTACTGCTTTCTTATTGTTATCTCCTGGAAACTTACTCTTGTTTCCAAACTTTTCCATGGTCCTTTTCTAGGTGCAAGAGAGGTTGAAGAAGGGTTTGCAGTCTTCTTCCGCACCTCCTCTTTATGAGCAGAAATAGCCTTTAATTTCTGTTCTTGCCTTATGGCCTTTTCAACAACTCCTTCCATAGTGGTTGGACTGTGAACATCGACCTCTCCCCCTATCACGGGATTCAATCCCATGATGAATTTCCGTATTCTAAACTTCTCGTCAGTTTGATACTGCGGTACATACTTGAGGAGTTTTGTAAACCGCTCCCAAAGATTGATTCTTCGTTAGCTTCCCTTGAGCTAAGTTCTAAAATTCTGTCATTTTCTCGATCATAGAAAAGTTGTGGCAGCCAACGTTACCTAAAATAGCCTTTAAATTGATCCCAAGTAATATTGGTCTCATCAATTTTTAGTTCGGGGCTTTACGGCTATCCCACCACGAAGATGCTTCGTGGGAAAGGCTGATAGGCTCCCCAAATAGCTTTGGTTTCCTCGAGAAGTTCCTTATTGCAAAGTACTTCTCCATTTCGGCTGAGCGCTTCTCGGCTCCATCTCCTAATGTGGTGCCATCATACTTAGGTGGGCTTATCCTTTTTATATCATTAGTGAGTTCTGCTGCCAATCTGGCCTTTTTGTTTTCTGGTTGGACAGGTGCATTTACAGCATTAACATCAACACCCATATTGGGGTTGTCCTCAGGAGGTGGCTGATTGTCATTTCCAGCTTCTTCATCCTCCTCATTCCCCATCGCCTGCTGCTCAAGTACAGCTAAACGATCTCTTGTGTCCAACAAGGCAGCAAGGATCTCATCAAGTTTCTGGGTTGTTGCCACCCCTCCTTCAGGTGGAGCATTATTCGCAACGTTCCCCCTTGTTCTAACCATTTTCTGTTACAAGAAAATTTAGGTTTTTATCAGATTATGGACACAATAGGTCCAAGAGCTGCAACCTTCAGCTCTGATACCAAGATGTAACATCCTCATTTTAGACAATAGAACAAGTCAATTTTATTTTTTTTTTATAATTGCATCCTGGTTCTAAATACCTAATTTAGAACTCACAATCAAATAACCATTCTTATAACAGACAACCATATGCAGCTGTAATGACTCGGAGTACCTCCGATCTATTCATTCCATGACTCGGTAATCTACCGATCTATTCATGAGTAATAAGAGTTGGCGTTTTTATTTAACACTTCACTCTTGCGGTTCTCTTCCCTATTCTGGGATTCAGAATGCTCTGTCAAGGAACCTAATCGAATAATTGTTACCATTATTCATCATCATCTCATCCTTAGACTAGGTGAATTAGGACAACGCAATCAAGTAGCTTTGCGATACTTTGGCCAAAGATTTGAAACATATCTGTTTATGTCTCGTATTCCTTAACGGCATACTCGTCAACTGGAATACGCCCTTCACCCCATTCTTATGTTATGTAGAATGTCTTATACCGACTTCACATCCCTCCTATCTCAACTTATTCGCTGGAAATGGATTAACAAGGTGATAACATTATATGGATGCCCACGAGGATTAGGGATACGATGACATACTAGTTCAACCCTTGTTAAACCAAAGGTGTCAAGATACCCCAAATCTCCTAGGCAGCCTTATAACGTGACCACATTCATAATCGGTCCCCGAGTAACTCGTTCGAGATCAAAGTGTAAATCTTAGCGATCAATGCAAAGGGTGTCGCGTCATAAGTCACCTGCATTGTTGTAACTTCAAGAAGATCCTAATCTTCTCGAGAGGTACAACCCTGCAGTTGACTTGTGCCGTCAACCTTTAAATCCGCCTCGGAAAGATCTACTTATTAATATGCATTACGCACGTTGAGTTTAAATTACATTAAAGACGTTCCCCTAGGGTTAGCCTTTCCCGATCCCTGGATTCTTCATCTTAGAATGACCTTCCTCAATAAAACCCATTACACGGTGGAGATATTAAGGCCAAGGTCTCATCATGGAGTTCTTAGAATATACATGATTCTAAGACAACGGAATTTGACAATAACTCATAAACTTCACATGAGATTGCCATCTGAACCCCATTAGGTTTATATCAGTTCTCCTAACTGAATTTATATCATACCTATTAGTATCAAGATATAAATGATTAAGAATCCAATTAAATGTTGTCCTGTCATAATCAAGACTAGGGATTAGTAATTTAATTCAGCTTGATTAGCGTTCTGCTTAGGTTTATTTTAATCCTATCTTTAGAAAGACAATGATTTAAATTTCAATTTTTCTTTCGATAGAACAAATTAGAACTACTAAACACTCATAAGAATTCAATCACATTTTCTTGTAAGCTTTCATTGACAATCACAAAAGTCTCCAAACTATACAAAGATAACATTGCCCCTCCGGTATATAAACCGAAGAAGGTCAACTATCAAAATAAGAATACAACACATAAGTAGCAAATACTTATTTCTATTCCTTTCAGAACTATACAAATACTTTTTATGCATTCAGCATACTTGATACAATGCTCAACGGAAAAGGAACATCTTTCCACATATAGTACATTTAGAAAATCAAGATGTAATTCATTATAAATCAAATTAAACAATCTGATCATCCTGTCAGATCTGCATTGCTTTTACCACTTACGGCATCCATCTCGCAAAAATTATCAACATGGGTCGCTTTGATGAATTGAGCATGATAAGCACTAACCATTAAAACAATTACAATACATCAATTGCTTTCATTAAACACCCTGTTTAAATGAGATCAAATCATTAAAACGTTAGTGACCAAGAAGACAAATGCATCTAACCAACTATCCATCTGAATCCCAAGGACAGCAACATCAGACGGATTATATATTCAACATAATAAATAAATAACCTTTCATGATTCCATCAGCATGATAGAACAATTCCAAAAGTTAGATAAACAATTATATCAACCTATACTTTATAACAGAAGAGAAATAAACGAATAATACTTATTTCCTTAAGATCTAGCTCATGACTGTACCGTCTTTTCAAGAGCAAGGCATTCACTTAATACACATGCAAATAAATCAGTCGAGACCATCAACAACACAACTGTTTTGTTAAAGCTTACAAGAAAGCAACTACTGAGACAAGAACCCTCTTGCCAAACAACGGTGTCTATCTACCAAGCAGACTCAGTATGACCTTGCGCAAGAAGCGACAGACAAGAAGATAAACACTGAAAGGCTTTTAGACACAAGGTCGAAATCAAAAGATCTCCTTTGTTATTGCAGTCAACCAAAGACTCATGATCATTTAAGCAATGACATTTCCCTATGACTATGCGGAGGGATTTTTAAACGAAATCCAAGCAACATGCACAGCCACATCTATCTGGAATGTAATCAGAAAGAAAACATAACATAGTCACTTCTGAATGCATCCAGAGTTGAAAGTATGTTATTCATGACCTACTTTATAGAAGCCATAATTCATGATGTCAAGCTATTAAAGAAAACCAACAAAGCCAAGAACATTACATGTTCATACTCAGGCTTATACAGAAAACAGTGACATAGATTACCATTCGAGGATTTAAAACTAAGTTCGTAAACAGTATTCACAGTTTAGCTTTTCCAGAAACCGATATACAAGATATCTTCCCATACTCACGGAACCCAACGGTGTCAAAAACAATAGTAAACCCAACAGTCTTAATTTGAAGCAGTTACACTGTTTATCTATCAAGAATTCAACTGAGTCCCAACAACAGTATATAAGATAAAAATAGTTAATGATTCTATCTATGCCAACTATGGTAAGCATTCAAAAATCAGGTGTAAGCAAATCAAAATACTGATTTCATAACAAGGAATTCAACTGAACCTCTTCAAAATTCTCGAACAAGCTTACACAGAAGGAAACGTAAAAGTATACCCAGGGAGTCTGTACCAAAATTCATAAATAACAGAGGTCGTATGACCTGTTACTTCTACAAGACTCCAACGAAATTCAATTATCAATATTCAAAGATGTATCTATATCCTCAACAGTGGACCATAATATACGATTCATTCAGAGGACTCCACGAGTCGTTTCAATACAATAATCATATATATATATATCAATACTATCAATGGGTTGAACCCCCATAACCTCCACGCAAGGGGAAAAACAACTCCAGCAAGGTCGTAATGAATACTGTAACACTGTGAGTTACCTTTTCACAAATAACTATAAAATTTCATAACGAAACCCAACCAGAATCCATAACCACCACTAAATAACAACCACGACAGAGCTTACGAAAGAAAAGGTCAATTAACTGAACAATCAAACAAATGTCCTTCAGTATCCCTTCCGACAGTTTCCACAACAAGAATCAACGAAAAGTATCCATCAACAAGCATCTCAATAGTCTGTACCCATCGAGAGAACAATTTATGGACTCACACAGAGCAGGCCTATCACATATACTTGCAATAATTTTACATATTAAAGCCGGAATGCAAAACACAAAGAAATATAGCAACAGTTCGAATTTAATAAACACCCATCAAGGGATAAATGAAAAATCGAACCAGCATGAAGATACAGTACCAAAATCACACAAGACAACCATAGAAAATCATCCATTTCCATAAATCATTTGAACAGAGTTGTTCTAATGAAATCACTTGAAAGACAAAGCAAGATTTTTAAAGGTTAGGGCCTAACATGCCTGGATATTTGCTCAAAATTCCGAAGCAGACCACTGAAAGAGCTCGGACTTTCTTTTCCTTTTCCAAGTTAGAGCTACCAACAAAATTTTGCTATCTCCATGACATATATATTTTCCTTGCCAGAGGAAAGAGCTAGATACGCTCATACTCGCCATGCAACACAAAGAAGACTGGTGCGAAGAACCAGTGAACAGGCAGAGGAAAAACCGGAATTCGTGATAAGCCAAACAAAACATTAACTTTCCATTTTGCATGCCTTCTCGAATTCCGAGCTCGACTACCGAGCTCATTAATTGCATTTACTCCCAATTTCCCGCTCAAACTCCACTGCCACCGACCGCCATAGTTGGCGATAGACAAATAAAATTTCAAGACCATTTTCAGTTTTGGCGACCTGCCACGTCGGCTCAAGTTAGCCGTTTCTAAAACTTCTACCAATACCTGTCCTTCATACTTATCCTTTGCATTTAATGACATAGAAAAGGCCGCCCATGGTTCGCACCCCTCCATAGGTCCCCAATAATCCTTGCTCAATAGTTAGGTTAGTAACTTAGGTTAGAATTTAGGATAACACCTAGTCTAACTTCATAGAACATAGATACTAACTTAGGACGTTAGCTCTTAGCCTAGGTCTAGGTTAGATTAACACTAACCCCTAGGTTAAGTTTAGTTTTAGGTTACTAACATTAATAATTCCAGTTAGGTCTACATTCCGTATGCTCAGAAAAAGACCTACAACATGCATTCTTGAACAGGGTTAGCTCCTGTTCTGCCTTAGGCTACGGAATTATATGCAACAGAATTATTACCTGGTCCACGACCAAGACCTTCCAGATATACTTCGATATCGGGAACCATTCCATTTCACACGATCAACCTGAGTTAGACTCGGGATTGGCTTTATTCAACGAATTCAGACCTTGCAACCTGTGAAAGGTTTATAATTTTTAATTCATCATGAAAAACTTAAAGCACCACTTGGATCAATACCACTGATCCAAGGCTAGGTCTTATAGATGAATAACTTTATAATTCGTTCCGAGATCGATGAAACTCGAGATGTAAAATGAAATAAATAAAAGAGTCTAATCAAATTCTGACTCAGTCAAAGATCCGCAATCTGCAAAGAAGATTCAAAGTACATATCAAGCATGACAACACATCCTTTTACAAAAGAAATCACATATCAACACTTGTAGGCTTAGGAGGAAGTAACAGTTCAGTGGTGTTACATATTCGATCTCCTCGAGAGGCATCAAAGGATTTTATGTTGATGGTATTTGGTGAGGGGATGGCTATAGGTGACATTCCATAGCACCCAAGATGAGCTATGGAGAGATGTATCTAGCTTGTCGAGAGGAGACGAGGCTAGTAGTGTTCCCTGATGGAGGTGTTAGTGCAAAATCACAAAGCACCCTAGACGCACATCGAAGCTTCTAGGTTGATGTTCAGGCATCCAGTGTGATTGCACAACATGGAAACCTCTCTCCAAGCGTGGGACTTGTGAAACCGAGAGAGGAATCTCCAGAGAAGGCTGGTTCCTGCTCCTAAACTACCTGCCACAAGCTATTCCAGTGCAGGCAAGCTAATCTAATCCTAATCTAACCATGCCAAGGAGACAGAGAGAGAGAGAGAAGGGAAAAACAGCAAAAGCCTACACTAAAACGGTGATACACCAGAGAAGGAGAATGTTGAACATCTATCAAAACTGCCATGGGACAAAGAGAGGTGAGCAATGGGAAGGATGGACAGATGCATCACAGGCCCAAGGATAGATTTCACACAGAAAGTGTCCCAAAACTCCATGAACACAGCTCCAGATCTGCAGTGAACGTTCAAACATGCACAGATACCTGCAATGAAGAGAGGCAAGAAGAAAACAAGCAAAAACGAGAAAGGATGGACAGATGCATCACAAAACACGTTTTGTTGCTTCAGAAGTTTGCACAGAACATCATTCCATTAGTAAAAGGCAAAAAACGCCATTACAGAGTAGGGAGGAGGTTCGAACTCCATTTTCAACCCTAGAGAAGAAAAGAAGGGAGGGCAGAGCAGAAAGAATGAACAACCCCTTTTATTTTGCCACTCCTTACAATATATAGGAAGAATGAGAGAAGGAAGAAAGAGGAAAGTCAGATCTACTCCAACCACCCCCAGGTTGTATTTTAAATCATCTCATTATGGTATAAGCGGCGGATCCTGGCAAAACGGCGGGCTGTCTGCTGCATTAAAGCTGGTTGTTGAAGCGTCACTTCTGTTGTATCACGCGTCAGAGCCGTTTCTTGATTTTCTCTCTCCAAACTGCACCAAAACTCGAGATTAACCCCAGAATCATGTAGAGAATTTCATGAGCTTTCCGTTGATATAAAGAACGTGGAAATCTGAGCTCTGGATCAAAAGATATGGCGATCTGAAGATTTAGGGCACGGAGCAGACCAAGACAGATTTTAAAATGTTTTCCCGCTCTTCACCGTCTGGACGACACGTGGCACGTGCTGATTGGACGAGCAATTCTCTGTCCTCCGTCTTTCGCGGGCCTTCCTTTTGAAATTGCTTGTGGGCCCCTTAAACTTGGACACGTGGCGCCATTTCATTGGTTCGGTTCAGCGCTCGATAACTCGCCCCTTTGACCTTTTGACTTTTTCTCCTGTGAGGACACGTGGCAGCTTCTGATTGGTCCTCGGCTGATTCGGCTCCTACGCGTACTTCGCCTCCATTTGTCCCGGATGTCCCATTTGATTTTGGGCCCTTTGTGCTCATTTCGGCCGGTTCGGGCAGTTCGGGCATTTTTGGCCCGCTTGTCCCACTTTGCTTCGGACTGACTTGACTCTTTTCGGCCGGTTCGGCCGGTTCGGGCATTTCTGGCCCGCGCGTCCCAATTGCTTTTGGGCTCCTTGTACTGTTTTCGCGCGATCCGGCCGGTTCGGGCATTTCGCGTCCATTTGTTCCACTCGTCCCGAATGCTACCCTCTTCAAAGAAGTAGCCAATTTTCTCCTATTTGGATCGGCTTTCGCGCCCGCCGCGTACTTCTGGCCCGATTGTCCCAAATGCAATTTGGGCCGCCTGGAGGCTTTTCGGCCGATCCGCGCCTTGACGTCCCAAATGTCCCAATTGCTCCCTTGAGTAGGACTTAGCCAATTTTCACACTTTTTCCTGGGTCAACCTACTTGCCTTTCTGCAACTTTTTTGCATTTTCTCAGAGCTTGCTCCCTGTTTCTTCGGCCAGGGGAGTTAGAAAAATACCTGAAGGGACCCTAGAAACCTGATTTTGCTCTGAATCAATCAATTTGCTTGGGATTTGAATCTTCTGATGCATGTTATCAAAATTTACCCTAGGGGGGTGAATTTTGGATAACAGAGGTAGTCTATTGTTTTGCACTACCGGATGTAGAGGGTGGGAGATTCCCATGATCACTGATGGGAGTGCTACATGACATGATGATAGAGCGGACCCGATTTTCCTAGGCACCAGCATTCCTAGTATAGCTATATAGAGAGCTATGGGCGTATGGGTGGATCTGCAGAGTTCATCAGTGTTGCACTTTTATTCTACATTGTTGGGCCTATGAGCACATTATCTCGTGTGTGTTTCTACCGGGTATGCCTTGAGTAGATGCATTTGATCTGGTTTTGTATGGGTGGGGTAAAGGTGATGGGTGCCTTTTTTATTGGAGAGCAAAGGTTTGAGACAGGCTACGATGATGTAGCATACTACCGGTGGCTATTAGAGGGATTGTCCGAAGTATACATTATATGGAGACCGTATGTGGGGTATCCTCATACAAAAAGATTGCTGAGAGATGGCTAGCCTTTAGCTACTCGGATAGATAGAGGGATGTCATGCCAGAGCACAAGATGATCCCCATGACAGGTCATACTGCAAAGAGGGATTACTATAGGATATACCACCACCCTTTCCATAGTACCGAAGGGATGATGTGGAGAGACCACCGCCACTTCCACGCCTAACAAAAGCACCTATCAAGGGAGGAGCAAGTTATAGACCAAAGTAGATTGATGATGCCAGAGTGATGGATAGGTATAGATAGTGGTGGGCTGCCCAACTACGACAAGTACCTCCCTGTGCCCCTGGCAGCCTGTGATTTAGCCACCATCACTATGAAGAGAAACACCTACGGTAAGGTGGCAACCCTAATTACATAGTTGGGAATGGTATAGAGGTAGTTAGTAGTGTCGAGAGACATAGGTGGCTGTATTACATGCACATGTGGCAGTCTATAAGCCTAGATGGCCCATGGTGGAGATGGAGAGGGTGATGATGAGTAGGTGGTCACCCTACAGGCACATGTTACAGTTTGCAGGGCCAATTGACCACCGCATAAGCAATTATTTAGGCACTACAAGCTCGGGCACATGCATTGGGATAGGGTCCCGATTCACGGGCAGGGGCATGACAGGTTTAGGGGTCGAGGCCTATGGGGCCGCCACAAACCATACCCATATGCGGGTTACAGGATGCCTTAGGGGAGGCCGAGATACTACCAAGATCAGTTGATAGTGACCGGGATAGTTCTATCCTATGGAGAGTATAGGGCATAGTAGGCCTTGAGTGAGAGGACTAGATCCTAGACTCACAACATGGAGAGAATAGGGGGCCATCGAGCTCTAAGATAGGATCAGGGAGAGGCCACCATCTCATAGAGACCAACTCTAGCTGATTTACCAACAGGGGCCCAACCGTGACCTATGGCGAGCGGTGAGAGGTTATTAGGCCGTTGACCAGAGCCGAGGAGGAGACATGCGAGACTGAGATGGAGGATATCTAACAGGATGATTCCTGATGCACATCCCTCCATTTTGATGTATTTTGGTCATTTTTGATATATATCGGCCTGTGTGCTGAAGAGAGTGAGGATGTACAAGAGTTTTGTATATTTTTGAGCATATACCGGCCTATGTGCCAAAGATGGTGAGGTTGTATATGAGAGTTTTGAGAGATTGGATTATATACACCGGCCTGCGTGCCAAGACATTTGATAGTTATGTATATGGATACACATGATTGGATATTTGTATTTATAGAGATGATGATGATTATGGTCATTATGTGTTTGTGTTGATACCATTTTATTATTATGCATAGATGGATTTAGGATAGGTGTGTTAGGCATGGATGGAGTCAGGTTATAGGCATGGATCGAGTTAGATTATAGGCATGGTGGAGTTAGGTTGTAGGCATGGTTGAGTCATGTTTTGTTTTAGGCATGGATTGAGTTAGGTTTTTTTAGGCATGGATCGAGTCGGGTTTTGTTTTAGGCATGGATTGAGTCAAGTTTTTTAGGCATCAATCGAGTCAAGTTATAGGCATGGTTGAGTCAAAGTTATGGTAGGCATAATGAATGGATGTTGGATGATGATAAAGGTGGAAATCAATTTGTTGTTTGTTGGTTTTTATTAATTTCTAATTATTGACATAAAAATAAATTTAACAAGGGTAGATCATGATTTTAGGAAAATGAAAGGTGAATTGGTTATGGTTAGAGAGTGGCTAAGCTAACCCCAAAGGGCCCCATGCCGTCGAAGTGCTGCCTACATAGTCCCGGTGAAAAGGGACCTCGAGGCCGATGTAGTTCTCCCATAAGCTAGGGAAGAATGTGAGGAGGTATGAGAATGAGGTGGTAGGTTTTAGGCATGATTGAGTTTAGGTCTGTTAGGTATGGGTGGATTGTGGGCACATTGGTATAGGTGATTTTGATTGTGGTGGAAGAAGAAGATTATCCAAAGGTAAGCGTCGAGGACCAAGTCCTGTATAAGGTAATCAATATGTAATGAAGTAGTTTAAAAAGATAAGAGGAAGCAAGCAAGCCACCTGATTGGTTAGGATCATAATGAGTAAGTCATACCTGAGATAGGTTGATGAACATAATACCCTAAAGACATTACATGATTGATTATTCTAAAGGTGTAAAGTAGTCGCATGACCACCAAATGTCACAGTTCCACGAGGTCCCTTGAGGTGGTAGGAAATGAGAGTGTGAATGGTGAGAGGGTGAAAAGTGGTTAGCTTTTATATGGTACTAGGTAGCATGCTCTTTGGGCAAGAGATCCAAGGTCACAATGGGAAAGTCCATGACTAAAAGGCTTTCTGTTTTGTTTGATATTTGAGATAGACTAATCAATGTGGGAAGTCTATATAGGATGAGGAAATTAACTTCTTAAGGTCTTCGTGAAGATGATCGATGCGGGAAGCTTAAGATTCTCTCAGTATTATTATTATTATTATTATTATTATATTTTTTAACAGGATTTACATAGTTTTCCTTTGAGGGAGTAGTCTATTTATAGCAAAGTGATTCAGAGAGAGAAAGATGTCCTTTTGAGGGAGTCATATTTTTATTAGAATTTTGACTCAAGGAGTTGGATCCCATGTGAGGGATTTTAAGTCATGGACAAGACTAAGGTAAAGAATAGGATTCTTGTTCAGAAAGTAGGGTGAAATGACCATGGGATCTCATCTAAAGGTAGACAAAAAGTATCCATGAGAATCATGCTATGTGCGCCCATGGTACACATAATTAAGAGAAGATAAAAGTGATGGGTACGCACATGATTCTTATTTAATCATTGGTGATGGCGTAGGAAGTGGATAGCACTCAAGGGATGAGCATGGAAAGAGGCAGAAGGTGAGGTAGGACTAAAATTCAATAATAGAATGGTCAAAGATGCAAGGCATTAAGGGGCTCAAGTTCAAGTTTACCCTCGAGTGAAGATAAACGATAAGCACCTGATCTATAAGTATGAGTCATGATGTATGGTCCTAGCCAATTAGGAGTAAATTTACCCCATTTACTTTTTTTCTACTTTGGTTACATGTTGATTTTCTTTCAAGACAAGGTCACCGATGTGGAAGGTTCATTCATAGACATGTTTTTCATAGGCATGTTTGATACGTTTTTGGTAAACTTGAAGATGGTCAAGAGCATTAAGATGGCATTCGCCTAGCAAGTAACTTAAGTTGTGCTAAACGGTCTAGATGAAAGTCATCATCATTGAGCATGTCATGGAAATAAATGCGGAGTGAGGGAATCTGGACTTTGAGAGGTAGAATAGCCTCTATACCGTAGACCGGGGAAAAGGTGTGGCGGTAGTGGAAGTGCGAATACTAGTGCAGTATGCCTACATGGCAAAAGGAATGTGCATATGTTAGTCCTTTCCCCAGATCGTTAACCACTTTCATGAGAATTTTGTGTAGGGTTTTGTTGGTGGATTTAGCTTGGCCATTGGTCTATGGGTAATAAAGTGACGAGAAACTTAGCTGAATGCCGAAGGCATCGCAAAGTTTTTATAGGGTTTTATTTTTGAATTGTTTGTCATTATCAGTGATGAGGCAATGTGGGACACCAAAGAGATAGATGATGTGATGATTGATAAACTCACATATTTTCTTGGATTTTTGGAAATGAGAGGTATGGCTTCAACCCATTTTTTTTAGTATTCGGTAGCAGTGATGATCCATTGATGTCATTGGGAAGAATGGGGATTGATCTCTCGACAAGATCCAAACCCCATTGAGAGAAGGGCCAAAGGTCACATGCGACTGTAAGGCATGATTTGGGTGTATGATGAAGGTTGGCATGTTTTTGGCATTTTACACAATGCTTGATGTAGTCATAACAATCATGGTTAAGGGTTGGCTAGTAATAGCCTAGGTGAAAAATATGTTTAACAACGCGAGGCCATCGAAGTGACCTCCACATATGCCACCATGAACTTCCTTAATGGTATAAGGAATTTCAGAACTAGTAAGGCATCGTAAGATAATGCCATAGAAACCACGTTTGAAGAGGAGGCCACCCATGATGATGTAACAAGATACCTTTTTAAGAAAGGCCCATTATCCATTATGAGTGAGGTTAGGAGGCAAGATGGAATGGGAAAGGTAGTCTGAGTATTGTTTATACCAAAGGTCACTCGGGTCAAGGGTAGCGGTTCCAATGGAGTAAACCTCATGAGGTAAATAAGAGGGTGATTGGATTCTTTGTATGGTGACAAATATTTTAGAATCGGCGGGTGAAGTGGGGATTTGAGAAGCCAAGCAAGCCATGGTATCTATAAATTTGTTGGTTAAACATGGGATGGTTTGAAGGGTGTAATTACGGTCGAAGGTGGTGAAGTATGTCTACGTGATGTTTATACTTTTGAAGTGTCTCATTACGACATTGGTATATACCATTGACTTGGTTTATAACCAATTGGGAATCACCAAAGATGTTGATGGATTTGACATCCAAGGCATAGGCAGCTTGGAGACCTAATACGAGCGCTTCGTATTCAGCAATATTGTTTGTATAATCAAAATCAAGTTTGAAAGACAAAGGCATGGGTTCACCATCAAGTGGAATGAGGATAACACCTACCCCACCCCCATGCTAACACTTGGAACTATCGAAGAAGAGTGTCATTTGGTATGTGGGCTCGTCCAAGGAAAGGGAAGCAATTGACTCATCTAGAAAGTCAAAATTAGAAGGTTGATCCCCAGAAAGAGGTGCGTTGGCCAATTGGTCGGTGATGGCTTGGCCCTTGATGGACTTTTGGTGGATAAATTCAAGGTCAAGGTCAACCAAAAGCATGAGCCAGTGGTGGCACGTTGATTTTGGTAAGGTTTGGCATACGTGAAGTGCAAGGGTCAATGTTGGTCACAACATAGGTTTTGTGGTTAAGTAGATAGTGGTGAAGTTTGGTGGTAATGAAAACTAAGGCTAAGCAAAGTTTTTAGCATGGGTATATTGGGTTTCGTAGTCTAAAAGAGTATGACTTATGTAATAAACCACCTTCTCCCCGTGTTGTTCATTGCAATGAGCAAGCATGGCCACCAAGGAGTGATCGTGTAGCTCGGATGTATAGGTAGAAGGGTTGATCATCTTTAGGTGGAATGAGCATGGGTGGTTGGAGAAGATATTGTTTTAAGGCCTCAAAGGCTTTGTGGTAGTCAATATCCCATTTATAAGTGACGTCCTTCTTGAGAAGATGATGAAATGGTTGACACCGATTAGACAATTATGAAATGAAGTGGTGAATAGACTGCAACTTGCCCTATAGGCTATGGAGTTGCCTAAGATTAGTGGGCAGAGGCATTTCAAGAATGGCCTTGAATTTAGTAGGGTCAACTTCTATACCACGTAAGGAAACGATAAATCCCGGAGATTTCCTAAGAGAAGGCTGGGAAGACATACTTATTGGGTGAAGGTGAACGTAATATTTAATAAGGTGGTCAAAGATGGTTTTTAGGATGGTGAGGTGCTTGGAGTGGCATTTAGATTTGGCCAGGAGATCATCCATGTAATCTTCTAATATACGATGCATGATGTCATGGAAGATATAAGTCATAGCCCGTTGATAGGTGGCACCAGTGTTTTTAAGGCCAAAAGGCATGACTTGATAGTAGAATGTTCCCAAGGGGTGATGAATGCAGTTTTATGTTGATCCTCTGGGGCAAGCAAGATTTGATTATAACCTGAGAATCCATCCATGAGTGATAACATCTCATGACCAGCGGTAAGGTCAACTAGTTGATCAATACCGGGAAGAGGAAAGTCATCTTTCAGGCAAGCTAGGTTGAGGTCACAGAAGTCCATGCAAATATGAAGTCCCCTGTCTCCTTAGTGACAGGGAAAATGTTAGAAATCCAATGAGGATAATCAATGGGTAAGATGAAGGAAACCGAAAGGAAGCACTCGAAGTTATTCTTTGACCGTAAGAGAAATATGAGGTGCATTTTCCTCAACTTTTGTTTCACGGGTTTGGCATTGGGAATAGTGATGATATTATGGAACACTATGGTGGGGTCAATCGAGCATGTCTACATAAGACCAAGCAAAAGCATGGTTATGATTTTTGAGAAAATAAGTGATGGCTTCCTATTGGCAACATCTAAAGATTGACCAATCTTTAGAATGTGCAGGTCATCCTGAGTATGAATGTTGATTTTGATAGTTGATTCATTCAACATGGTTTGCGTCTTAGATGGTAATGACTGATGAATATATGAGTCTTCAGCACCAAGGTAGGTGAGTATAGATTCATCATCCTAACATTGAACGATGTTAATCAAAGGTGTATCATCATCGATCATTTCAAGATACAGGAAGGGAAGAGAGGAAGGAGCCTCGCCTCACATTGATAAGTCAAAGGCCCCAAGGAGATGGTGTTTATGAAAATAAAATTAGGAGGAATGGATTTTGGATCCATTGACTCGGTGATGAAGGTGGTGATGGTGATGAAGAAGGTGGAGAAGGGATGATGTCCTCAATGAATTCAATGTGTGTCTTCTTGGTAGGTGGTTTCATAAATCTGATATCACTACGGTCATTATGTTTGCGGGTAATACATGGAATAACAATATGGTGGCCTTGCTTATAAAATCCAAAACAAAAACCCTTCCACGCACATCGGTGTAGGAAGGTGTGGGTGAAACGGTGATTGGTGAGTGATTGGAAGTCAGCAGAAAATGGGTAGGTTTGTGACGGTGGTTCAGGTGTGTAAGTGGTAGTATCAAGTCCCCCATAGGTGAGATTGGTATGAAGGTGGGGAGGACCATAAAGGAGGCACTCTCCTATACTGAGTGATCATAACGAGGGTGTTGGTGAAGACTTTCGTACTCTTGTGGAGTAAGGAATGTGTTAACACTATATAGGTGATACTCCCCCAGAGTGAGGTGTTGAAAATGCCTTCCAAGGGATTGGTGGTTGGTATGTGGGTAGCTAGAATAGATGATGTGTCAAAGGTCAGATTGGAGGTGGAGCTAACAGATTGGGAGGCCAATGGTTCGGCTATGGAGGTTGTGGCAGCGGTGGGAATGGAGGATGTAGGTGTGATTGAAGTAGCGGCTGCACTAGTGGGTGGAGGTGTAGGTGAAGAGGCAATGGTCATGGAGGTAGATGCTTTAATGGGTATAAGCACGTCATTGGGTTGGTAAAGGATGTTGCACATTTTGAAAGGTGATGGATCAGCCAGAATGGTATAGGTGTTTCCTTCATACTCAAACTTTACACAACGGTACAAAGTGGAAGGAACAAAACCCATAACACGAATCCAAGGTCTACCAAAGAATAGGTTATATTAAAATTCCCCCTCCAAGATATAAAACAACTCGGAATAGTGTAGGGGCCCATGCAGACATGGAGGATGACGGTTCTAAGTGTAGAGGTAATAGCATCATTGAGTGAACACAACATGACAGGATGTTTATGCATGTAATTGTCGAGGTATGCGCATTTTATCAAATGCATGAGAGGAAATGATATTAATGCTAACTCCCCATCGATCATAACACGTCATACACGTATATCATCGATGTGGATAGAGATGAAGAGAGCTTGGTCTAGGTCATCATTTTGGTGCAGTGCGATCTCTTCCTCTCGAGAAGCTAAGGGAGGCTACTTGGTGGAGGTGTGGATAAAGGTGGTAATTTGGTGAGAGAGGCTACATGACGGGGCATAATAATGGAGGTTATGAGTGTAGGGTCATTGGGTAAAACCTCAATAGATTGTAGGACCTCCATGCTATCTTGACGATGGGATTCTGAGGTTTGGATGAGGTCATACAGAGACATTTTGAGGGGGGGTTGGTGCAACTGTTTGAGCATGGTGTGATGTGTAACCCCATTAGAAATAGGATATGTAAATGAGGATAGTGATTTTAGGTGTAGGTGCAGATGGTATGTTGGGTATAGGGTTGGTCGGTGGGTTAGTTTCCTTTTCCTTGCCTTTGTCCTTCTAAGTACGGGTAGCAACATGGATCATGTTGATCTGAGGTGGGGAGGTAGGTGAGGTAGGTGAGCCATGAAAGGTATAGTGACATGAAGGGAAAAAGCCCGAGAGGTGGGAAGGAACCTTATGAGATGAATTAAGCACATCAACATTTCGGTGGAGGTTTGGTGAGTTATCTTATGCAAACCAAAGTTGATTTCAAATCTTGGGGGTGGCTCTTGGAGTTGTGGGGGTGAATTTTAGGGTCATTGAGTAGGCGGTGAGGGAAGAGTCATGGGAATGGGTGTTGGTGAAATTGGGTCCTCATTAAGAAATTCATCATCATCAAAGTAGTCTTCAGGAGGACATAACTAGATAAGAATGGATTTTAAAGCTTTACTGATTCTCCACATCGTGCCCCCTGGCACATGATGGTAGGCAAAAATTTGGTGCCGTCATACCCTTTAGGTTTGGGTTTGAGTGGGTTATAAGGTCTGAGAGGTGGTAATGTGATGACAAAAGTTTCAAGGAGGTTGGTTAAGATTTTGGCATAGGACCCCGCTAGTGGATCACAATGGGAAGTGAAGGTGGGTTTGGGTGTAGGAATGGTGACTATACGGGAATGGTCTTTGCACGAGGGGGAGTGGGTTGAGCTACGGTTTTAGGTGCTAGTGTGATCTTGGGTGTTGGTCATGTTTGCTTGGGTAGGGGTATGGTAGATGAACTAGCAAGGGAATGTGTGGTTGGTTTGACTACCTTAGTAGAGGGTAGCATAATTTTTTCTTTGGGCTGCACTTTTTTGGGTAAAGGAGATATGGGCGCACAACATCTAGAGGGAAAAGTGGATGGTGGAAGAGGGCAAGTTACCCATGGGGATAACTGAGGTGCTTATGAAGGTAGTGTTGGCACAAAATCACAGCACCCCTAGATGTAAATCAGGTTTCTAAGTTGATCTTCAGGCATCCAGTGTGATTGCACAACATTGAATCCTTTCTCCAAGTGTGGGACTTGCAAGAATGAGAAAGGAATCTCCAGAGAAGGCTGGTTCCTATTCCTCTGTTCAGATGCACACGAAAAATGCAGAGGGTTCACTCAAAGTCTAATCTAATCTGCCAAGGAGACAGGGTAAGGAGATGCATAAAAAATAAACCTACGCTAACAGAGGTGATGCACCGAGGAATGAAGAACATCTATCTTGCCAATAAACACAGACCATTCAAATGTGATGCAAGATCATGCACAGATAACAAAATTCACAGTGAAAGATCAGAAGGATGCAAATGAACACAGAGAGGGTTGAGAATCATCCACAGACATGCATTACTTGCTCCAAAGATTGATACAATACACTACAAAATGCCAAGAGGTAGAGTCGCATTATAGTTTCAAATGGGAGGTTTGAACTCCACAAATTCACCTGATAAAGAGAAGAAGGGAGGAGAAAAATAGGAAATGTTCGACCTTTTGAAAGAAGCCCCTCTTTACAATATATAGGAAGAATGAGAGAGGGAAGAGAGAGGAAGGTCAGATCTACCCCAACCACTTCTTTCTTGCATTTAACTCATTTCATTATGGCAGAAGCGGCGAATCCTCGGAAAAAAACGGACTGTCTGCTTGAATGTGGTGACCTCTCTGTTGCATTAAAGCTGGTTGTTGAAGCGTCACTTCTGGCATTACCACGCGTCAGAGACATTTTCTCAATTTTCTCTCTCCAAACTGAACCAAAATGCAAGATTGACCTCGAATCATGTAGAGAATCTCACCAGCTTTCCGTTGATATAAAGAATGTGCAAATCTGAGCTCTGGATGAAAAGATATGGAGATCTAAAGATATAGGGCGCAAAACAGGTGAAGATGTGTTTTGAAAATCTTTCCCATGCTTCTCGCCACCGGACGACACGTGGCATGCATTGATTGGTCGACAGGGTGCGGGCAGACCTTTGCTTTTAGATTTTTGGCCAAAATCTTGCTAAACTCTCTAACTCCTTCCCTGCTCCGAGCTTCCTTCCTCATTGGACACATGTCCTCTTTTATTGGCTCGGGTTAGTGCTTCAAACCTCGTCCTTTGAACTTTTGGACTTTTCTCCTTGTGACACGTGTCATGATTTGGTTGGTCCATGGGTCTGCCGGCTCTTTCGCGTCTCCCGCGTCTTTTTGTCCGGATGTCCCAAGACTGTTTGGGACAAAAACCTCCGATCCACCCGAAATGGGCTTCCTTGTCCCTCATTCGGCCGATGACGTGGCGTTGCTTGATTGGCTTTCGGCTCCTTTGGCTATCCGCATCCCATGCGTCCCTTTGTCCCAACTGTCCCAAAGGCAAAAGTTTCCCCATTTGGCTAGTTCAAGGCCTCCTTCGCCTCTTTCGCCCCAAATGTCCTGTGAGCATTTAGCGTCGATTTTCTTCTCACGGCCTAAATGTCCCGACGGCCCTGATGTTCCCAGATCGCTCGCGGCCTTTCGGCCGATTCGCGCCCAGATGTCCCTCACGTCCCGACTGTTGCGAGGACTAGGACTTAGACATTTTTCATGATTTTTTCTGGCCCAAGCTTGCTTTTGCAACTTTTTCACCTTTTCTCAGAACTTGCTCTTTTCAACCTGGACAGGAGAGTTAGAAAAAATCTGAGGGGACCCTGGGAACATGATTTTTTGCCCTGAATCAATCAATTTGCCTGGGGCTTGAGAATTCAATGCATGTTATCAAAATTTACTCTGGGGGTGAATTTTGGATAACAATTGGTGACTCAGCGGGGGTACCTACTGCTAGGTGAAAAGACCAGTAGCTCAAGCAGTCCATTGGGTATGGAGTTATCAAACATTCAGTTTAGAATCCCAACTGACTTAGAATGTGTAAGGAGGAAGATGGAATATCACCTAATGGGAGAAAAGACTGCAAAACATCTCCATGGACAGCAAGTTGTGCCAAAGCACTTAGGGAAAACAAAACTAACCTACAGCAAAACAATGTGCACAAGCACTTGGAGGAAAGAAAATCTAATCTAATATTTACAGAGGTAGTGAACTTCCCTCTAGAAGCAACGCTTGAGATAGATTCCATTGACTGGAATCTGCAGTTCTTCACCATCCAATGAGGCCAATTGGAAAGCATTGTTGTTCTTGCACTTTGTGACCATGTATGGGCCACTCCAAATGGCATCAAATTTTGAATGCCTTCCGGTTTTGCTCTATCCACATCCCATTTCAACACTAGATCTCCAACTTGAAAAGATCTATCTTTGGCCTTCCTATCAAAGGTCTTCTTGATCAAAGCTTGATCCTTTTCCATTGCTTGGGATGCCTGATTTCTGATCTCTTGCAGCTCCATCAACTCTGCATACCTCACCTCCATGGGCTCAAACTCTAGCAACTCCAGCTGCTTCATGAGTTCCAACATTGGCAACTCAAGTGACATGGGCAAGATTGCCTCTCTTCCATAGACAAGCCTGAATGGAGAGTTACCTGTGGATCTTTTGGGAGTTATCCTATCAGCCCATAAGGCTGATTTCAGTTTGGTATGCCAAGACCTCTGATTCTCATCAAGAGTCCTCCTAATGATCCTCAACAAGTTCTTGTTTGTAGACTCGGCCTGGCCATTACCCTGAGGGTAATAGTTCGATGAAGTGCTTAGGTAAATACCATTCTTGACAGCCCACTCAGTCACCCTAGATCCAATGAATGCCAATGCATTATCAGAGATTATTGTAGTAGGTACACCGAATCTGGTCGTTATTCCCTCATAAAAGTCTAAGATGCTAGACTCATTTGCCTCTTTGAGTGCTGCTGCTTCTGTCCATTTGGTGAAGTAGTCTGTGGCTGTCAAAATCCATTTGTGCCCTTGGCTTGAAATGGGATTAATGACTCCGATGAAGTCCAAACCCCATTGCATGAATGGTTGGTCAACTGAGATTGGATGCAATGGGAGGGCAGCAAGTCTCTCTTTTCCTGTGAAGAATGCACAATTCTTACACCTCTTGATCCATGCATAGCAATCACTGAAGATTTTAGGCCAATAATAACCAGCCTTCATGATTTTTAGAGCTGTCACTCTTGGTGCAAAATGGCCACCAGCTGGTCCACCATGAAACTCTTCCAACACCCTTTGAATCTAATTTGTGCTAATGCATCTCAGCAGCACTCCATTCACATCTTTCTTGAACAAAACTCCATCAATAATGGCATACGGAACAGCCTGCAACCTGAAGTATCTCCTCTTCGCTTTGCTCATTTCTGGAGGGCATAGGCCTGTCTGTAGGAAGTGTATCATATTCTGAGTCCAACAGGGAGTGGGCACATCATCATTTTCCTATTCTTGACCATCCTGTAGTACCAAGACAACATCTTCTTCACCTTCTGAGCCGTCTGGTTGTTTGGAAGTGAGCTGCTCACACAAACCTTTGCCACGAACCAGTTTGGTTACTCTGATTTCAATATCATATTCCATCACCCGAGTGATCCAACCTACCCTTTTCTCGTTTAAATCCTTGTTTAGGAGAAAGTCCTTAACACCAGCATGAGACACCAACAGCTGAACCTTATTGTTTGAGACCAAATGTTTGAACTTCTTCAAGCTCCTGATGACAGCAAGGACGTGCTTTTCAATGAAAGAGTACCTAGTTTCGTATTCCTCCAAGCCTCGATCAAGAAAGCAACTGGTTGTTCTAATCCTTCCTTGTTTTGTCTGTGTCAGATTGCAGAAATTATATCTCCACCACCAAAGGCATATAGCATGAAATCCTTGGAGAAGTCTGGATTGATGAGAGTTGGTGCTTGAGAGATAGCCTCTTTTATAGCCTCAAAACTTGCCTTGCCTTCGTACGTCCACTTAAATTCCATGCTCTTTTTTAACATCAGCGTTATTGGCTTTACGAGAGCCGCAAAGTTTGGAACAAACTCATGGACAAAGTTGATCCTTCCCAAGAAGCTTCAAGAGCCTTCTTGTGACTTGGCAATGGTAATGCTTGAATGGCTTCAACTCTTTCTAGATCAATCCAGTCCCTCTTTTCGAGACAATATGGCCTAGAAGTTTCCTCATGAGCAAGGAATATGCATTTTTGGGATTCAATGATACCCCAAATCTTCTACACCTCGAAATACCCGCCTTAGATGAAAAGGTGATCCACCGCATTTTGGAGAATACAGTGATGTCATCAAGATATATCAAAACTATTTTATTGATCAACCCTTGAATGCCATATCCATTGCCCTTTGGAAAGTGGCTCCCAACATTCGATAGGCCAAATGGCATCTTCAGTAGGCATATGTTCCCCATTTGGTTGTGAAGGCTGTCTTGAACTGATCTTCCTCCTTCACCATAATCTGATTGTAGCCTGAGTAGCCATCAAGTAGTGAAAACCTTTCTGAACCAGCTACGACCTGCAATATTTGCTCCATGGAAGGGAGTGGATAATGATCCTTGAGAGAGGCTCTATTCAAATCTCTAAAGTCAACACACAACCTGATCTCTCCATTCTTCTTTCTGACTGGGACTAAGTTGGCGACCCAACTTGAGTGTTTGATGGGGAAGATGATCCTTGACTCAATCAGCTTGTCCAATTCTTTCCTCATGAGAGGCTCCATGTGTGGATTGACTGGTCTTTGTTTCTGCCTGACAGGCTTAGTATTTGGATCCAATTCGATGGTATGCTGAGCTAGGTTGGGATTGAAACCTTTCAAGTCTTCATAGCTCCAAGCAAAACACGTCGGGAACTCTTGACACAGCTGTATGAACTCATACCTTTCTTGTTCAGTTGTCATCCTTCCAATTTGCAATGGTTTGTTTTCTTCTACCAAGATGGGTACTGAATCCTCTCTCTTGACTTGAATGTTTGCTTTCTCCTTTCTAAACTGATCATTCGGGTTGAAGATTGACTCCAAAGTTATGAGGCCTTTTGGTAATTTGTTAGTTCTCAGCTGCACCACTTGGTTACCATACTGCTGCTGCAGCTTGTCTTGATTCCTGGCGGAGAACTCAACTTCTTCTTGCAAGAAATGGATGATTTGCTGGTCATTTTCAAACCTTGCCAATGACATTGTTATCCGCATCAAGGCCTCACAATCACGTGGATGTTTGGCTATACCTTGTCTTGTTGAATGATTTCCACAATGTCAAAGGCTGCCCCTATCGCTGCAAGCCCCTCGCCAGCTTGATTCTCTTTCCTAGGAATGGATTTGATGCCAAAACCTTCAAAATCTTCCATGAGGTCCCACACCCTATTCTTGTAGCACTTGAGTAGATCATTCTGGCAAAGATGTTGTCCCTTGACCTGATTTACAATCAATTCACTGTCCCAAAGATCTTGCAAGTTCTTTATTTTTTCTTGATTGCCCAATGCATCCTCTTGCACCAAGGCTTCATATTCAGCAGTTGTTATTGGAGCATGCAAATTGAAATCTAAAAGCTGAATAGTACTTTACTCCTTGAGGTGAAACAAGCATGGCTCCACCTCCCGCACCTTGCCTACTCCTTGATCCATCAAAAATAGCTACCATACCTCATTGTTATCTTTGTGGTTTGGTTTGGTGATGCTAGGAATGGGCTGATTTTCTTCATGTATACAATAGACTCCTAGCTCGATTCTTCCACTTTTGATAAGGATCAAATGCATGTATCTTTTTTACCCATTCATCAAGAGTTAGATCCGGGATGCTTCCAACCTTAGTGTGCCTCATCGGTGCTTGGGTGGTCTTCTTGATCAAATGCTGAGCAATTGGCATTAATCTGACTTGGAGTGTAAGGCTCAATATGGAAGTTTGCAATAGGTTCGGATCTGATTGTGGCCTTAGTTCCATATCTTGTTCTGAATAGCATGTGTGACCAATCAGCAGACAAATACCCCCCAATCTTGGCTGTGAAGTCCCTTGACAAGAAAAGGGCAAAGAGTGGTGGAAGGTCTATGATTGATACATCTTGTAAAACAACAACATTTGGACATGCATGCAAGGTAAGACTCAAATTTCTAATCACTCCAACTGTTGCTATTGCTGTCCCATCTAGCTGCACTACCCCTTTAGATGTTATTTCATACTGGAGCCCTAGCTGATCAGCTATCTGTTTAGGCATTACTGAGCTACTTGCCCCGGAGTCTATCATGCAATTATGTACTAGCTGATTTCCAATGATTAATGAAACATAGAAAGGAGGGGGCTTCAACATTTTACCTTGTTGTCCTCCATGACTTCCTTCAGGCTGGGCAGCATTTGTAAGCACTTTGTCTTACATCTGAACCTGCTGATTCGAAGTTGGCCAATCCTTCATGGCAGCTTGCAGCAGATCTCTTTGGCCTGGGATGGATAGGGATTCCCACATTGATATATTGACATTTGTCTTCTTCATCTGATCAATGATACTGAATGGTGATGAAGGATCTCTCTGTTGTCCCTTGGTTTGCACATTTACTCCTTGCACGTGGGGCAACAAATTGGCATTTGAGTTGGCCTAGGGGGCTGTTCTTGGCTGCCCTTGTGCATTTGAAATGGGACTTTGCTTTCCAATCATTTCTAGAGTCATAGAAGGTTGTGGGCTGGTTGGAGCTAGTGGCTACTCTTCACCCAAATTCCTCCTTTTGACCTTGTGTTGGCTGCAACACCTTGAGAAACTACTTGGTTCATGCCACAAAATCCTCCGCCTACCAATTTACCAATGTGGTGTCATTGGGGCTGATCATGCTGGAATGTTTCTTGTTGTTGGCTATTTCCTGACTCGCCTCGCCCTCCACTCCAAAAGAGTTGTCACCATTAATGCTTGATTGAGAGCACCATTGAAGCACATGGATTGGTTATGAGGCTCATTACATGGAAAACACCAATCATACTCCTGGGCAATGTTGTTTTGTGTTGGTACCAATGCCTTAGAGGCAGATATGGCATTTGGATTATAGGGCTGAAATGGTCTATTGGTAGGAGGCCTTGTTTGATTTATATTTGCAGCTGGATTAGGTGGCCTTTGTGGTTGGTATGGCTGCCTGTTAGGCTGAGCTTGAGGTTGATAAGAAGGTCTAAAACCTTGGGCCTGCTGCCTCTTGAGAGTAACCAGCTCATTGCCTAGGTTTTGCAATTGCTTCATGACTTCTTGAAGCTCATTTGGGGCACTTGGAGATGAAGTGGAAGCTTCATTTGAACTCTGATTTCTAGGAGTGGGAGAAGGAGCCAAATTAGGTGCTTGACTAGTGTTTGGACTCTCTAAACTTGGAAACAATGGCATGGGAGGTCTAGGGGCAAGTTTGCCAGCTTGAATCAAACAATTTTCAGCCCTAATGGCAATGCTATAAGCCATAGGGATAGTTATGCCTCCCATGGACTGAATCAACATAGAAATATCAGAATTTAGAGCTTTGAGATAGTAGAGAAAAGCACCTCTTCGCACGCTGGCTCCTGACCTTGTCATTGGAATTCTCTCCCAAGTCTTTGAAATCTGAAGTTGAAATCGGTCACGATTGCTCATTGGGATCTCTCTTAATGGTTGTTACTGCTCCAAAAGAGACAAGTTGTCTCCCTTTTCTCCAAATTGCTCATGAAGTGCTATACACAGCTGATTCCAATTTGTGATAGAACCAGCTCCAAGGCTCCTAAACCATTGCAATGCTTTACCCTTGAATGAAGATGCCAGCAACTTGACAGCCACTTGCATTTCATTGATTTCATGGATCACACAAAGGTTAGCAATATCTTTAACATGATCACCTGGAGTAGTCTGATTTTCTCCAGTGAAGTAGGGAATGTTCTTCAAGGCTGCAATAGGAATTGGATGTTGTGCATTGAGGGCAAGTGGGCTGCTGCCTGTGAAGTTGACATAGGGATTGTTTTGAGCCATTCTGATTGGTCTTAAAACCCTTGTTGACTGAATGAAAGGCCTACTAGGTGGAGGAGTTGAGAGAGTTCTGTTTGGTGGAGATGGAGACCTTTGAATCCTTCTTCCTCTTTGCCTTCTTCTTGGAGATAATTGTAGGTATTCAAACAGCACTTCTTCTTCTCCAACTCTTGACCTTGTGATTCTTCTCATAAGTTTTCAAGACTGATTGTTGAAGCCAGTTGATTCTTCCCCTTGGAGTCACCAGATATGCAAATAATAGCTCTTTTCAAGCAAGAAAATTACAGTAGATGCACATCAACTTTGCTGCAATAAAAATGAGACCTCTAGTGTCCCACCGGGCGTGCCAAAACTGTTGATGCAAAATCACAAAGCACCCCTGGATGCAAATCAGGTTTCTAAGTTGATCTTCAGGCATCCAGTGTGATTGCACAACATTGAATCCTTTCTCCAAGTGTGGGACTTGCAAGAATGAGAAAGGAATCTCCAGAGAAGGCTGGTTCCTATTCCTCTATGTTCGATGCACACGAAAAATGCAGAGGGTTCACTCAAAGTCTAATCTAATCCAAGGAGACAGGGTAAGGAGATGCATAAAAATAAACCTACGCTAATAGAGGTGATGCACCGAGGAATGAAGAACATCTATCTTGCCAATAAACACAGACCATTCAAATGTGATGCAAGATCATGCACAGATAACAAAATTCACAGTGAAAGATCAGAAGGATGCAAATGAACACAGAGAGGGTTGAGAATCATCCACAGACATGCATTACTTGCTCCAAAGATTGATACAATACACTACAAAATGCCAAGAGGCAGAGTCGCATTACAGTTTCAAATGGGAGGTTCGAACTCCACAAATTTGCCTGATAAAGAGAAGAAGGGAGGAGCAAAACAGAAATGTTCGACCTTTTGAAAGAAGCCCCTCTTAACAATATATAGGAAGAATGAGAGAGGGAAGAGAGAGGAAGGTCAGATCTACCCCAACCACTTCTTTCTTGCATTTAACTCATTTCATTATGGCGTAAAGCGGTGAATCCTGGCAAAACGGAAAGACCTGCCTAATGTAGGCGAATGCGAATCTGCATTGCATTAAAGCTGGTTGTTGAAGCATCACTTCTGGCATTACCACACGTCAGAGATGTTTTCTCATTTTTCTCTCCAAAATGAACCAAAATTCAAGATTGACCTTGGAATCATGTAGAGAATCTCACCACTTTTCCGCTGATATAAAGAACGTGAAAATCCGAGCTCTGGATCAAAAGATATGGAGATCTGAAGATTTATGGCACAAAAAAAACAGTGAAGATGTGTTTTGAAAATCTTTCCGCGCTTTCGCCACCTGGACGACACGTGGCATGCATTGATTGATCGATAGGGTACAGGCAGACCTTTGCTTTTAGATTTTTGGCCAAAACTCTTGCTAAACTCTCTAACTCCTTCCGGGCCCGAGCTTCCTTCCTATCGACACGTGTCTCTCTTTTATGGCTCAAAGTTAGTGCTTCAAACCTGCCCTTTGAACTTTTGGACTTTTCTCCTTGTGACACGTGTCATGATTTGGTTGGTCCGCGGGTCTACCGGCTCTTTCGCGTCTCCGCGTCTTTTTGTCCCAGATGTCTCAAGACTATTTGGGACAAAATCCTCCGATCCGCCCGAAATGGGCTTCCTTGTCCCTCATTCGGCCGATGACGTGGCATTGCTTGATTGGCTTTCGGCTCCTTCGGCTATCCGCGTCCCACGCGTCCCTTTGTCCCAACCGTCCAAAGTGTAAAGTTCCCTTTCGCCAATCCGGTTCGGCGGTTCATGTCCAAATGTCCCAGAGCATTTAGTCGATTTTTTCTCTTCTGCGCCGCCGAACGGCCCAAATGTCCCGATGTGTTCGCTTTGCTCAGATTTCGCCTCGCGGCCTTTCGGTACGATTCATGCCAGATGTCCCTCACGTCCCGACTATTGTGAGGACTAGGACTTAGACATTTTTCATGATTTTTTTGGCCCAAGCTTGTTTTTGCAACTTTTTCACCTTTTCTCAGAACTTTCTCTTTTCAACCTAGACAGGAGAGTTAGAAAAATCTGAGGGGACCCTGGGAACATGATTTTTTTCCCTGAATCAATCAATTTGCTTGGGGCTTGAGAATTCAATGCATGTTATCAAAATTTACTTTGGGGGGTGAATTTTGGATAACGAAGTAGGTGGCACATGTTGTGAAGGAGGTGTGAGGGAAAGAGATTGAAATGTTGGGGGTAATGTAGAAGCTTATCGATGGTATTAGAGGTAAGGGTGGTAAATTTGTTGCAAGTGTGGGTAGAAGTTGTGTCGAGAGCTTGGGTATGTTAGACATCCGTAAGGAAGGAATGGGCTGTTGTGCTTTTGGTTTACCAATAGGTGGAGGTTTTTTAACCGTGTTGGAATGGTGAGATCCTAGGATGGACGGAAAGGGTGAAGGTGATGAAAGTGTGATCGGTGAGGTTGGAGATGAGATTTATGGGATTGGTGCTTCTATTGGGGGCCGGAGTAGGTTTGGTGTTCACTTTGGAGGATGTGTCTAAATCTAATTTTATGGGTGGATGGGTAAGTCACGGTGGTTGGGATGACCCCTAAGGTAGTAATAGGTTTAGGTAAGGAAGATGATCTAGGTGTGGGTTTGAATGTAGATGCATGGTGTGTTATGGATAGAGGTGTGTGTTGAGTCATGAGGGGTATCATGGTGGAATTTGTGATAGTTGTAGTTGTGTTTGGTTTGATTGGCGAAATATTTTTGGGTAGATAGTGGAAGTGTCAGCAAGTGACATCTACATTTGTGTTGAGACAGAAGCAGAAGATGCCCCCAAAGTAAGGCTCTATCCACATAATCTAGGCGATCGGCTAGGCATGAAAAAGGCATTGTTGTAGGTGAGGTTGATGAGGATCCAATGGAAATTCCTATAAAATGTGTCTTAGAGATGGGGAATTTGCTAGCTTCGGCTTCCGTGGGTAAGAGAGCTGAAAGTAAGTCTGCATGATCTTGGGTAGCTGATGGAGAATGGTCACCTAGAGGCAAAGGTATTTCTACTTGATCCTTGATAGGTGGAGGATAAAATAGGTGCTCGTCTATGGGTGGAGGAGATAAAAATGCCTCTTCGCGGGTTATAGATCTCTAGGTGGAGAAGCCAAAGGTGAAATGATCTCAATGTTAACAGGAGGCTCCTTCACGGGTGAGGGAGGGGACAAAGGGTGTTCCTCTATGGGTGGAGGAATAGGTGAGGTGGGTTCAAGTGCATGTGGAGGATTAGGTGAGGTGGGTTCAAATGTAGTTGGAGAACTTCGGGCTAGGATTTCCTTGATGGAAGGAATATGAGGTAATTGGGTAGCAAAGATGTATCACTTGAAAATATCATGGACCTCGTCGGTATGGCTATCATTAGTTGAGGTCTCTCTAGTTCTATTGGAAGAAGGGGCATGATTAGGAAAGGTTTTCTTAAAGATGTGTAGGTTTTGATTGGTAGGTGTGTTGGGATTATCCAAGGTTAACTCACCTTTCTTAAGCATTTCTTGGAAAATGTTTTTGAAAGTGATGTAATTATCGTCACTATGACCCTTTACTCGATGATAGTTACTGAAGTCACACTCTTTATACCATGCGGGTGTGGGCGGCGGTGGTCAAAACTAGTGTGTGTTTTTATGGGAGGAAGGGTGATGGCCCAGCATTTAATGAGATTTTCTAAGAAAGGAAGAATAAGGTTCCCAATTGGGGTGTATTTTATTGTTCCCGCCTAAATTGAAAATTCTAGACGGGAGAAAGATTAGATGAGGGACTAGGACTGATTTGATGGATGATCTAGGCCTGGCCTTGAGTACCGCTGCGTTAGCGAATCCCTTGGATTTTGAATAATTATTCTATGGTTTTGAAGCAAAAGAGGTATCATTTGGTTTTGAATGTTGAATTATCATTACGTAGTTAGATTTTATTCTTCTTGATGGCCCGAATCTCTAGCTTTCATGCCATGGTGAATGCCTCATCAAAGGTTCAAAAGTCTAGACCAAGAGGGTCGGTGAGATATGTTTAAGCACAAGCCCACATGAATAGTTTGATGAGTTCAGTTTATGGTAGTTAGAATGTGAGTTGATTGATTAGGCTATGCCAACGAGCAACAAAATCTATGATAGATTCATCGTCATACTGACGTGTAGAATAGAGGTCAGTTATGGTAACTTTCTTAACAAAATTGATGGAGAAGTGATCCAAGAAGGCTTGGGCTACCTGAGTGAATGAGAAGATAGAATTTCTAGGTAACCCATCATACCAATCTAATGTAGGCCTAGTCAGAGACATGGGAAAGGTCCTCAGAAGCAAAGCGTCATCATGGGCGATCAGATAACAAATGTGTTTAAAAGACCGCAAATGTTGTTGTTGGTCCTCTTTGATATTGAAGCGGTTAAATTTAGGCATTTCCCAATGCATGGGATATGGGTGGATAGGAATGGATGGGTGGATAGGCTCATTACAAATCTCATCATAGGTGAGAGTGTTGCAGAGCCAAAAATGATGTTTCCAATGTTCGCATCTTGTCCATCACTAACTTGATTAGGTCATTGGTAAATTGTGATGGTTGGATAACTCTTGTAGTGTAAGAGGGCTGGGTTTAGGTATATGACAAGTGTGGCATTCCAAAGATATGTCACTACCATATAGGTAGATTGAGAAGGAGGGAATGAAATAGGGGGTACGTACCCAAAATGAATGATAGATGAAATGAGGAGGATGTTGATAGTACATATATGGAGGTGGAAGGGTTGTGGTGACCCTGGTGGCAATGGGGCTAAGGATTGTGGAATAGAAAGAACAACATTTTGAAAAGGGGTAGGGGTCACCGACACTGGGGGTGGTTGTGTAGCTATGGGTATATATGAAACAATAGGTGTGGATGAGGTTATGTTCTAGGTGATTGGCGAAGGTATAGTGGATGTGGCGGGTGCAACAGATGTGGTAGATGCAGTGGTCATAGCAGGTATGGGGCCTAGATGAGAAACAACTGGGGGTAAGGTAGGTGCGGGTAGCATGGAGCTAGAGGAGGTTGGAGTAGAAGTAGGAGTGAGTATCGGGGGAATAGATATGGGCATGTCATATATCAACTGACCCGAGGCATCTCAAGTGGATAAGTGGGAAAGATAAAACCCAAGGTGGCGGGGTTTTGGTTAAGGAGTCGTGTGAAATCCTTGTCTCCTGTGGCGATGGTGATAGGTTTGGTAGGATCCATGGGTGATAAAATAGAATTTGGTGAAGGACTAGGTGGGAGTGGTTGATGGTGGCATGGAATACGAGGGCATTTTCTTGGCTTCGGGAATTGGTACCATGTGAACAAGTATTGACGTGGCAAGAATACTTCTGTAAATGACACAGAAATACAACAGAGATAGGATAAATAGGTGGTGGTAGGTGAATTGGGGTTAAAATGTCAGTTGGAAAATTACATAGGCTAACCGATGTCTAGTTAGGTTAAACCGACGTCGATCACTGTGTAACCGCGGTCGGTCACTGTGGAAAGTGGACAGTTGGTCAAAACAAGGTAAAGGCCAATACTTTTCCAAGTATGCAAGATGTTGATGGAATTACTAGGTCAGTGAATATGATAAGAGTGATAGAGACTCTGAACAGTAAAAGAAGGTGAATAGGTGTCCTTTTGGGTAGGTTAACCAAAATAATAGTGAACTAACTTATTTGGTTGAGTGAAACCGATGATGGTCGAGGGTAAGCGTGATGATCGGCCGCTAGACTAACATTGGTTAGTGTGAAATTGAAACTTGTTGATGAAGAAAATGTGGTTGTGAGTTAAAATCAAATGTGGAATCAAACCCGAGAATTTTGAGAATGATGAGAATATGGTCGGACACACTCGGATGAAGGCTGGAATACACCCACTATGATGAGGAGTGTGCAAGGACAAATAAGAAAAATGAAGAATGTGACTGTCACCTCAAAATGCAAGCCAAGAGAAACACTAAGAAAAATATGATCCTAAGAGTGATTTTTCTATTATCTTTTGTTTAGATTATGCTATTTAAGGACCTGACTCGTGAACTTAAGAATAGAATGTTTTGGTGAGGATGGCTTCCTACAAAGAAGGAGATCTATAAGGAGAGGTTTCAGGTATGTTATGGGGGTGGGCTGTCCTCTGATGGGGTAAGTCGAACAGAGATAACCAGCGGGGTGCCCACTATGTCGTGATCATGTGATCACCTACAACTTCTTTCGGGTGAGATGTTGTTTAAGAATGTGTATATATTTTTAATTTTGTGATGTTTGGTAAGACTCGGAGAGAGAAAGAGAAAGGAAGTGCTTTTCTATGATTCATTTGTCAACCATCAACTGGGCATGACTTCAGTGTATAGGTTACCCTCAATTAATGTGAGCTAATGCAGAGAAGCAGAATGAAATGAAACGAGTTTTAAACCCAACTCGAAATGTTGAATTCGATGAAAAAAAGATGAACAAGAGAAGGGATGCTCTTTCACTAATGTGATACTAATGAAAGGGAGGAAGTGTTCTTTTAAAGCACCAAAATACGATTGCTTTTAGACAATAGAAGAAGAGAAGTTTCAAGGGAGAAATTTTAATGTAAGAACTCGTTAGAAAGGAAACAAACATGTAAATTTTCACCTAGAAATGAAAGAATGCAAAGAACATCGAATGGGTCCCATCGGGTGTGCCAAAATGTTTCACTTAATTCTAGAGCATTTCTTTGAATGTTGATGAAATAGATAAGGGTAAAGGGCTAGGAGGAATACTTGTTAAGATGCTAGTTATATGTTGTTATGCGTGTATGAATTTTGGATCCCACAGATGACCTGTGAGAGCTTCCTTTTTACTTGGAGGAACTACCTGAAATGAAAAACAAGACCACCAAATAATAGTTAAATAGTATATGCAGTGGACTACCTAGTGTGTGCTAGATCCGGGAAGTGTGATACTTCCTAGATGGCTATCAATCCACTGTTTAAAACAACTTAATGCTAACAATAAAGGAAATCCTACTGTAGTTAAAATGATTTAGGTATCTCATTCGTCTACAATAAGCAATTTTTTTCATAACAAGCTAAGCTAATACTAAATCTAAAGGTCAAGGTATTGGTTAGGGTACTAGCATAAGTCAGAGTGAGGTTCTGGGATGTTTTGGGTATTTGGTGGAGGTTTTAAGCTTTGTTCTTAGTTTCTAGTCAAAAACACAGAGACCGATGTCAGTCTAGTATGACCGATGTCGATTTAGGTTAACCGGTGACGGTTGTGGGTAACTAGCATCGGTATGGTTGGGGTACAGGAAACTCAATAAAAACTTAGCAAGGTGATAGATCTGAGGCTAGAGTGGAAATGGAAGGAAATGGTCGATTTGTGTGGGTCCCAGGTATGCATAAGAATGATTAAAATATGGATATGGGAAGTTCAAGGGTGTGGGTAAAGGGATGGTCAAGTTTTCATGGAGGTAAAATGGTGGGGAATGGGAATGGGAGCAGAAACTAACAATAGAAGTAAAAGGATCTACTCAAATGATAATGAACCAGTGTAGGTTAACAAAACTTACTATTTGTACAAGCTTGATGTCTAGTTGGCAATGGTGGGTGATCAAATGGAAGGAACTCGATGCGTTGGTGCTTCCTCGATGCTCCAAGTGAAGGAAAATGTCTCTGTAGTTTCTTTTGGTGTTGGTTATGGATGCTCTGATGTGTGTATGGATGTTAGTTCTACTTGCATGTAGCTCTGGTTTCGTCACTTGTTCTCAGAAGATGTATCAACCTCTCTGAAATGTGTCAAGACTCAAACAATGTGCCAACTTGAAATAAGGTTGTTTTGGGGTTAAATTGTAACCGACAACGGTTCCATGTTGACCTGGCGGTGGTTTAGGGTGACCAGCGTCGGTTAGGGTGGGATTTCCTAGGTTTTCTAAACTAGGCAGATCCTTTCAATTTTTTGGGATCTCATTCGTTTGGCTCCACAGATTATAATGGAAGCTTCCCTTTTCAACATGTGGGAATGTGGTTAGAGGGAATATAGGCTTTGATTTTTAGGGTTTGGGTAGGTCTTAGTTAGTTATGGAAACTTACTAAGAATAGGTCTTAGGGTGAGGTGGCTAGATGAGGTGGATATGTGGGCATTATCTCAATTAGGATATTAAAATAATAAATATTGTGAGGATAATGAATTAATTAAATTAAATTAATATTAGAGTGGGGTGAAGGGGGCCATGGTTAGGTAAATGTGTTCAAGGTGTTTATTTGATGAGGGACCAAGGAGAGTGTGACCCAATTTTGGTGTCTACACCAATACTAGTCACAAAACACACACACTTTTATTACTTCAACAATGTGCACAATGCATCATTACATTTAGAAGAGGCAATGGTTTCCATTACGTCTTGAAAGGAGGCTTGAAAGTTCCCTCAACATAAAAGAACAACTTGCGAGAAGAGAGGATTCTTGAAAAATATGCACTTTTCGATATGTCTAACTTTTCCAACACATTGGAATAAGCTTCTAACTTACATTTATAGAAGAATTCTATGAGAGAGAAGAGGAAAAGTCATAAATTCCTTCCTCAATTGAAGGTACATGATGGTTCATTTATTACAAATTTAGTTGAACTACTTAACCCTCCATCATGTGTCATTAATGGCCCGTTGACTTAATCTTCTCAATTAATTAAAGGAATATTTAAATAAAATATTTTAATAATAATAATAATTATTATTATTAAAATATTTAAATAAAAATATTAATTTAATAAAATTATGTTGGCCCCATGAAAAACCAATTTGCATTTGAAGGGCTCCACGTTGCCAAAATGGACCAACTCGGTGGTTGACTCGGCGAGCAAATTGACCGAGTTGGTGTCAAGCTCCATTCTCTCCATCACATTGACCAAACTATGCTCACTCACCCCACTATCCATGTCTATCTCGGCCACTATGTGAGCTCTTTGTTGAGTTCTTCTTACCAAGCTCCCATTTATCCTCCCATCGAGGCCATTCTTTGAGCCTACGAGATGTCTTAGTCTCGTATTCCATGCAAGCTCATCGTACTAACTAATGCAATACTCCTATTACTTACTACAAATCTCCTCAGAATCAGCTTCAATGACTTCTTGCATCACAAATTCTCGAGCTCAAAATCATCTAAACTTTCATGTTTTCCAAGATCCATTCTCTCCAACTCGAGAGCTTCGCATGAACTTTACCAATTTTCACACGAAATCCACCTTGATTTGGCCACGCATCAAGCAGATCGCCCTCATCACGAGAGTTATACCCACGATACTCTCAATAAAATCCATCAAGTGAGTTCCTTTATTGATAATGACTTGATCATGGAGCTATGCCTCAAATTTAACTAAGTTACCTTAGCCACGAGCCCAATATGAGATCATTATCAACACAGAGCCACCTCCTATCGACAGGCTCACTTAGCTCATCCCGAGTGTCGAGTCATCAAGTTCTAAAAAATGACCTCCCACTCAATCAAGCTCCAACTATGACCACAATTTTTAGCAATGACTTGAATAACCGATGCTATCTCCATGAGCTCCCATGACACAAGCTCTTCATTCATTGACTTTCGTCATTCTTTGTAATGTCAAGTCCCTTAAGATTCTTCGTACACCTATGGACAAGCTCTTTGTAATGACCGACACGAGTTTATATCTAAGCCAAGTTCTACTCACATATGTCAACCTATCCATGCATCAATCCAGCTCCAACCTTGAACTCATCATTACTTGAGCTAGCCACCATGCAACGCAGGAAAATTTCTGTTTAGCTCAATGAGCTTAATCCGATTGTATGAGATTTGAGATCCTTCCATGCATCACCTACAACGTTTTTCCTTTGAGCTTTGACATGACCAACTCAAGCTTCAAGCTTCCATGGACATGGCTCTCACAGATAGAATCCATCCGAGTGATTCTAAGTATTGAGTTATAGCTTACTTCAGTATTTCCTCAACCTTGACTCGAAAATACCTTCATCAAATAAGCTCCAACCATATTCTGAGCTACATCAGAGGAATTGTGATCTCTCACATTCATCAGATGACCGAGTCTTATGCCTATGTTTTACGAGCTTTCAGGTCTCTACCAACCTCCCACTAATCAAGCCATTGGGCATCCTAGCTTTTAGCAAGCCTACAAAAAATTTGTTCCATGTATTCCGGGATTATGTTGAATGACTAGGCTTTCGATCTAAACAACAAACTTCTCATTTCCTCGTCATCATGGAATTTGGACTCTGGCTTTCCTGCACAATGTCCCCACCTGGCAATACTTCCTATGACCCCGTATAGTGGAAATCTTGAGTCTCAAAACCCGAGGATCATCTCACCATCATGGCATGGCCTATTCATCACAAAAATCCACATTCTTGGAAATTTAACCCTCAGAACTGCAGACTCGGTGACCAATCTCTAGACCAAGGTAATTATCAACACTAAGACTCACTAAGCTCCCCTCATTAACTTAATGCCTTCCCAACCTAGCAAACAGCTCATCAAGCTACTCGGTGAGCTAATTTTTTTCTCGATGGCCCTTGGCCTATTTTTTAAACTCTTCCCATTTTTGGAAACTTTCTTGTATTTTCTTGAATTTTCTAGCATTAATGAATCAAGAAGGACCAAGTAGAAGCATCAAACGGCCCATACTTTCATTTTCGTCATTTTTGTCACTCTAAGCAAACATTGATTCTCCAAGACCTAGATAAAGAGAGAATAGCTCAAGATGACCCCGACCTTTCCCAAAATGCCATAAATGTTCCGTAAATAAAAAATTCATCCGAGAATACTCATGATGGACCTTTCTAGTCCCGGGGTCCAACAAGCCCCGTTTTCCAATTTTCCCCTAAGGAAAAAAATTGGATAATGGGTCCTCTAAAGTGAAGAAGCAAACAAGAGCACCTCAAGTTCAATTTCACCGTGCCCCCACTTAAGAAGAACCAATACCTATGGGCTTAGAGAAAGTTTTGGAGCAACAAGAAGAGGAATAAGTGGATAGTATAGAATAGACCACACTTGAAGAATTTTACGCAAAAGGAATAGAACTAGGGATATTGGCACTAAAATGTCACATCCATTCAAGAGGTCACCACGTGTAATTTCGTTGAAGAATGTTCAAGAACAAAGGAATAAACACTAGAAATATGTATTGGTAAGAGATAGCGAGGTGGGGAAGTCCTCACGATAGATTGTGTAAGATGATGTTGTGACTCTAAGATGTGAAGTGCAAGAAGACAAAGATATTGGTGAAAAAATTATGTATGAGGAAGTTAGCCGATTGTAAGTTCCCAAGAACATGTTGGGGACCAAAGTAGTGATGGTGGAGATACTGAGAGATCATAGCATGTCCTTCATGAGGAAAAAGAGAATGAGGAAGAGGAATAAGTACAACAAAGTGATGGCACTGAGTCATAGCGAGAATGCAAGCATTGCTACATAGGATAATATTGAAGAGCACACCGGTGGAAATCAAGAAGAATATGTGGTAAGGACTCGTAAAGCGGGAGACACTAATAATGTGATGAAGGTTATTCATGCCTAATTTAAAAATACCTTGCCTAGAGAATAATTATATGGTTGGGATTTAATGGACCCGAAATGGTGACAACACACACTCATAAATAGTTATCATGGAGCATGCAGACTCACATGGATTAGCCTGACTTTGATGTTTGCGAGGAGTCATGTGTATCACACAGAATGAAGAGGGTTCCACATACCCACCATATTATAGTAAATCCCACACATTTTTCTCGATGAGAAAGTAATGTGTTGTTTAAGGTATCTCGTGAAGTTATGCATCATAACATTGATAAAGTAGCTGCTTATAAGGGCACTCATGGATGATAAAAATAATAAGGACACCGACGTTAAGCACATTATAAAGAAAAAGGAGAAGGATGAGGTAGAAAAATAGATGGTTCTTAAGATGGCCAAATAAATTGTTGATGAAGTTATGGAGAAACAACTTGATTTACAAGCTAAGGTACTAACGAGTTTACGTTCGCTCTTCATTATTTGCACACAACAGTTCAATTGATTTTAGAAGAGGGACCAATGTGCCTTACGAGACAAAAGGATGATGCGAGAAGATGTAGTGAGAGCCAAATCCACTGTTGAAATAAAATTTCAAGTTATGAGTCTTTTGTACATGATTTAAAAGATGAGTTAAAGAAAGCAAATCTGACATTGATTATGTGTGCAAAGTGCGGATGTTATAATAAATACAAGGAATCTTGCAAAATAAAATTAAGTCCTTGAAGCCAAGAATGAAACACTTGGATGCGTAGAAAGGATTACGTTAGTAGAAACTAAGTGTGGTGTGTTTAAGGCTACAAGGATCTCGTAGAAGGATAAAATAAAAGACATTGTAAAACTCATCTTGAAAAAATGGATGTAATGGAGAGAATGGTCTTAAGCATGGCCAATATTCTCAAGATTTTACATAATGAAGGCACTAAAATTACTCTTGATGAATTGGAGGCCGTAGTTGTAGACAATCTAAATAAGTCTAATAAAGCATTGAGTGATTGGTATGTGTTTGAGGAAATGGTCGAGAATGAATACCGAGTTAATCTTGCCAAGTAGAAGAACAGGGTGATAAATAGGTTGACTTTATTTTGTACCAATAATTCCTTTATTCATCATTCTTTAGTTTTGGTGAGATAAGTTGTAATTACCCATTTCTAGGGGTGGAAATGCAATTAGTATGGGGTAATGTTAGGCGAGACAAAATATAGCCTAAGTATGAAAGATGCATAAGGTTTGGGCGCATAAACATAGGGCGCATAAGGGCACGTGAGAATATAGCAAAGAAGGTTGCACCTAGGATCAATACTTAGCCATTTTCAACATGGGGTTATTTTTGGACATGGAGTGCGGAGAAAAAATGATATGAAGACTTTCAGACTACACTAAGGTTATTTTGGGCTAACAGAAGATTGAGCACCATACAGAGTTTTGACTAATAATAGGATTTGAACTAGGAGTTAACTATAGAAAATCTATTATTAGCGCTTGCATGCTTTTGTATTCTCATGTAAGGGCGCATGGCTATTATTAGCATGTAGCCTATTTTTGAAGGTGCATGGGTAGTGAAGGGAAAGTCCCCACCCCTATAAATATTTATTGATTTACACGGATTGTGGATATGATCACTTTGTATTAGAGTTATGTTGTTAGAATTTATGTGTGCATGACTCATGATGAGTGCATTGTTTGGCTCATTAATATCATTTCTTCAGACCGGAAATACTCTTTGTGATATGACTTATTAGTATATGGGGATGTTTTGTGTAGTCATATCTTAGTAGGTTGATGCATTTTCCTTGCTATTATTTATGAAAACCATTTATCACATGAACCTCCTACTAACTGTCTTTATGAGATCAAATGTGATGATGTGTGCAGGGAATGATGGAAGTTACTGGTGGATAAGAAGCCCGAGTTCGAAGCATGTGGCTGAAGACTGTTTCCATCAAATTGACCTATTAGCTTGGGCTTGACTCTAATGGCCCGTAGGAATCTATGAGTTTTAATTGATATTTGATGAACAGTGTTTAATGCCGCCTGATATGGTGGATCTTGTAACCAACATTATCTATATGAAGACTTTGTCTTCAGAACTGGGGTACCACTTTTTGATTGTTGAAGAAGATTATCTACATACTATTCTAGTTTTGTTTTTGATGTGTTATGAATTCATTTCGAAGTTAATGAAAGCCACAGAATTTTGAGAAATAGAAGTTGTTGATCACTCTATCCCGAGGAAGAGCAAGGGCCCACTCAACCGAGGAGATACGAGGTTACTTTGAGTTCATGCATACAGTCCTTTGATTAGTTTTACTGCAATTATCATTTGATGAGTTTTACATGCATGCTTTGATTAACTATATCTGCTTTCTCCATTACCACTTTCGCTTAGAATAGATGCTTTTGTTATGCAAATCTAGTTCATGAATAGTCTTGCTTTCTGCTAAAAATTCCATTTATTCAGTTGTGATTTAATTTGTTAAGAATAAGTGTGTGCGTATTTTATTTTACAGTAGAAGATTAGTTGCTAAAATTCCTTTCATTGCACATAGTTGAATTTCAGTAGACTTGTATTTAATTTCCATAGATTTTAACTGCACTTCTATAGAATAGTCACTAAAACTAAGCAACCCCCAATAGACTCAACGTATAACTAGTTCTCCTAGACTCCATTGCATATTGCCTAGGACACAACCCTGGTTTAGAATGACACTGACAAAGATTATGTCAGTTAAATGATTGGAAGAATACAATGACCCATCAACTCATAGTGACATTATTATGATTTATAAAGCTTTTGTGTTTTACAAGATTACTTAATATAATGGATTTTATTAGCTAGATCTTGGTTTGGATGTAACTAAATATGGATCTTATATGGTAAATATGATTATAGTAATTGTTTATGTATTCCTTCATATGATTAAGATCTAGATCTGGTTTATGCATTATGGTTTAATTGATTATCTGTTGTGGATCTGAAATATACATTCAATCATGCTAAAATATTGTGCAAGTTACTCTAAAGAGGGACATGTTACCCTTACATGCTTCGGGTAAGCACTCAATTTAGTTTGAGTGATGTGCCAATGTGCCTTGAAATGTTGGTGGTAAAATCTAGGCTACATCAAAATATTAAAAATTTTGCGTGGACGCGTGACATAAGCCAGCGATATAGTCATTCGTGCTTGCCAAAGAATGGTAATTCATAGATTTGGAGGACTCGGCACTCTTGAAATCATTCTTCACTATATCGTTATACACCAATTTCCCTACTTCAGACTTTTGATCCATCTTTTCATTACATCCTTATTTATTTATGATTCATGGGCCTCTAATTGATGGTTATGCTCACTAATATTGCACTTAGTTAGTTATGACTTCCATGGCTTCCCTAATAGTACCTATGAGGGGTACCGCATTTCTAAAAATCACTCCTCTTGCATGTCCTCAACAATGGGATTCTTATTATTTCCCTTACCCTTTCCCTTGAGTCATTGTGTAACAATGGCTCTTTCTTTGGTGCCATTTCAACTTCACAATTTTTGTAGGCTATAAAATTCCAGAAAGTATTCGCCCTAAGTCTTGAATAACTTACCCAATTGATTGTATATATACATAAATATATCAACTATTTAATTCCCCTTTTCAATTTCTTTAAAACCCGCCTTTTTTCCTTCGAACACATTGCCCTAGCTTTACTATAATTCCCTAACTCAAATTCTATGAAATTACCCTCTTTGCAAACTCTAGCTCGATCCTCTCGCTTCCAAATATCCTTATTGAGTGCCTTTCCTCCACACTCCTACTTCAACCAATGGGGTTTACATACTTACATATGCACCTTTGGTTTACCTCTAGTTTGATACAAATCTTCTTCATAAAATCTCTTCTCACTCACACATGTAATTCACACTTAGTCACTCTTCAATCACTCAAACTCTTTGATATACAATGTAATAATGAACTCTACCCGTGCCCTATTATAGTTTTCCAAATTTTAATCACATTAATTTCTCCTCACCTAAAACCGCTCAAGCTTTAAATTTTTGTTTTACTTTTTCCCATGCTTTTCCCGATTTCTTCCACACACGGTAGTCATAACCTTTTAGCGTGTCATTACTCTCTTTGTTGTAACCATCTTTACATGAACTTCCATGTGACACAATCCATCTTCCTCTACGCTACACACTAAGTAGTTTATCCTTTTGTTACCTCCCTCATGTTACACTATGTGGCCATCTCGCATGGTTTTACAACATCCTATTAATTCCTTTTGAGCACCATTATCCCTAAGCACTTGCAACACTCTCCTTTCCTTCTGCGCATACCCAATTTATATCCATCAAGAATCCTTCTTTCATATTTCCATGCTCACATCTAAACCAACTCCAATAAACATAACATCATCACATAGTCTCTTTTTCACGCACTCACACTTATTTCACCCCACACATAAGGTATGCACGCTCCTCTATGCATCAACTTAACATATAGTAATCAAATTTCATGCAAATGTGCTTATTACAACAAAATAAGAAAAAAACATGGAAGGGAAATCTAATCTTATTCGGGCAAGATTGCATTATTACAAACACAATGGAAGCTTATTTATAGTAGTGATTTAGCCTACTCCCATTGAATTATTTGGGAAAAATGGTGTCATCCAAAGCATGCAATTGAAGCGCACCTAATTCTAGTATCTTGGTCACTATAAAGGTCTCAACCAATGGACTTTAAACTTCCCTCGATGGGCGTAAACTTGGATTCATATAGAAGTACCATATTTCCCATAGAAAAAAACTTTTTCCGATGTTCTTGGCATTCCAAGCCTTCTTTCATGCCTTCTCTATCTTCCGACTCCAACGCGTAATAGTGTGCCACTAATTTAATTACATCAGTTTTTCAATGTGCTTCTTAACTACTTGATCATCATCCAATCCACATGTATGTGCAATACTCGGAAGGGTAATATAAATTCTAAATTTAGTATAACCTTTACACCAAACAAGAACTAAAAAGGTGTGTCCTATTCGATTGTTTATAGGTTTGTTCTATATGCCCAAATTACATCTAATACCTTTTCATCCCAATCATTTATTACAACATCACATATATTCGTTAGCGTCTCAACCCAAGATGTTATTGAAAGATTTAGTAGTTTTATTAGTCTAAGCATGATAAGGGGAAGTTTTATGGTGTGTCACCATAACATTTTCTAATAAAATTCTAATTCTCTCATTCAAAAATGATAACTCCTCTATCACTCATTAGGATTAGTGGACACCCATAACTATTGATGATATTTTCCTAAAGGAACTGTTGTTGCAGACTCACAGCACCCCTGGATGCAGATCAGGCTTCTAGGTTGATCACTCTAGCATCCAGTGTGATTGCACAACATGGAAACCTCTCTCCAAGTGTGGGGACTTGTGAAACTGAGAGAGGAATCTCCATATTAGAGGCTAGTTCCTCAAACTCCTCTGATTTAGATCTATATTTTGTAAAACTACAGAGGTTTGAAACCTAATCCTACTCTAAAATCCAAGGAGACAGAGATAGAAAGTGCAAAAATGAAACTAAACTAACAGGTGATACACCAAAGGAGGAGTGGTGAACACTTCTTCTTCTGCAGATAGACACAGATCATAAAAATGCAACATAAGACATCATGCACAAGCTGATAAGATGTAATCAGAGGTCTGAAATGAAACAAGCAACACAAACAAAGGACTGAAAACTGATCACAGAGCCTGTATTGTCATTTACTTTGCATCAAAACCCTTGTATTACAATATCAAAAGGTAGAAAACCTATTACAATTTTATAAGAGGTCGATACTTGCAAAAATCACTTGTTATAGGTGAAAGAAGAAGCCCGATATCCAAAAAAATGTTCCCCTAAGAAATGAGCCAAATCGGCTTTTTTTAGTGCATGGGTCGAGCCCAGGGACGAGAAAACATACGAAGCATGAGAACCCATCCCTCCTTGACTACAGATGCATTAAAATGGTGTGGGGACCTTATGGACCCATACCCCTGTCACTTTGACCGAATTACAGGAGAATGCGACCCATTCTCCGCATTAAATCTGGTTGTTGAAATGTCACTTACGGCCATGAACACACGTCAAAGCCGTTTTCTTAACTTTTTTCTCTCAGACTACACCAAAAATCAAGATTGACCCCGAGTAATCATGTAGAGAATTTTATAATCTTTCCAATGATATAAATAACTTGCGAATCGAGCTCTGGATCGAGAGATATGGTGATCTAAAGATTTAGGGCACAAAACAGGCAAAAATGAGTTTTGAAATTTTTACCGCGTTCTGCCACCTGGATGACACGTGTCAAGCGCTGATTGGACGAGCAATTCTCTCTCCAGACCTTACCCGCGGGTTTTCCTTGAAAATTTTGACTTTTTGATGATTTTGGAACATTTTTTATTTTTTCTCGCGCCCCCGCCACTTGGGACACGTGGCATGCATTGATTGGTCGACAGGGGCGCGGGGAGACCTTTGCTTTTAAACTTTTGGCCAAAACTTTTGCCAAATTCTCTAACTCCTCCCGCTCCATTGGACACGTGTCCTGTACTAATTGGCTCGGGCCAGCGCTTCAAACCTTGCCCCTTTGAATGTTTTGGACGTTTTCCTTGGTGACACGTGTCATGCTGTGATTCATCCACGGCCTGCCAGATTTTTGCATCCACCATGTCCTTCTATCCCGGATGTCCCAAACCTGGCATCTGGAAAAAACTTCCGATCCGCCCGATTCGGGCTTCTCTCCCTCATTCGCGGTGACACGTGACATGATCGATTGGCTTTCGGCTCTTTGCTATCCGCGTCCTGCGGCGTCCCTTTGTCCCAAATGTCCTTGTCTTTGAAGTTTCTGCTTTGGTCGAACCTGGCGGTTCGCGTCCTTCGCGTCCATTTGTCCCAAATGTCCCAATGTCTGCTATCTAGGACAAATTCTTCCGAACCGCCCGAAATGGCTTCCTTTTCTCTCGGTCGCTTCACCTTTTCGCGTCCTTCGCATCCTCGCGCCCAGATGTCCCAACTGCTTAGTATGAAAGTTCTCCATTTCGGCCGATCCGGGCGGTTCGCGTCCTCAAGGCCCAAATGTCCCGAGTAGTTAGTCAATTTTCTTCTCCTTCGGCCGAACCGGCTTTCTGCGTCCCTCGCGTCCCGATGCCCATTGTCCCTGTGCTAAAATTTTCCTTTTTGGCCGAACCATGGTTCGCGCCTTCGCGTACATTTTTTCCACTTGTCCCAGTGCTTCGCGGGCCACTGGAGGCGTTTTGGCCGAACCACGCCTTGGTGTCCCGAATGTCCCAACTGTTCCTAGGACAAGGACTTAGCCGATTTTCACAATTTTTTCTGGCCCAAGCTTATTTTCTGCAACTTTTTCGCATTTTCTCAGAGCTTGCTCTTTTCAACCTGGACAGGAGAGTTAGAAAAATTTCTGAGGGGACCCTAGAAACATGATTTTTGCCCTGAATCCATCCATTTGCCTGGGACTCGAGAATTCTGATGTATGTTATCAAATCAACCCTGGGGGTGGATTTGGATAACAATTTGGCGACTCAGTGGGGATACCTGCCTGCTAGGTAGAAGATACCAGTTGCCTGAAGTAGTCCATTGGGCATGGAGTCATCAAATATTCTGTTTAGAACCTCAACTGACTCAGAATGTGCAAGGAGGAAGATGGAATGTCTCCTGATAAAAGCAAGGACTGCAAAACATCTCCATGAATAGCAAGTTGTGCCAAAGCACTTAGGGAAAACAAAACTAACCTACAGCAAAACAATGTGCACAAGCACTTAGAGGAAAGAAAATCTAATCTAATATTTACAGAGGTAGTGAACTTCCCTCTAGAAGCAACGCTTGAGATAGATTCCATTGACTGGAATCTGTCAGTTCTTCACCCTCCAGTGAGGCTAATTGGAAAGCATTGTTGTTCTTGCACTTTGTGACCACGTATGGACCACTCCAAATGGCATCAAATTTTGAATGCCTTCCCGGTTTTTCTCTATCCACATCCCATTTCAACACTAGATCTCCAACTTGAAAAGATCTATCTTTGGCCTTTCTATCAAAGGTCTTCTTGATCACAACTTGATCCTTTTCCATTGCTTGGGATGCCTGATTTCTGATCTCTTACAGCTCCATCAACTCTGCATACCTCACCTCCATGGGCTCAAATTCCAGCAACTCCAGCTGCTTCATGAGTTCCAATGTTGGCAACTCAAGTGACATGGGCAAGATTGTCTCTCTTCCATAGACAAGCCTGAATGGAGAGTTACCTGTGGATCTTTTGGGAGTGATCCTATCAACCCATAAGGCTGATTTCAGCTTGGTATGCCAAGACCTCTGATTCTCATCAAGAGTCCTCCTAATGATCCTCAACAAATTCTTGTTTGTAGACTCGGCCTGGCCATTACCCTGAGGGTAATAGTTTGATGAAGTGCTTAGGTAAATACCATTCTTGACAGCCCACTCAGTCACCCTAGATCCAATGAATGCCAATGCATTATCAGAGATTATTGTAGCAGGTACACCGAATCTGGTTGTTATCCCCTCATAAAAGTCTAAGATGCTAGACTCATTTGCCTCTTTGAGTGCTACTGCTTCTGTCCATTTGGTGAAGTAGTCTGTGGCTATCAAAATCCATTTGTGCCCTTGGCTTGAATTGGGATTAATGACTCGATGAAGTCCAAACCCCATTGCATGAATGGCTGGTCAACTGAGATTGGATGCAATGGAAGGGCAGAAAGTCTCTCTTTTCCTGTGAAGAATGCACAATTCTTACACCTCTTGATCCATGCATAGCAATCACTGAAGATTTTAGGCCAATAATAACCAGCCTTCATGATTTTTAGAGCTGTCACTCTTGGTGCAAAATGGCCACCAGCTGGTCCACCATGAAACTCTTCCAACACCTTTTGAATCTGACCTATGCTAATGCATCTCAGCAACACTCCATTCACATCTCTCTTGAACAAAACTCCATCAACAATGGCATATGGAACAGCCTGCAACCTGAAGTGTCTCCTTTGGGTCTTGTTCATCTCTGGAGGGCATAGGCCTGTGCCTAGGAAGTGCATAATATCTTGGGTCCAGCAAGGAGTGGGGGAAGCATTGTCTTCTTCATGATTGCCACTTGGCTCATGGCTGTCCTGGACTGTCAAAACAGTTTCTTCTTTGTTGCATACTTCTTTTGCTTCCCAAAACCAAATGCTCACACAAAGTCCTTTCCTCTTACCAGCTTGGTGATCTTGATATTAATGTCATATTCCATGACACGGGTGATCCAACCTGCCCTTTTCTCATTCAAATCCTTGTTGAGGAGGAAGTCCTTAACTCCGGCATGTGAGACCAGCAACTGGACCTTGTTGTTTGAGATTAAATGCTTGAATTTTTCAACCTTCGATTCATTGCAAGCACATGCTTCTCAATAAAAGAGTACCTCACCTCATAGTCATCTAGGCTCTGGCTGAAAAAGGCAATCGGCTGCTCATCATTATCTTTGTTCTGTTGTACTAGAATGGCAGAAATAGTGTCATCACCTCCAAATGCATAGAGGATGAAATCCTTGGAGAAGTCTAGGTTGTTGAGAGATAGTGCTGAGAGATAGCTTCCTTGATTGCTTCAAAACTCTCCTTGCCTTCTACTATCCACTTAAAAGCCATGCTCTTCTTTAACATTTTGGTGATGGGCTTGACAAGGGCTGCAAAATCTGGGATAAACCTGCGGACAAAATTGATCCTTCCCAAGAAGCTTTGAAGAGCCTTCTTGTGACTTGGCAATGGTAGTGCTCTTATGGCTTCAACCCTCTCTGGATCAATTGCCAGTCCCTCTTTCGAGACAATATGGCCAAGGAGCTTTCCTTCGTGTGCAAGAAAGATGCACTTCTTGGGATTCAAAGACACTCGAACTTTCTACACCTCTGAAACACTTGCCTGAGGTGAAAGAGATGGTCTGCTGCATTCTTTGAGAAGACAGTGATATCATCAAGATATATCAAAACTATTTTATTGATTAACCCCTTGAATGCCATGTCCATTCCCTTTGAAAGGTAGCACCAGCGTTGGACAGCCCAAATGGCATCTTCTTGTAAGCATATGTGCCCCATTTAGTTGTGAAGGCTGTCTTGAATTGGTCTTCTCCCTTCACCATAATCTGATTATAGCCTGAGTAGCCATCAAGTAGTGAAAACCTTTCTGAACCAGCCACCACCTGCAATATTTGCTCCATGGAAGGGAGTGGATAATGATCCTTGAGAGAGGCTCTATTCAAATCTCTGAAGTCGACACACAACCTGATCTCTCCATTTTTCTTTCTGACTGGGACTAAGTTGGCGACCCAACTTGAGTGTTTGATGGGGAAGATGATACTGGCCTCAATAAGCTTGCTTAACTCTTTTCTCATTAGAGGTTCAATATGGGGATTCACTGGCCTTTGCTTTTGCCTGACAGGCTTGGATTCGGATCCAGCTCAATAGTATGTTGTGCCAACTCTGGGTTGAAACCTCTTAGATCTTTGTAATTCCAAGCAAAAACATCTGGGAATTCTTGACAAAGCTGAACAAAATTAGATTTCTCTTGTGAGATACTTACTTTGCCAATCTGCAATGTTTTGCTTTCTCCCACTAAAATAGGCTCTGAATCTTCACCCTTTACTTGAATGTTCGCTTTCTCCTTCCGGAACTGATCATTCGGGTTGAAGATTGACTCCAAGGTTATGAGGCCTTTTGGTAACTTGTTGGTTCTCAGCTGCACCACTTGGTCACCATACTGCTGATGCAGCTTGTCTTGATTCCTCGCAGAGAACTCAGCTTCTTCTTGTAGGAAATTGACAATTTGCTGATCATTCTCGAAGACTTGCCAACTTGTGTTGTTATCTGGAACAGCTGGTCTCACAACCAATTTGATATGAGGCTGAGATTTCTCACTTTTGATACTCTCTACAACATCAAACACAGCCGGCAATTACCATCTTGCTACGTCACACTGTCAAGCTTCATTCTTCTTCCTGGGTATGGACACGATGTTGAAAGCTTTGAAATCCTCAATGAGGTCCCATACCCTATTCTTGTAGTTCTTCAGCAGGTCATTCTTTGTAGCATGTTGTCCCCTAACTTGATTGACGATCAGCTCACTATCCCCGAACACCTGCAAGTTATTTATGCCCCTTTTCCCAGCATTCAATGAAGTCCATGAATCAAGGCCTCATATTTAGTCAGTGTGTTGTTTGAACAAGAAAACCGGAAACAAAAGCTAAATAATATTTGATGCCTTGAGGTGAAACAAGCATAGCTCCTCCTCCTACACCTTGCCTACTCCTTGATCCATCGAAAAATAATTTCCATACCTCATTGTCATCCTTATGGTTTGGTTTGGTGATGCTAGGAATAGGTTGGTTTTCTTCATGTAAACAATAAACCCCTAGCTCAGATTCTTCTATTTCTTGATAAGGATCAAAGGCATGCACTTTGCTTGCCCATTCATCAAGAGTCAAATCTGGGATACTTCCAACCTTAGTGTCAGCTTCATCAGTGCTAGGGTGATCTTCTTGATCAAATGCTGAGCAATTGGCATTAATTTGACTTGGAGTGTAAGGCTCAATATGGAAGTTTGCAATAGGTTCGGATCTGATTGTGGCCTTAGTTCCATATCTTGTTCTGAATAGCATGTGTGACCAATCAGCAGACAAATACCCTCCAATCTTGGCCGTGAAGTCCCTTGACAAACACAATGCAAAGAGTGGTGGCAGGTCTATGACTGACACATCTTGTAACACTATTACGTTGGGACATGCATGCAGTGTGAGGCTCAAACCTCTGATTACTCCAACCGTTGTCACTGTTGTCCCATCTAATTGCACTACACCCTTGGAGATGACTTCATATTGAAGCCCTAGCTGATCAGCTATTTGCTTGGGCATTACTGAACTACTTGCCCCAGAGTCAATCATGCAATTATGTACCAACTTGTCTCCTATGATCAATGAAACATAAAATGGAGGGGGCTTCAACATTTTACCTTGCTATCTTCCATGATTTCCTTCAGGATGAGTAGCATTTGTGAGGACATTCTCTTGCATAGGGACCTGCTGGTTCAAAGTTGACCAATTCTTCATGGCAGCTTGCAGCAGATCTCTTTGTCCTGGGATGGATAGGGATTCCCACATTGATATATTGACGTTAGTCTTCTTCATCTGTTCAATGATACTGAACGGGATGAAGTATCCTTTTGTTGTCCCTTGGTTTGCACATTCACCCCTTGCACGTGGGCAGCAACAGCTGGTATCTGAGTTGGTTTAGGAGCTGGTTTGGGTGCTCCTTGCATGTTTGGAACTGCATTTTGTTTGCCAACACCTTGTGGAGTGACAGAAGGTCGTGAACTACTTGGGGCCAATGGCTGTTCTTCACCCAAATTCCTCCTTTTTGACCTTGTGTTGGCTGCAACACCTTGAGAAAGCGCACGATTCATGCCACAAAATCTTCGCAAGGCCACCAATGTGGTGTCATTTGGGGCGATTGATGTTGGAATGTTTACGGTGGTTGGTTGTTTCCTCGATCTGCCCTCACCCTCCACACCAGTGAGTTATCACCATCAATGCTTGATTGAGAGCACCATTGAAGCACATGGATTGGTTATGAGGCTGCTGCATGGAAAGCACCAATCATATTCCTGAGCAATGTTGTTCTGTGTTGGCACTAATGCCTTAGAGGTAGATATGGCATTTGGATTATAGGGCTAGAATGGTCTATTGGCAGGAGGCCTTACTTGGCTTTGATTTTGATTCATATTTGCAGCTAGATTAGGTGGTCTTTGTGGTTGGTATGGCTGCCTATTAGGCTGAGCTTGGGGTTGATAAGAAGGTCTGAAACCTTGGGCTTGTTGTCTTTTGATAGTAACCAGCTCATTTCCCAAATTTTGCAATTGTTTCATGACCTCTTGGAGTTCATTTGAAGCACTAGAGGATGAAGTAGAAGTTTCACTTGAACTTTGATTTCTAGGGGTGGGAACAGGAGCCAAAGTGGGTGCTTGACTAGTGCTTGGATTTTCTAAGTTTGGATACAAGGGCATGGGAGGCCTAGGAGCCAGTTTACCAGCTTGAATAAGACAGTTTTCGGCTCTAATGGCAATGCTATAAGCAGCAGGTAAGGTTGTGCCTCCCATAGATTGAATTAACATAGAAATATCAGAATTCAAAGCTTTAAGGTAATATAGAAAAGCACCTTCATTGCCTGACTGCCACTAGAATCCTATCCCAAGACCTTTGAAATCTGAAGTTGAAGTCAATCAGCTACTCGTTGGGGGCTCTCTTGATAGTTGTCAGCTGCTCCAAAAGAGACAAGTTGTCTCCCTTCTCTCCAAATTGCTCGTGAAGTGCAATACACAATTTGAGTTCCGGTTTGTGATAGAACCACTCAAGGCTCCTAAATCATCGCAATGCTTTACCCTTGAATGAAGATGCCAAGAACTTGACAGCCAATTGCATTTCATTGATTTCATGGATTGCACAAAGGTTAGCAATATCCTTAACATGATCACCTGAGTAGTCCGATTTTCTCTAGTGAAGTAGGGAATGTTTTTCATGGCTGCAATAGGAGGCTGGATGTTGTGCATTGAGAGCAAGTGGGCCTTTGCTGTGAAGTTGACATAGGGGTTGTTCGAGCCATTCGATTGGTCTTAAAACCCTTGTTGATTGAATGAAATGCCTGTCTGTGGAGAGGAGTTGAGAGAGTTCTATTTGGTGGAGATGGAGACCTTTGAATCCTTCTTCCTCTTTGCCTTCTTCTTGGAGATAACTGCAGGTATTCAAACAAAGCACTTCTTCTTCTCCAACTCTTGACCTTGTGGTGATTCTTCTCATGAGTTTTCAGGCCTGCACTGCTGAAACCAGTTGATTCTTTCCCTTGGAGTCGCCAGATATGCAAATAATAGCTCTTATAAGCAAGAAAACTGCAGCAGATGCATATCAACTTTGCTGCAATAAAAATGAGACCTCTTGTCCCACCGGCATGCCAAAACTATTGTTGCAGACTCACAACACCCCTAGATGCAGATCAGGCTTCTAGGTTGATCACTCTAGCATCCAGTGTGATTGCACAACATGGAAACCTCTCTCCAAGTGTGGGGACTTGTAAACTGAGAGAGGAATCTCCAGATTAGAGGCTGGTTCCTCAAACTCCTCTGATTTAGATCTATATTTTGCAAAACTATAGAGGTTTGAAACCTAATCCTACTCTAAAATCCAAGGAGACAGAGATAGAAAGTGCAAAAATGAAACTAAACTAACAGGTGATACACCAAAGGAGGAGTGGTGAACACTTCTTCTTCTACAGATAGACACAGATCATAAAAATGCAACATAAGACATCATGCACAAGCTGATAAGATGTAATCAGAGGTCTGAAATGAAACAAGCAACACAAACAGAGGACTGAAAACTGATCACAGAGCCTGTATTGTCATTTCCACTGTCAAAACCCTTGTATTACAACATCAAAAGGTAGAAAACCTGTTACAATTTTAGAAGAGGTTTGATACGTGCAAAATCACTTGTTCTGTGAAAGAAGAAGACATCTGCTATCCAAAACAATGTTCCCCTCAGAAATGAGCCAAATCGGCTTTTTTTTTAGTGCATGGGTCGAGCCCAGGGGACATAAAACATATAGAAGCATGAGAGCCCATCCCTCCTTGACTACGATGCATTAAGATGGCATGGGGACCTTACTGACGCATACCCTATCACTTTGACCGAATTATAGGAGAATGCGACCCATTCTCGCATTAAATCACGGTCTTTGAAATGTCACTTCTGGCCATGAACACGCGTCAGATCTGTTTCTTAACTTTCTCTCTCCAGAATGCACCAAAAATCAAGATTGACCCCATAATCATGTAGAGAATTTTATAAGCTTTCCAATGATATAAAGAACGTGTAAATCCGAGCTTTGGATCGAAAGATATGGCGATCTGAAGATTTAGGGCACAAAACAGGCAAAAATGAGTTTTGAAATTTTTTCCCGCGTTCTGCCACCTGGATGACACGTGTCAAGCGCTGATTGGATGAGAAATTCTCTCTCCTTCCCTTACCCATGGGTTTTCCTTGAAAATTTTGACTTTTTGATGATTTTGGAACATTTTTCATTTTTTCTCCGCCCCCGCCACTTGGGACACGTGGCATGCATTGATTGGTCGACAGGGGCGCGGGGGAGACCTTTGCTTTTAAACTTTTGGCCAAAACTTTTGCCAAATTCTCTAACTCCTCCCGAGCTCCATTGGACACATGTCCTGTACTAATTGGCTCAGGCCAGCGCTTCAAACCTTGCCCCTTTGAATGTTTTGGGACGTTTTCCTTGGTGACACGTGTCATGCTGTGATTCGTCCATGGGCCTACCAGATTTTCACATCCACCGCGTCCTTCTATCCCTGGATGTCCCAAACTGCTGCGGGATAAAAACTTCCGATCTCGCCCGATTCAAATGGGCTTCCTATCCCTCATCCGCCGATGACACGTGGTATGATCTCGATTGGCTTTGGCTCCTTTGGCTATCTACGTCCGCGCGTCCCTTTGTCCCAAATGTCCTTATGTTGAAGTTTCGTTTGGCCGAACCGGCCTAAGTCAAGCGCTCCTTCACGTCCATTTGTCCCAAATGTCCCAGTGTTGTCTGGGACAAATTCTTTCGAACCACCGAAATGGCTTCCTTTGCTCTCGGCCGCTTCACCTTTTCGCGTCCTTCGCATCCTCACGGCCCAGATGTCCCAACTGCTTAGTATGAAAGTTCTCCATTTCGGCCGATCCGGGCGGTTCGCATCCTCAAGGCCCAAATGTCCCGAGCAGTTAGTCGATTTTCTTCTCCTTCGGCCGAACCGGCTTCCGCGTCCCTCGCGTCCCGACGGCCCGATTGTCCCTGTGCTAAAATTTTCCTTTTCGGCCGAACCGGCCGGTTCGCGCCCTTCACGTACATTTGTTCCACTTGTCCCAGTGCTTCGCGGGCCACCTGGAGGTGTTTCGGCCGAACCGCGCCTTGGTGTCCCGAATGTCCCAACTGTTCCTAGGACAAGGACTTAGCCGATTTTCACAATTTTTCCTGGCCCAAGCTTATTTTCTGCAACTTTTTCACATTTTCTCAGAGCTTGCTCTTTTCAACCTAGACAGGAGAGTTAGAAAAATTTCTGAGGGGACCCTAGAAACATGATTTTTTCCCTGAATCCATCCATTTGCCTAGGACTCGAGAATTCTGATGTATGTTATCAAATCAACCCTGGGGGTGGATTTGGATAACAAGAACCTTACTATTGTTATTGTGTAATCTTTTGTAGGTGCAGTGCCTCTACCCACATTGTCAAATAGTCGTGACATATGATGATGTAGTGTGCCCTATCTTACGTGCGGGTGATGTAATAGGTCTTACAAAATTCATTAGCTATTTTTCAAAAGGTTTTTCACTCACTATAGGCCTTAACAACATTTCCTATCTATTTTCAGGCTTTCTAATTTCTCCGACAAAGTGAGCACATGCTTTGTAATAATCCTTGGTATCCTTGTATAACGCCTCCCATAATAATCCATCAAATAATATCTTGCACGTTGGGGCTTCACCTATTTAGTCTCATCCAACAATTCCTCCATGTTCTTCCTCCATGATAGATGTGTGTTCATGATCTCGGGACACATCTACGTAAGACATCATATCTCCCTATTTTATATAGGTCTCCTCCAATGAGATGATATGGTGCAGCTTGAATAGCAAGCTTCTTATTTTCAAGGTCTTCATTTCTTTTCGCGCAAGTCCAATGTGCAAAAAAATCAGAAAGCGTCAGTGCAGATATTTAATGATCTATGCATCCTCTCTAGTGTTGATCCTAGACAAGTGATCAGGTCCCAGGTTGCTCTTTCCTAGCTTTATTATAACTGTAAAATCAAACTCCTAAAAAATAAGTATCGAGCAAAAGATGTTTGCTTGAAAAACCAGTTTGTTGACCAAGTACTTCAATTCCATATGATATGTATAAAAGATAAATGGTGTGGCCAATAAGTATTGTCTAAACTTTTAGGGTGTGTAGATCATGGGTAACACTTCTTGCTCTATCGTTTTATATTTCTACTTAGCTAGCGTCAACTTCCTACTCACAAAACAAATAGGGTGGTCTACATTTCCTTCACTTGGTTGCACCAATACTATGCCAATAGCCATCCTAGAGGCATATACATGTATATGGAAAGGTTTATTCCATAAATGGAAGTGAAAGATAGGTGTGGTTGTAAGCTTCTCCTTCAATTTCTTAAACACTGTTCTTTACTTTGCTACACCCAGAAAGAAACTTTTCTTTGGCATTGAGAAATTCCTCTAAGGGTACAGTTATCTTTACATAACCCTTAACAAATTTTTTATAAGAACTAGTGTTCCCAAGAAACTCCCCACTTTTCTTTGATTAGCTAATTCTTGTAGCCCTAAAATGACTAAAATCTTGATGGGGTCTACCAATAATTCATCTTTACAAATAATGTTCCCAAGTAATGTACCAAAGGGGTGGAAAATATAAACTTCTTGATATTGAGAGATATGTTAAGCTACCTACATCTTTCAAACATCATCCGTAGGTTGACACAATGACCTTTTACTATCCCATAAACATTTCAATCATCCGAGTAGACCTATAAAAACATATGAATGAATTCTTGGAAGGCTTGAGTAATAATACATGAGAACACCACTAGCACATTTTTCAAGACAAAGGGCATGATAGTGTATTCAAAACTTCCCCACTCTATTACAAATTTGTTCTTCTTATGATCCTCTCACATAAATCATACCTAATGGTACCCAAAGAATCCATCTGTGAATGAATAGATTTCATTCCCTACAAAATCTTCTAGAATATCTTCGAGTGAATGGCGTAAGAAAAATATATATGACACATGAAGCATTGAGGACCCCGTAGTCCACATAGATCCCGATCCAAAATATTTATTTATACTAATCACTATAGGTCTAACACACTAAAATTCCATAATAGGATTTATGATCCTTGAATTAAACATATTTGTAAACTCCTCTTTGACCTTCTTGTGTAGGTTTAGGTTCATCTTATAAGGCCTCTTTCGAACTGGACATGTGCCTTCTTTTAACTTGATCTTCATTTTTCCCAATGGGGTATGTATGCCCTTCATCTCATAATAAGCCCTGGGAATAAGTACTTGGATGTCACGCATTAGTTCAATGATCTTCCCAACCTCTGGTCCTAACCAATAATCTCTAATAATAGCCTCCTTAGGCATCCTCCATCCCAATATTAACATTCTTAGTCTTCATAGGTATATGGTATGGTGTGCACCTACTCATCTATAAATTTCATCACTTTGTGTGCACCCTCGGTGTGCTTTAGATATAAATATTCAACTTATTACTTCCCCTTTAGGCTTTCAAATTGATTTATGAATATTTGGAGCTTTTCCATCCTTACCTTGGAATCTCCTTCATAGATGACCTAAATCTTCTCCCACATGGATTTAGTAGATGTGTAATGCATAACCTTGACAAGTTATAATTCTTCCAAACCACAAAATATGCATTCATTTCCTTTGAGTTGTCATTACTAGCCTTCTTATCTACAACACTAGTCAAAGGAGTCTTAGGAATAATATACTCATCTATCATTGATTTCCGAATGTCACGTCCTAAATACATGATGTGATTCATGTTAACTATAGATGAGGTCTATAATTGACTCTCAATTGAGATACTAATCAATTCCAAAAGACATTATAGATCCTAAATTGATTCCCTATAATCATAATGAGTATGAGTTTATAAGTGTTTTGATCATCTTCTATGTCTTCAAGTAATTGGTGTTAAGTTCAGATTTCATGTTCCTCATAATCAGTATGAAGGTTGAGATAGAAGTACACATCTCATCATATCAATGGGTGTGTCACTATATCAACTCATTGATTTTTTATTCAATTCATTTTCCTCTTTTTGTGCATCCCTTATTTCAAGTGATTTTGCATTAGTACTCTGGGTGAGTCCTGTGCTCCATAGTGAGTCTTTCACTCATAAAAGGGTGATTCCTATCCTATAAAGTGAGTCCTACACTCGTGCATAAGTGATTCCTGCGTTGGTTTGTAGTTGAGTCATATGATTTCTTTAAGATATGTTTTTCAATGCATTTTTAATACTCATAAATATTAATTTGAACCATATTTTAAAAAGTGAAAACAAGATGAAAATGACATAGATATGCATAATATTTCCTTCTAAAACATAGCAAATTATTAATTATGAAATGAAATATTATACATAGTGTAAAATTATGTCATGGAAAAATAGGGTTTTACATAGGATAAAACATGACAAAACAGGGGCTCATCACTCCCCCATACTTAATATCTAGTAGGTCCTCTTGTTACCTATTCAATTTTTCCATGATTCTTAAACAATTATATTCATTGGAATAAGTCTACCAGTCTCATCTAGATATTACAAAAACCAAAGTACTTGATGACAATGTCCCTCCATGTTTTGTAGTTGGCTTCATATTGATCCCCATTGGAGTTCCAGCGTGGTACAAGGGCTATCACCAATGGAGGCATGTATCTCATTCCAATCCATTTTTCATGCATGTTTAGAATAATATTACGCTAGAGATCCTTGCCCTTTTTCAATGACTAGAGGAGGTTAGTGGGGGAAATCACCTCCTTCTTATAGTGATATGTGAGCAATTCATATCTCAACTAGAAAGCAAGGAAATTAAAATTAAACATTAGGAGAACCTACTCCTAAAAATGTGATATGCAAGTTCTCAAAATAGCCTTATACCTTTCCACCAATTGTAAACAATACACTCGAGACTAAAACCTTATGAGAAATCGGATGGGGGTAGGGAGATCATGCCTCATTAAAAGGCCTATATTAGCTTCTTCTTAGATGTATGTTCCCTTTGCTCCCTCCATATAGACTAATGTGTTAAGGTAGAGATAAATGCCCTTAATTGTACCTCTCCCACATATAGATTGATTGGGATTTCAATTTGTTCAGGGAGAAGGAATTTATGAACATAAAATTCACATAGTAGATTCTTAACAACATTATCTCCTACTGTGTATGCACCAAAAAAAATTTTATCATCATAAAATTATATATCTTGCATATGTAAAATCTATAAATTGGATACTTGAAGAATTTTTCTTTAAAAACAATGCATAGAAATTAGAAGGGGACTTCGCATGAGAGTATGTGATCATATAACCAATAAATAATAAGCACATTATCTCGAAGTAGTTTGTTTTCCTTCTTCAAGACCTTGTTTTCTTCAGTAAATCATCTAAAACTATAGCACTCTTTCATCCATTTAACCATTCCTCTCAATACAATAATCTAAGGAAACACAAAGGTTTTCCTAGTTATTTGTTCTATAAAGAGGCACATACTCTATTTCCTCCCCTGTTTTCTTCAAAATTGTAATCGATGTGTTTAACTCTTCTATCTTGGATTGAAGGAAATGAATCTATTGTTCCTTTTATAGTAAAGCATGTTGAATTTGAAGAGTTTCATCTTCTTATTGCTCTACGGTTTGATGAAGTTTTTAAATGTTCTCGCTATTTTTCATACTCCATTTGAGAGAAACTATACTCTTTTGCTTCGCAGGAGTTATAGGAGGACAATTCCTTCTTAGGTTTGTTGAAGTTCATAATATTTTTTTTAAAGAGATAATACTTTTGGCATAATTGTGTTAGAATCAGGAGGGGAACTAGGTTCTCCTTTGATCATGGGTGTTTTAACTTTTTCCCCGATGGGAGAGTTGGTAAAAGTGAATGGGGTTTTGTCAACTTCCTTTTTAAGCTGGAACAAAGGGTGATATAGAATGAGTGGGAGATTCATGTGGTATTTTGATTAAGGTTTTAATGATGAAATCTTCCTCATGTTCTTCTTGATAAGGAGCAGTTTCCGCTTGGAGTTCATTAAGGGTCCGAGTAGGCCCGGATGTTCTGTGGAATTTCCTAGGTCATTATGAAGTGGAAGGCCCTCTTTCTAGAACCAATGCAAGATCTAGGGAATAATTTTTATATAATTTCATCCACTTCTTAAGCTTGTGTATTTTATTTATAAAATTATTCTTTCAAATTAAGTGTATTAGGCCTTAGAATTTCAAATAAGAAGTACCCCAACCGAATTTTTTTGAACCTAAGGAGACAGAAATGAATAAGAACTGGGGTAAGTTTACTTTGTTATGGGATTTAGCTTGGCCATGGAAAATGTGGATAAGAATTCAAAAATATGGCCTAGAATGACTTCATACTACCCCTCACATAAAAATATTTGATTATCCACTTAGCTACCTCCCACCAGGGCTCGTGGAGGGTAGCTCTTTTTATATCCTTAGCTTTTCCTTTATTTTCCATTAACAATTCCAATTTTTCTTTTTTCCCCACAAAAAATATCTTAATATTTTCATAATAGAGGGTCCTATTGTTAACTAATTTCCCTTCTTCTTGTATTCCTAAAATTTGGCAAATAATAGTAAGAATGAACAAGATTCTCTTACCTTTCACTGTGGAATGTCCCTCTTCAATGTTCTTGGCAAATTCCTTGGTCATTTTGGATTGAACTCTTCATAAGCCAGCATAAAGTCCAGCCACCCCACCTTTTCAAAAATTTCTACTGACTTTGCATCAGCCAATAATTTAGCTAAATTTGTAGGTTCATGCCTAAGTCTAATTCTACCGACTAGTTGTATAAACAGAGAAACTTAATTGCATACGGTTGGAAAGTAATGGGATGTGGGAAGGGAGAAAAAATGTCACAGAAATGGAAATAAGCACAGAATGGAGTTGGACATAGCGTAGGAGTGAAAATTTGGAAATAGACAGGGGAGACAAAATGGTTATATATGGAACAACATGAATCGGGAAATTTTAATCAAATCCCAATATGAAAATGATAAAGGAGAAAGTAATTGCATACATGTAGGACATTAATATGGAGATGAGTGGAAGATTTATTTGGATATGTGATATGTGGTAATACATTGGGAATAATGGAGGTAATAAATTTTCACAAGCATAACAATGTGATTAACTAAAATTAACTACAAAGTGTGGAATAGTAGTTGTAGACACCAAATTTAGGTCACAATCCCTTTAACCCCTTTTAATTCATCAATTTGATACATATACCTAACCATGGCCCCCTTCCCCACAATGGTATTAATTTAATCACCTATAATTAAATTAATCCTCATCCTCACACTATTATTAATTTAATTACTTTAATTAGATTAATATCCACCTCACCTAGCCACCTCACCCTAGAACTATTCCAACCTCATTAAATGACTAAGACCAAGTCCCTACACTCCCTAACCAACTAGGACTTGTTCTAACCCTAACCATTATGACCTATTATCTCTCCAACCTCTCTCCCACTATATTTAGTGTTAACTCCCACTTCGACCTGCAGGACCTAAAACTAAAATCACACCAAAGCATACTTCTAATCAAGATATTGTGGGTTATAGTCCCACCGCTAGCTCGCATCTGTACTTTTAAAAAGGTGGAATCTTATCCCACATAGTCAAATGGTGACATTCCTGCATCATTACCAATTCAAATTTTCAATCCCTTACCTCTTTTTAATCATCTATTTGCTCCTCTCTAGTCCCATCCCACATACAATTTTCTTAGCCTATCTATTTTCTACCTAATTCACTCACCTACCCTATATTTTATCTTTCCTAAACACTTTCACATATTTTGGTTTACTACTTTCCTACCTTCACCAATTTGACACAACTTGCACCTAAAACCCGACCATTCATACCTCTATTCACCCAAAACCCCACCTAATTCTATCATTTTATACACCTACTCTATCTACCACTACCTCATTCACCAATCATCTATCCTACCACTCCATTCTTCTCAATTTTTGTCACCTAAAACTTCATTTTTATGACATAGCCACTTTTTGTGAGTGACATCAGTCACCCTTTATCCCTACTAATGTCAAGTAGACCCCTTAACACCGGTCGACATCGATTGGTGTTGTTCATTGGTTTGGCCCTAGGGCCGAACCTCGATGTCCCTATTTTTCCAAAAATTAACAAAAATACCTAAAACCTACCCCAAACCACCTAAATTCCACCCACATTCATTTTACCACCTAATTAACCTAAATTTCACCCTCCCCATACCCGATTTCACCCCATTTTTGACAAAAAAATCAAATTCATTTTAAAACCCAAAATTTATATTTTTCTACCTTCATTTTAATTACAAACACCAAATAGATTTTGAATCCTACCTTTATTTGGTGCCATCTCCGTGGTGGGATCTTTGGCCTCTATACTAGTGATACTCCCACTCCCTCTCCCACCTTAGCCATGCCTAAATCCACTCCTCAGCTCTCGACCAATCAACTCGCTCGTATCGATCTCGTGGGCCCATCAAATTGAATTCCTATCAACTGTTAATCACTCAATAACTCACCTTCCACCTCACCTTGTACTTTCTCTCATCCAAAAGCTCTCTCTATCATTTTTCCAAAAGTAGAAAGTTAAAATGAATCTAAAATACACATGATTTTACCTTTTTTACCCCAAATTTGACTTGACCAATGTCAATCTCGCGCCCTAATGGACCAACATCAGTTATCCCTTACAGAATTGGTTCACCTTCAACCGGTATCGGTCACCTTTTCACTAGCCTATACCTAATTTACCCTTAATTTTTCTACCCGAAACCAATTTCTTATAACCAGGACCACACCCTACCTCGTAATCCTTATTACCTAACACCCAATTACACTATCGGTTGGGCATGTTTTTACTATACCTTTTCCTTTCCTACGGCCTTACCTATAAACCCAACCCAAACCCACTCTTTTGACACTCGAATTCACTTACTCATTATACTTTGTGATGACGTTAGTCATGTCGTTTAGCCTTCTTACCTTGCCTTTTCTAATCTTGTGTCGTTTATCCTAGCCAAACCTTTTGATGCTTTGGAACACACATAATGCTCATTCCTTCACCTAGCTGAGTAGTGTTTTAGGACCATATCCTATACCTTGGATACCCGGATCACATAAACCTTTTTGGATAAACCTATCGACATTTGATGATGTAGAGTTTGTGAGCTCTTCACCTAAGTACCTTATCACATTCTATACATGTGAGTGCATTTGAATTCCCCCACCTATTACCCACATCAATATCATCATTACCTATACCCCACTTATACATCATGTTTTATCATTTATCACTTTATCAAACCACCCACCGACTCACCTATCACTTCACCGCCTGGTTTGAGGGGATCACCTCCGCAGATACTTGGGGCAACCCAACCTGCAGGCACCGACTCCTGCTTTTGTTAGCATCGCTTATCAATACAAGCTACATGAAAAAGGGGAAAATGTATACACTAAATTTGGGTCACAATCCCTTTAACCCCTTTTAATTCATATATTTGATGCATATACCTATTCATGGCCCCCTTCCCCACATTGGTATTAATTTAATAACCTATAATTAAATTAATCCTAATCCTCACACTATTATTAATTTAATTACTTTAATTAGATTAATATCCACCTCAGCTAACCACCTCACCCTAGAACTATTCCAACTTAATTAAATGGCTAAGACCAATTCCACACACACCCTAACCGGCTAGTACTTGTTCTAACCCTAAAAATTATGACCTATTATATGTCCAACCTCTCTCCTTCTATATTTAGCATTAACTCCCACTTCTTACCCGGACCTATCACGCCAAACTGGGAACAATCGTGCTATTTTTAGGAATTTAGACCAATTATCCTTAACCAACATCAGTTTTCCCTTGGCGTATTGGTTCCCTAGCCGTTGTTGGTTACCCTTAAGTTATATTTTTAACTCTTTACATGAGTTCTCAAATTCATTCATTCACTCAAGATTTGGCATTCAAGCTCTCGAGGACTCAAGTTATCCGATGACAAACTAGAGCTAATCAGGTCTTCACCAACATCTAGTCATCTCATCCATAGCTTTGGATCATCACAACAGAGCACACATGATCCATTTCTGTGGCACTAGACACATTCCCATATCTCCCACAAAAGCTCATCAATCAAAACCACCTTTAGATCTATAGGTTACTATAAAATTAACTCATTCTTATTTATTAAGCTTTTTTATCTTAAGTCTTTCATTTACATCTTTCATCCGATCCTTCTCTATCCCAAATACCACCTTTCACCTGTTTACCACCTATTCCATCAACCTGAACCATTTCACCTATCCTAGCACCTCTACCACCCTTGTTGAGCCCTAACAAAAATCATATCATCCTTCTCAAACCCCCTTAACTCTCTATGTAATCATAGAGAGACCCAAAACACCCATTTTTGATATTTTGACCATATTTCCCCTACAAGCATGGTCACCCAATTAGCATCAATCATTTTTAAATAACAACATTGGTCTCCTAATTGATACCAGCCCTACGTGATTGGTTATTTATCCTATATAAAAGACCTCATAACTTTTACCAAATAGCTTAAAATCACACTAAACCTTTCCTGCACCTTACCTAACACCTCAATGACCTTCCCTAACCAAAACCACACCTTTCACAATAATAGATTATTTTTTATTTCAGTACTTTGCTTAATCTAGTGTTTTGATAATGTTTTAAGACACATAAATCAAAGTGTTAGCAATAGGACCCTTACTTCTTGCATTTATTCTCATTAATTTAATAAAACATTGGATTGATAGCCCTCAGGAAGTATCATACTTCTGGAACTAGCATTTGCTAGGTAGTCCATTGTTATATACTATTTAACTCTCTCTTGTGGTCTTGTTGTGCTTTATAGGTAGTTCCTCTTAGCCAAAAGGAAGCTCTCTCATTCGAGTCTACAACACGCGCAACCTTCTCTTGACTATTCACAGGTATTCCTCCTACACCTGTTACCCTTATCTATTTTATCACATTACTTTGAGGTGAAATAATAGTAGTTAATCTAAGCTAGAGCAACATGTAAATACAATAAATAAATGTAGTAAATGTGTATGGAAAATGACCCAAGTAAACTAAAATAATGAAAATGAAAACCCTAATATGCAAGAAGAGTAAGGAAGTGACTCAAACTAATTTGATGAACTTGCGGGACTATGTCACTAAGCTGGATGGAGAAAGAAGGAGGAGATGACTATACAAAGGTCCAAAAAGATGCATATCTCGGGAAATCCGAGTCAACTGGGATGCCTAGAGAGGGAATGGGATGCCTATCGGTTCCCTAGTCTCGTATTATGGGCATTCTAGTCTATGCATAAGGTCCAAAATTGATTTTTACGAGGTTTGGTAGGTGATTTGAAACCCTCATTATGTGTCGCATCGATTCAATGCATTGTGCCAAGTGTTGTTTATAATCTAAGATGGAAGAAAGACCTACAAGAAACCACAAGAAGTATCAAAACATTGAAAAATAAGAATACAAATGAATAGGTCGGAATGACCTCGGTTGCCACAATAATGGGCTTACTAACTCGAGCATTGCATTACGTTTGCACTCCAAATTTAGTTCTCGTATGTGTGAGTGAACCATGTTCCCTAGGTGCTCTTGTGCGGTCACACTTTGTGAAGTAGCAAGAAACAACTATATGTAAAAATGTAGTAAAATGGTAGATGGAGTAGAATATAATCTCATCTTATGCTTATGTGATGCAAATGAACCAGTGTTGTCCCTTGTGATGGAGCTAAGTGACTGCAAATGATCTCTAAATGCATTTTATCAATGCAACCTTAGTTGGATGATAGTAGTGACTAGTGCTTGGTCCTCATTATGGTCTCATAACTTTATATTTATAGGGTTCACTTGATCTAATTTCATAATTAACCCGAAATGGCCAACCACCAAAAATATAAGAAGTTAAAATGACTATAAAGTGCCTAAAAGTGGCGGGAAAGTTCAAAAAAGGATCGGGGTGCCTCAGGTGGGACCAGATGCCCATTAGCACCCCAAGAGTACTTACATGGATACCCCAGTCAAAGCTAAAATAATTTGAAACAAAAAAAGATGTGTTAGATTAGGTATTTACCTTAGCTCATGTTCACCTAGGTACTTTATTTACCTTTATTTTATTTATCATCACCCACTTATGTGTGTGGATATTTCTTTTATCTTATGTAGATATTAGGAGATATTATCTAGTTGTTAGGTATAGTTCTTTCCTTGATCTATGGTATTGACTAGTTCTTTTCTCTCCTAAATCTATGGTCTTGACTAGTTCTTTGATGACTAGTTATTTCCTTGATTCATGGCTTGATCTATGACTTTGTTTCTTAGATTGTTATTCCTTGCCTATTTAAGAAAGGCCCATTCTCAATGTATTGCATTGAGTTCCATAATAATATATGATATTGTTGCTCATTTGTTTGCAAAGGTTTATGTAAAGTTATTCTAGTGAATTGCTTTCATCTTATTGATCATGGTGTTTGATTAGCATCTGTGTTCTTGGCTTGGTACGATCTGGTTATCGTTCCTTTCATGGTATCAGAAGCAGAGATTGTTGTTGACATCCGTCTGTAAGTTTTATTTTATAAATAAAATCTTTGTATATTCATATATTTGGGATTTGGTCGTATTTTGTTGCTGCGTGCATTTTTATGCAAAACAAAGGCTTCCATTGGATCCGGAAGGCATGAAAACCCTAAGATCGACTGTAAACTCGGCCATTTCTAGAGGCAAATCATTTTTGTAGTTGCGGTAAAATACACGGAGTTCGCCTCGGGATTCATGCCACATAGTTAAGAAACTAAGGAATTGGTTTTTAGGTTTTTGGATTTTGTGAGATCTAGATTGGATTTTTTAAGTACGGAAGATCATTTTCGGGTTGCGTGCGGAGAAGAATTTTATGCAAACATAGGTCACTTTCTCGAAAACAAGCAAACATCCATTAAAATGCTTAGCCCTTGGTCATATGGTATGGTCATATGAGGGCTTAAAGCTTGTGATGCTTAACTTCAGCCCCCTTTAATTTTATTTGTGTGGTGAAGGCAACAACAATTTATTTTGTTTTAGTGGCAACTAAAGTAAATAATGAGCATTATATTGAAAAGTTTGTATCTTTTGCTCAAGAACTCGGTTTTGAGTGCGGTTTTTGCAAAAGTGCTTGTTTTTTCATGCTCTTTCCATTAGAAACATTTATTTTGAGACTTAAAATATAATTATAAATTTCCCAATATGGATGAGTGTTGTAATCAATTGTGGATGCAATTTCAATTTGAGCCGACATCCTAAATTTTGGGACTTGCAGTTTGTACCTATCATGGATTCGAGAATGATATGTTTTTCTTTGAAGTATGTGGACTTCAAGAGGATATTGTAAAATTTCTAGAAGAAAATAGATCACTCAAGAATCCAAATTCTCTTCTACAATCACTCATTCATGTTAAGGATACAATAATACACTCCTCGAGTAACAAACTTACTAGCCTACAAGACATCACCATCATATTGTGGACAACCATATCCGTGATCCTAGTCCACTTACAGCTATTGCTTTTGTACCCACCGACATTAATCGCCGGTCTTTGAGCTTTGAATCTACTTTTGATGCTTCTAAACTTGTGAGGCTTGTTATTACATGCTCTTCCACATATGTGCCTATTACAGTACCACATGTTGTGTATCCTCACTCTCGCTAGCCTGCATGGATTTTTCAAGAAGCATACCACTACATTAAATTCTCACATGCTCCATTATATGGGTCTCACTAGTGAAGTCATTGGCATACATTCATAGGGTATTGTTTCTCTATTCCACATGTTAAGTGGAATTCTCGTCATGACATTGGTTTTCGAGTAGATATTTCATTGGGATCACACATTGACAGAGCTCCTTTTTTGTTCACTCGACTCTTTCTAAGGATCATGAGCAACACATGAGTTCTCGCACCTTCACTCAGCTTGAGAAATCGAGATTTCAGCTATCAAACATGATCATCCCGACACACATTCTCGATGTTCTTTTCCATGCACCCATTATGCATTTTGCACCAAGTCATACGCAGGCATCTTCTTGATCCATCTATGTTGATTTAAGGTGGATATCTAATCACTCATAAGCAGAGACATAGGTATTCATTGAGAGGACTCTGGTGCATGGTTCCTCTACCATTAGGCCTCTTGCTCCACTTTTATACCTTATGCATTGTGATGCTTCTTGTTTTGAGCATTTTTAACAGTGTGTTGTGTATCTCTCTTATTTGTTGAGAGATTTTGTATTCGTATTTTTGACACTTTTGGAATGTTGTCAAGTATTCTTATGGGGATCTATTATGGTGCATTCCAAAGTTGTTAGTTTGTTAGTGTTCAAGTAGTTGTTTTTACAACTCATACAGATTGTAGAAGGCCACTCCACCCATTCAATAGTATGGGAGGGTGTGGTGTTGATCCCGCTTCTTCGGGTTTCATTTCCTTGGCTTATTACCTTGGCTTTTCTTGGATTGTGACTCTCTGGAGTTTATGTCATTGCTTGTTGCTTTGGTTTTTGTTCTTGGTTTTGTGTCCTTACCTTGTTACCTTGGCTTTTCTTGGATCGTGACACTCTGTATTTTGTGTCCTTGCCTTATTGCTTTGGTTTTTGTTCTTGGATTGTGGCACACCTATTTGCAGCAGTTGATTGAATTATGTTTGGTGTTTTTTTGCACTTTCGACATCACTCCATTGACAGTCTCCTTGTATGGAGCTATTATGGTGAAACCCAGTGTCAGTTGTTTTTGAGTTTTGTGATCGAGCAGTGGATTCAGACCACAATGCACACCAAAATTCTTCAACATTGTACAATTTTTTGAGCCGAGATTCTTGGGATGCCTTGGAGCGGGTCTTTACTCTCTTTACTTTGTTGTTACTGGTTTTGGGTACCTTGCGGTGTCCCTTTTTTCCCAGATTATTGCACATGAGTACCTCATCGTGCCTAGTTGTCGGACTCATACTATGGACATGTCACTTCTATTTGGCCCCTAACTTCACTTGAGGGAGGTGTTAGAGTAGGTATTTACCTTATCTCATGTTAACCTAGGTACTTTATTTACCTTTATTGTATTTATCCTCACCCACTTATGTGTGTGGATATTTATATTATCTTATTTAGATATTAAGAGATATTATCTAGTTGTTAGGTATAGTTCTTTCCTTGATCTATGGTATTGACTAGTTCTTTCCTTGATCTATGGTATTGACTAGATCCTTGATGTCTAGTTCTCTCCTAAATCTATGGTCTTGACTAGTTCTTTAATGACTAGTTATTTCCTTGATTCATGGCTTGATCTACGACCTTGACTGGTTCTTAGATTTTTATTCCTTGCCTATTTAAGCAAGGCCCATTCTCAATGTATTGCATTGAGTTCCATAATAATATATGATATTATTGCTCATTTTTTTACAAAGGTTTATGTAAATTTATTTTTGACGAATTACTTTCATCTTATTGATCGTGGTGTTTGATTAGCATCTGCGTTCTTGGCTTGGTACGATCTCGGTTATCGTTCCTTTGAAGATGACTATACATGGGTACAAGAGGTCAAGAATGACGAAATAAAATAAAGTAAGATGGCCAAAAGATGAGGGTTAATTAGTACTTTCTTCACTCAAAACCTTCTAAATAGTATTATGATATTGAGACTAAATATTACCCAAAGTGTGTGATATATTGTCTACATTTTCCATTACTTTATATTGGTGAGCGGGATGCTCATTAATATTAAGTGGATAGAGATATGTATATAATGTTCATGTAGAGTGATGAAGAAGGTTTGTCAAGGACTAGACAAAGAATGGAGTGATGAAAAGATGATGGAGCATGGAAACTAGAGATGAAAAGTGTAAAAAGGTGATGAGAGTGAACCTAGGGTGAAACACATGTGTAGTTTCGATGTTTGTGATGTACCAAAGATGGTTACTATGATGTGTGCTGCCACGAGATGTTGTTGCTGACATATTTTTATTGTTGTTTCCCCATTTGACTTTTCTTTCCCATATGGTCAGACTTGTAATGATAAAATAATCAACTAGTCAAATATATGTGTATGTGTGTGTAAAAACGTAATCTAAAATATAAATGTGTATGTATGTAAAAATGCAAACGTAGAATATGCAAATGAAAAATGGAACATGTGCACCTAATCCATGTTGAGAAAGAGAGTGTAGAAGGATATCCTATACCATTAGGGTTTTTGGGAGATCCGACGCCATATAATAAAGAAGTATAGGGAGGAATTCTGCTATATCCTCCAACCTTTAACTATTTACTTAAGCATGTATGAAGAGATCTCCATACATCCTAGTTTTTGGGCGATCCGATGCCACTCGGCCAAAGAATTATAGGGAGGAATTTTGTTGTATCCTCTAACCTTTAATTGCTTCCTGAATGTTAAAGACTACCGTGTCCTATAAAATCATGTAGTATGTACAAGGTTCATAGACTAGTCTGAACCCACTCGTTGTATGTAACCCACAATGCCAAGGGCGGAAAGTATACTTGAACTAAATTGGTGAAGAAGTATTATGTAGTATGTAAAACCCCAAATGATTCCCCTCTATTTGGAGTCACATGTGACATTCTTTGATAGGATAATGTGGCCCCAAAAGAGGACCAAGTGCATGAACTCGAAACTTTGTCCCGTAGGGGGAGGGAATACGCTTGGTAAAAACTAAGGAGCACAAAAACAAAAACGATAGCCAAAAACAAGAGTCAATATGAAAAATCATGCATGTGGAAGCCAATGTGTAAGCTATGTAAATGGTGTATAAGTTACCAATCAAAGTAGTAATGTAAACATGCAAGAAGACAAAATAATTTGCAAAAAGTGGGCTATCTGAAACATGGGACATCACTCATGATGTCATAATATATGCAAGGCCCTCATGGCCACATAGAACAAATAAGTGCACACCAAACACAGGGAAATACCGAATATAAGAAAAAACAATATAAATAACATGTATGGAAGTAAATATCCATGCATAATAAATTTTTCACATGAAGCACTCGTTAGAATGTTATAAATATAACCAATATGTCAAAAGCATGTATAACCAAGTAATGAAAAGTGCTAAGTACAAAATGAAACAATAGCACCTAGAAGAGACAAATGTGGATGCCCCCAGTGACCAATGTAGGAATGGTATAAGGTGAGCATCCATGTTGCATGTAAGAGACATGTATCTATGATCACATCTAGAAAAATACATGAGCACGCATATGTTGATGATATAGATAAATGGAATACAAGTAATCTAACTATCATGTGTAACAAAGTGACCACGAACAAGAAAAGGTAAGAAAGAGTAAAAGCAACCATACTATGTAGTATGATGTGGATGGATGGAATAGAATGTAAGATGGATGGTGAAGCCATGTGCCCCCGAGTGAATGGAAATGTATGCAGTGAGGTTCATTTATTTTCCCCCTCAACAAAGTAAAGAATGAATCAGTAAATGTAGAGTACGTCATCGAGAAATGGTGAAGTGTGTATTTTTTCTAATGCATTGTGATGAATGTGTATATATAGTGGCGATGATATGTGACCTATAGAAGGGACATTTGTGAACCTTATAGATTAAGTGTATATAATGAAAAATGAGTATATGAGTGATGATTTAGCCTAAAGCATGTATCACTACAAGATGAATAGTAGGGAGTGGTGATGTAGCCTAAAGCATATACCACTACAAGATGATAGAGTAGGTGACCATTTAGCCTATAACATATGTCACTAACCTAGAAATGTCACATGATGAAATTTTGAATGATAAACATGTGATGAATGTAAGGTCCATTTTATTTGTAAACCCTCGGCATTCAAGTATGGACTGAGGAACTAAAGTGCATCATAGACAGGGTAGTGAGTATGGCACGTGAAGAGTATGTAATATGTGTCATTAATAATAAACTACCATATAATGTGTAAAATTTGTAATGTATGTAGTGCAATATGTGTAGAATGTGTAAGATGTAATGTAATATATATAAATAGACTAGTAATGTAGTATTTAGGATGGGTAGTATATGGTTTAGACGCGTATGACACCTATATGATGAAAAAGTAATATGATGTGTATGTATTATATGTAAATGTGAAAATAATTGAAATGATGTAGTCCAAATGTAGAATATATGATGTAAGATGTATAGATGTGCCAAGATTGAAATGATATAGGCCAAATGTAGAATGTATGATGCAAGACATGAAATGCAATGTGGGGTGTTTATAGTGAAGTGTGTGGGGTTCATGTGTAGTATTCCCTTGATAGTCAAGTGTGAACTAAAGAAAAAAAGTGTTTCATTGGGTAATGATGATGTTAAAATATGTGATGAATATTTCTATGCTAGGTGATTGATGTATGAGAATGAAAAAATGATAGATGCGTAAATGTTATGATGAGGTATGTGAAGATACTAAGAGCATGAATTCGTACTATGTAAATATTCTAGAATGTGGGATAGTGTAAATATTATTCCCCCAAGTGTGTGAGATGAATGAGGCTATCATGTAATGTCATGTAAAATATCATCACTTTCTGTGGTCAAAGACGAATGGATAAGCATTGGCAACTTGATAGGCTATAGTATATGGTTGATCATGTAATGAGCCATTAAGGCATAGATGATACATGCCCATAGCATATTCCTCATTAGTGAATGGAGGGAATGGGAATCCATGTGCATACCATTGAGTTTATGTGAGTCTAGTGGAAGGCATAGTTCATGATTCTGACTTAGTGATTTAATATACATGAAGAAGCTATAGAGCTCAGGATGGCTTCTACACCCTTCGAGTCATAATAGAAACAAAGCATGCAATAGAAATAACAGAACCAAGAAGTTGTAAATCCACAAATATACTTAATCATTCAAGTAAGGTCCATGATTATACAAGATCAAAAGTAGAGTAAAAACATGCAGATAATATAGAAGGAGATCTTAATGTAAACATAGTGGTAACCTTATCATATTCATTCATATTCTTGCTACAAAGTATCACAGAGAGGTAGACCATAGTCATGCGCCATATCTGGATCCATACATGTATTCTCACAAAACAAAATTTTCATTCCCATTTCCCCATTACATCCTTACTAGAATCATCTACCCATTTTCATCCCATAGTTCTCGCAGTAATTTTGAGCTCCACTACCTCACTTCTCCCTCTCTTCATTCTTTGCAAGGGCGCGTGTATAAATAGGCCTCTCGAGCTCTAAAAACTCCTCTGTATCCTCGGATCGGCCCCAAGTGTCGAGGTGTGGTCACCCCAGGAGCATGCCTCTCCATGTCATGATTAGCTTTTTGGATCTTCCTATCATAAGGTATATTCCTTCTAGACACCTGTCCCAGATGGAACCTTATCCAAATGGAACACGTTCTTCGTGTGTTCTATCCAAAAGGCCAAAAAATGGCTAAGTCTGAATTGTTCTTGTGTGGCGCATGCCCTTGGTTCTCCAGAACCTTTTGAATCATGCCTTGTGTACCTTCACTTGCACGCTTCCTACGGTCATGCATGCCTACGTGCCTTTAAGATTTGGAAGTTACATCAGGGGCCCAACATTACCCCACACTTCACCTGTTCTCCACCCTCGGGAACCTTTTTCAAAGAATGCAGTACAAAAATAATGCAAGGCCTTGCCTTGGAAAAGAATGGGGAAAGAATAAAGAATGGGGGAGAGGAAGAGAAAGAAAGGAAGAATTTCCTAAAGAAGCAGAAGGGGAAAATTCTGCCGTAGGTTAGCCTCCAGTGTATCCCACACATTGACCTCATCTTGCCTTTTGCAAAGGTTGTCGACCAATGCACTCACCTCATCGAAGGTTAACCCTTCCCCCTTTGTGGTGATGGTCTCCACCACGGTTTCCAGTTCCTTCGCAAGATCCTCCAAGGCATCCATCTTCCTTGTAATGGTCTTGTAGAGTTCTTTAAGCCATGTTTTGATTGAGACCTAAAGGGCCTCAATAGCTTCATATTTTCTTTCTACCTTGGCTAAAATATTTTCTCATTCTGCTCTATTGCCTTTGTTCTTCTCCCTAAAGTCTTTTAGCTCAGCCTCATTATCTGCAAGTAGCATGCATGTCACCTTGTCCTGATCTGCGCAGTGGTCATAGGTGACCCCTGTGGTTTGTGCAGCTACTCTTACATCAGCCAGGACCTTATTGTATTCAGCTATGAGCGCGATTACCTTTAGCTTATCCTCCTTCTCCAAATGTGCAGCTATATCCTCTACCAACTCCAAGGCCAAAGGCTGCCTTTCCATGGTGAGGATCCGAGTCAAGTCCTCAAGGCATTCTAGGGAGGAACCATACTTTTGCGGGAGGGTTAAGGTCTGGGTGCTTCATGATAATAGCTTGGGAGATGAGCTCCACCTTCTTGGAGACTTCACGCACTTTAGCTTTCTCCTCCTGTAACTCCCATTGTAGTTGAGTGTTGATCAACTTTTCAAGGCTGAGTTCCTTTGTCAGCTTAACTACTTCTTCCTTCCTCTTTTCCAATAGGTCCTCCAAGGCTTTAATCTTGTCATTTCTATAGAAGAGCCTTACCTCTACTTCCATGAAGACCTTGTTGAGTGCATTACACACTTTCTCATCTGACAAGTGTTGTGTGTTTATGAGGGGTTTCCCCCTTTGTCTTGGAGAGAGCTCAGTATTTCCTCTTGGTTAACTTCAAATTCGGGCTCATCAATGTGGGAGTCGAAATGCCCACGATAGCATTTTCCTCATGTGCGGGTATCCACCCTCAGGATCGAAGGAATCCATGGTGGTGAGCTCCTTAGTGGGCATGGTACTCTGGAAGTGCGTGCAAAAATTTGTTAGGGTCATTAACATACCCCATCACCGATCTTCCTTCCCGCGTGTTTACTTCCCATGTGCATGCCCTTTGGAACAGTCACTGAAAGAGTTGGGCCTTTTGTGCTACTTCCACTCTTCTCCCTTTGTTCTTTCTTGAACTCACTGAGCACGAGCTCCACTGCGCCCCAACTCCTCATCGACCAAGGCATCAATCATATTTTCTACCTCCCTTGTCACTTTTTCATCTATCTCCTCCTAGGTGAGCTTGGGCATTTCTTGCTCCTTGGTGCTTGCCCCTTCGCTCCTTTCTTCGCTCTGCAAGTCCTCCTCCTCCCCCTGGGTGCTCTTCCTCCTATGTAAAGATGAATGCATCAAGGTCTTCCTCTCCTCCCTCCCCTAAGTCATCTATACTTATCCTCCCTTGGGTCACCTCCAGCTCTTCTCCTTCGCCAACATTCTTCTTTCCTAAAAAGGTGCTTGTGCCTTCGGTCTTCTCTACCTTCTCTTCTTCTTCTTCCATTTGGAGACTCGGCTCGAGAGATGCGGTCTTCTCTTCATCGAGGGCTCCTCAGGAGATGGTGGCTTTACCGGTTCTAGGGTTTTCTCCCTAACTACCATCCTCTTCTTCTTCCGGACGTAGGTGCTTGGTCCCAGCAACACCTACATCCTACTCCTCCACCACCCTCTGTTCCTCTTTCTCTTCTCTCTCCTTACACTTTGGCACGGGATTCTTTCTCCCCATGGGGTCATCGGGATGGATATTTCATTCTCCATATGTGCCCTTCTCAAACTTCGGCCTTATGCGTAGGTAGATCCTGACAGCATCACTCTCAGCAATAGGTAAGGTCATGGGCCTTATAATGTGCACATCTTGCGATACGTATCTTTCAACGTACGTGCACTTCCCTGGGTAGACCAACTTATTTCTCATTTCTCTGTGTTCACTATCAAGCATGGATAGGTCAAGTCTTAATTTCTTTGACTCCTTGTACCTATTCACTCCCACCTAGAAAAATTGGGCAGTAAATGAGAAGGGGAGTTTGCACTAGGGACTCCAGCTACCATCCACCAAGATGAATATGCCAATGCAGAAGTGCTGGTATACCACAAACTTTGCTTCTCCTTCAGTTTCCATGGGGAGTTGTTTTGGGATCGTCATTCAGCCCCGAATGCATTCCTAAGGTGTATACCATTTATCCAAGCATGCCTTGTGCACCTCTATCATTGATTCACATGTATACTTTTGGAACCTCTCCGTAGGTGAAGGGTCTTCATCGGGGTACTCCCATACGAACTTGTCAGATGCATCCGACACCCCAACTTCTGAGAACATGATTGTTAATAGGATGTTCCCAAATAATATCTTTCCTCCGTTCTCCACACTGCTTATGATCTCATCTACTATGTACTGGGAGATATTGTATATGGTGCCCTCTGTGACCTTTCTTGTAGACATTCAACCAGGGCTTGCTCACCTGGGTCCACCTCTCTTGTCCATTCAGCTTGGAAATGAGGTGCGTGGCCATTTTCATCACCGGATCACTGATATCCGTGACGTCGTAGTACCTTGATCCCTTCTTATATTCCTAGGATGTAATGGTTTCTTTAATTGCCTCCTCATCCTGGAGGTCATCTATGAGCGTGTCCCCTTTACAACTTAGGCTTGTAAAGTGTGAAATTAACTGGGGAGTTATGCATTTTTGCCCTGTGAAGTAGAAGAAGTCTTCATGCACGCGCATCATCAGCCATTGGTACAAGTGCTTAGGCTTCCCAAAATATGGTAACTCGTAAAGCTGGAGAAGCCCTGCCTTCTCCATTTTCACCTTGACTATGTCATGTAGATTGGCATCCCATCAAGGTGTTCATTTATTTGTAGGGCACACCAGCTCCAATGCCATTTCCTTCACGATTATGCTTGATCGGTGATTGTAGTCAATCATGGGCATCTGTCTGATGTGGGACTCCCACTCTTGCCCCAGAAAAACCCCATCTGGGTATTGCATTTCTGAGTACCATTCTTCATTGGTATCTAAGGGGATTTCTTCTTCTTTCTTCTTTCCTTTTCCCTTACCTTTCCCCTCTTGGATTGTACTATAGGTTTATCAACTGGTTTTGTGGCCATCATTTTACCCTTTGCTTTCATTCCTAGTTACTTTTGAGTTGTTTGAGAGTTTTCTTCATGTGCCCTGTGCCCTAGAGCACAAACCCTAATCTCTGATTTTCCTCCTTCGATCACGACACTCTTTCACAATGTTCCTCACACCCGTGAATCACTTTTACTCTGGTTTGTAGATCTAACAGACTGATTGCGCATAAGTTTTGAGATTTTCCTTGCACGAGTTAGCTCTTGAAACCCTAGCTCTTAAAAGAAAATTGTTCTCCTTGTTTTCATAAAGTAAAATAATGAACTTCCCATCCTTGTATTTATAGCTTTTCCCACTTTTACACATTAAAGGCTAGGCTACCTACCATCGTACGACAATATTTAATGTGGCATTTTTCAAACAAACTCGACTTTAGCACTTTTCCTTACGCGCCAAATCCTTGCGTGAAAAGTTTTTTTCACCCACCCAATCCTTGCGTGAAAACTTTTCCAACCTTCTAGTGTGTAAACAATCCATCTTGACAGAAGACTCTTGTGTGCATGTTACTAGTGCCAAAGGCACCTCTTCCATCCTCATGATTCTTGATTTTTCACCTACCTTGTGTTTTTGCACTTTTTCTCCTTGTACGTGGATTTCCAATGTAACCTTATTTTTCCACCCATTGCCTTCTTTTCTCCTAATGCATCTTTTCAATAGGGCCAATTCAATGGTCTACCGGCCCAATCCTCCTGAGAATAACTCCATGCTTCCCTTTATCACCTCACCCCACACTAAATTGATGCGGTCTCGCACATTCATAAGTCAAAAAGTAATAAGGTTACCGACAGTGCCAAGGCACAAAACAAGACAACAACGCGAAAGGGAAAAACAAGAAAGGAAAAGCATAAAAGGAAATTCTAAACTAACTAGAAAAACTACCTTATTTACAAACACCAAGAAGCATTATTTATAGTAGGGCTTTAGCCTACTCCCATTGAAGTGTCTAGGTAATTTTTTCCATCCAGTGCTTAATCGCGCACGTGCCCAAATCAAGGATGTATGAAATTACATAAGGACCCAACCAATGCACCTTCAACTTCCCAGGATGGCGTAGAAATTTTGAATCATATAGCAATACCATCTGGCCAACCTCAAATTGTTTGTTCTTAATGTGGTGGTCATGCCATGCCTTTTCTTAGCTTTTTCAGTTGTTTGGCTCCATCTTGCTAGTGAGCGCCTTTCATCTAACTTCATCAATTCATCTATTCTCTCTTCCAACACTTGTTCATCGTCCAATCCTCCTGCATGCGCTATACATAGTGATGGTAGCATAAATTCAACTAAAAAAATAGCCTCCATCTTTGAACACTAGTTGAAATGGTGTGGCCTTGTTCAACCTTTTATACGTTGTTCTGTATGCCCAAAGAACTATTGATACCTTTTCATCCCAATCCTACCTACCCACATCACATATCTTAGTCAATGTGTGACTAAGGATTTTGTTGAATGCTTCTATAGTCCCATTTTCCGAGGGTGGTAAGGGGTAGTCTTGTGATGGGCTACCATGAACTACCAATAGAATCTGATGGTTTCATTTAAAAGTGAGTGCCCCTATCACTTGTTAAACTTAATGGGCACCATACTGCTTATAATGTTTTCCCACAAAAATCTAGCAGTGTGGCTGTGGTGCAATCCTTAGTGGGCACGGCCTCTACCCACCTTGTCAGATAATCAGTACAGGTAATAATATACCGCGAGTTAGTCCTTCGTGCAGTTGGTGAGATTGGTCCGACAAAATCTATTGCCCATTTTTCAAAAGGTTCCATGCGTTGGCGATGGGGCAAGGGAATCTCATCCCTCCTCTAGGTTTCTAAGGTGTTGGCAGTGGTCACAGGCCTTACAAAACTCAATGCAATCCTGGTGAATCATCTCCCACCATAGTCCAGTGACTAGGATCTTACACGTGGTTACATTCCCGCATAGTGTCCTCCAAAGCAATCCCACCATGGGCTTCTTCTATTATGGCCACGCATTCATGTTCTAATACACATCGGTGTAAAACCTCATCGCGACCCATTTTATACAAATCCCCATTGATCAACATGAAGGGCGTGGTGTGTATGGCTAACCTTTTCCTCTCCAGAGCATTCATCCCTTTGGGTGCCACACCTTCCTTGAGAAAAATGACAATGTCTTCTAATTTGAGGGCGCGTCCGCAACCTAAATAGTTGTGCATCCGGCATGGTTTCCTTGATACTTTGCACATCCTCTCCCGAATCAATCCTTGATAAATGATCTGACCAATTGTTCTTTCCGGTTTTACCACCACTTTGAATTCAAATTCCTGAAATAAAAGTACCCAACGGCATATGCGCCCTTGCAACATTGCTTTGTTTACTAGATACTTCAAGGCCATATGGTCAGTGTAGAATATGAAGGGAGTTCCAACAGATATTGTTCTGAATTTGGAGCGCGTAGATCATTGACAATGCCTCACACTCGGTCGTTGTATAATTCTATTCTACTGGTGTCAACTTTCTACTTACAAAACACAAGGGATGATCAACAATCCCCTCTCTTGGTTGAGCAAGAATGGCTCCCATTGTCTGTACCAGAGGCATCCACGTGGACATGGAAAGGTTTATCCCATGATGGGAATCGTAGAATAGGTGCGGTGATAAGCCTTTCTTTTAGAGTGTCAAATGCCCTCTATGCCTCTCCCCACCGAAAGGCACTCTTATGTCTGAGCAATATTTCCAAAGGTGCGTGATCTTGGCGTATCCCTTAATGAAATTTCTGTAGTACCAGTGTGTCCAAGAAATCCATGCACGGTGCTTTGGCTGGTAGGCTCCCCTAACCCCACAATAACTGTAACTTTCACGGGATCCACTAGTAAGCCCTCTTTGCATATGATATGCCCCAACAACGTTCCAAAAGGAGTTGTAAAGATACATTTCTTGATGTTGAGGGAGATCCTCAACTGCCAACATCTTTCAAACATCAACCTCAAGTTATCACAATGGTCCCTTACCAATCCATACACTATCCAATCATCCAAATATACTTGAAGGAACTTGTGGATGAAGTCCTTAAATGCTTGTACCACTATGCGTGAAAATACAGTGGGCATTCTTCAACCCAAAGGGCATGACCGTGTATGCAAAGCTTCCCCACTCGGTGGTGAAAGTTGTATTTTCTTGGTCTTCCTTGGAAATCTTGGTGATATCTCGAGAATCCATCCGTAAAGGAATAGACCTCACGCACCCAAGAACTCCTTCCAAAATTTCTTCAGTAAAGGGGGTGGGAAAAGGATCTATGATACAAACAACGTTCAACTCCCTATAATCCACACATATCCTAATCTACCCATCCTTCCTTATGCTAATCACCATTGGACTTATCCATTTTGATTCCTCCATAGCCTCAATGATACCGGATGCTATCATTTTGTCTAGCTCTTCTTTAACCCTTACGCGCATGTTGGGATTCATCTGTAAGGTCTCTTCCTGATCGGGCACGCACCATCTTTCAACTTTATCCTCATTTCCCCCAATGAATGGTGGATGCCTTTCAACTCATGGTATCCACACGGGAATAAATCCTCAAATTCATGCAAGAGATCGATGATCTTTGATACTTCCTTGTCCGACCAATAGTCCCCAATGATAGCTTCCTTGGGCTCCTTCTCGAGCCGATGTTAACTTTCTTGGTTTTGAGTGGTTCATGATACGCGTGCACGCACATGCATCCGCACTATCAACCACTTCACACATCCCAACCGAATGGTCAACATTTAGGTTCTCCATCTCCTCTCCATCAATAATGTATACCATCTTTCCTTTCTCCTTTTCGGCACATGTGTGCTTCGAATTATATGTCTTCTAGTTCCTCCTCTTGAACCACGCTTCCAAGCTAGGTCCACCAAGTAAGTTTACTAATCTATCTTCCACCATGGTGCAATCCCCTAGAGTGAGGCATTTGATAGTCTGTAATGCCTCATCAACGGTTGCATGGTACTTTGGTACTCGAATGTGTGAACCAAGTTAGCCGCTAATTCCTGCCAATTTCCCATTTGGCGGCATGTTTCAGAATGGATGTACCAAGCACGCGTAACCTTGTAGTGTCGAATACAACTTGTGCACCCAAAGGGAGGGTGGTAAAGCTTCCATGCCTTCTCTCTAGGCATCCTCTCACATGCTTGAATGTGGGAAGAGGTAGGTTCCATCGCCATTGTAATCCTTGATAGTGGTGGGTATGTTACTTTTTAAGAATCAGACAGTGAGCGCAATTCTAACTTTGTACCATTCCAACAAGTTTTCACTATGCGTGGCCCACCACCTCACTGTTGTGCCTATCAAAACATAACCTAACATCCCTCGTCACTCGTCCTCCCTCCATTGAGCTTCCATTTCTCTTAAAAAGACCTCAGGGTATGCATCCCTAGAATACTTGGTTATTACCTTTCCTCCCAAGCACCGAACTATGTTGCCATGGTTACCTTGGTCACTGATCCTTTCAGATGTCACCCAATCAATTCATAAGTCCCATGTGCCCAATTATCGCATGCTATACTAGTAGTATCACTGATAGATTGAGCATCATCAAACTGGATGACTCCTTCTATAGGGTGGATGGTCTCTGGATCCCTTATGGAGCGCACATATATTCTATCTAGGACCTCCTCCCAAGGGGTTCAGTATAGGGTGTGGACTTCCCATCAACAAGTGGTATAATCACCCTCTCTTCCTTATTTTCAAAGCTTATGTACCCCTTGTTAAACCGAGAGATCTACATTATTCTTATAGCACCACGGGTGCCCAAGTAATGCTAGGAAATTATCTACCTTGGAAACCACCAAGACTTCAAAATCCCCAGTGAACTTAGTCCCTAAATGGTAATGGTCACATCCTTCAAGACACCTATGGGCATTGCCTTTGTCTTATTTGCCATATACAACACATTTGAAGATGGCTATAATGTAGGTCTTCCCATTTGATGCTAGGCATCCAGAGTGAGAACATTAACCTCTGCACCTGTGTCAATGAGGATGTTGCTAAGAAACCATCCATCCACTACTGCGTTCAAGGTAATCTCTTTGTCATAATCAAGGTTGTGAGGTGGGAGGTTTGCATGCAGGATCTACCTTTCATGTTCTTCCCTGACATGTGGTACCTTTTCCCTCAACCATGCTCCTAGAAGGGGAATAATATTCTCCTACCTCAGCAGTTTACACACCTCCTTAACCTCATCCAAGTCATCCTTTGGTGCTTCTACGGTTCTTCTTTGCTCATCCTTTCTAGTTTGCTCTTTTAAGCATTGGATCTCCCCTTGTAAACTTTGAATTATGTCCATGGTTTCCTGGTAGACTTCTTTCTGGTGAGTCGGGTTTGGATACTTCCCATGTACTACTTCTTCCCTCGAAACTAGAGGTCTCTTCCTAGGCACTTCCCTTACATGCATGGACTTTGCCCTTGTTGTTACCATAACAGGTTCTAGTTTTGATTCACGTATTACTCGCGGAAGCCATTACATCAGCCTTCTTAATACTCACCATGACAGCACCCTTATCCTTTTAGTACTGTTGACTCATATGTTCGTATAACTCTAGGCACTCTTTGTACTTATGTTTCTTTCCACACCATGAGCATTATAGAAGATCTAGACATTCACGCTTATAATGGTATGTGGCTCCACAATTAGAGCATTTTTACACATGGGAACTCACTTCTTCCCCCATGGTTACCATGACCATGAAATCCTCCGTGAAACCCCCTTCCATGTGCACCTCCATCCCCATGCTCTTATAACGATGCTCATCTCCTTTGGACTGCTTTGGCAATGCTGATGCCGGTGCACACCAAGATCAATTGCCTCATGAATCTTGTCAATCAATCTACAATCCTTGGTATCATGTGTAGTTGAGGTACATATCTTGTAATAACAAGACACATTTTTATGGATCGCACGTTGCAACAAGGGGCACCTATGACATCATGGTCCTCGTGACATATTTCACAATTATCGCTACAAAGACGCACCACCTTCCGAGTACATACCCCACCATTATCCTTTGTGTTCCCTTCTACATTACAATCCATGCACCACATCCCACCATGAATCTTTGGAACTGTGTTGGAAGATAATTTCCCAATTGCTTAGCCATGGCAATGATCTGAGCCTCTAGAAATGGGCTAACACCAGTGTCAACACTACCAACTACCTCAGCATGTAAAGTAGCTTCCAACACTTCGCGTGGGTCCATGAATGTTTTATGAGATAAAGCCCTCCTAAAGGGTGTGATCAATCCTCCAACAAACCACTGAGCATGTTGTGAAGGGTGGATATCATAAGACAATTTAGACAAAAGAGTTTTAAAGTGTGCATCATATTCCCACACGCTCTCTGCCATGCCCTGCTGGATTTCCTTGAGAGAGCTGATTCTCTTTGTTCAAACTCAGGTATGTGGAATTCCACCAAGAATGCATTTCTTAGTGTGGTATAATCCACAATAGTCTGATGAGGGTCATACTTTCTATACCAACTATGCGTGTGTCCTTGCAAGTTCATCACAAATTTTACTAGCCTTTGATCTGGGTCGTGATCCCTTTGCGTGCCATAGCAACTCACACTTATGCACATGCTCCATGGCATCTTCTATCCCACTATAATCTAGTAAGTGTAGAGACATCTCAAAAAGACTTGAGGAGGTGGTTGAGGCCCTTGTCCTCCCGATCCTAGTCCCTTGGTTTCCTCTGGTGTTTCCTCCTCTACCGAACCCACTAGATCTGAGCCACTAGCTCCACCACTTCCACCTCTAGATCCTCTTGTGTTAGGTACAGGGCCTGTGTTTGTCATGTTGAATGCTCCCGTCATCCCACTAAATTGTGCGCTGACATTTTGTGAACTAGTGCCACTCCTAGTTGTATTTCCTCCACCACTTCTAGCGCTTCCAAAACCAATTGTATATGTGCCTTGTCCAAACATTCCACCAAATATTGGAATAGTGTGTGAAGCCATAGAAGTCCCAAATGAGAAGTTGTATCTTTTAGGTGCCGATCGGTTACTTCCACTGATATCAAATGGATCAACTATACTTTTCCCTCATTCAAACAAACCAAGTGCCAAGGTTTGGTCGCTAGGTGGGGTCAGATGCACGCCAACGACTCTTCTTTCTCTATGTGACGATACTCTCATCAGAAGCCACAAGGTTTTCTCTCCTGCACTTACCAAGATGGGGTATCACATAGACTATTTGGGTTCCACATCCTCTGCGTGTGAACCTCAACTCCTTTCCACCATGTCTGGCTCCATAACCCACTTGTAATCCCGCATTGTCTATCGATCTCCTTTTCATGTGCTTCGTTATACTTGAGCCGTCTCTCCTCCCTTTCCTTTTCAGTCGTCAGATCAGCCATCCTTCCCAACCTGGCTTCCTCACCAAGTGCTTAGAGTGGTTTAGCTCAGCCATAGGAAATGCCTCTAAACCCATGGTTACCATCAATATTTTGATTCCGGGAATAAGCATGTAGAAATGATCCTCTGTGGCTCCCATAAAAACTCAAACTCATCAACTTCGGATAGGAATACATGGAAATGGCATATTCCAAAGTGTAGCTAGTCAATACCCCCTTCCACCAATGATCTATAGCATGAGTCCACTTTAGATCAACATCTTGCAAGTTCTGATATGTTGCTTGGGTCCAATGGTGTGATTTATAACACCACCTCGATCTAGATGTATAAGCCGAGAGCCATTCGAATAACTCTACTGGGAAACAATAGAAGAAGGTTTCATATAACTCATGATAAAGAGTGTCTTCCACCCATCTTCGCATATCAAACCTAGATCAGTACTGAATCTCTGAGTGAATTCATCCTCCATGCTTTTAAACCAATCTTCAACACCTTCAAGTGTTAAGTGCTCCATCATCACTTTTTACACAGATCATGATGTATGCCATGTTCCACTACAACTTGAAAAGAGGTCCGATAATGGAACCAAGATGTAGTCATTTTTGCACCCACAAGAACAAGGGAACCTCATGCATGCTGGCCTATCACCAGTGGCAGGCATTGGGTGCTCACCCGAGGCATGCGAGAGGGAGCCGAGTCTCTCTTTTATGTGAGTCTAGTGGAAGGCATAGTTCATGATTCTGACTTAGTGATTTAATAGAAATGAAGAAGCTATAGAGCTCAAGATGACTTCTACACTCCTTCAGTCATAACAGAAACAAAGCGCACAATAGAAATAATAGAACCAAGAAGTTGTAAATCCACAAATATACTTAATCATTCAAGTAAGGTCCATGATTATACAAGATCAAAAGTAGAGTAAAAACATGCAGATAATACAGAAGGAGATCTTAATGTAAACATAGTGGTAACCTTATCATATTCATTCATAGTCTTGCTACAAAGTATCACAGAGAGGCAGACCATAGTCATGTGCCATATCTGGATCCATACATGTATTCTCACAAAACAAAATTTTCATTCCCCATTTCCCCATTACATCCTTACTAGAATCATCTACCCATTTTCATCCCATAGTTCTCTAATTCTCAGAGAGCTCCGCTACCTCACTTCTGCCTCTTTGTTCTTTACCAAGGGTACGCATATAAATAGGCCTCTGAGCTCTAACAAACTCCTCTGCAGCCTCAGATCTGGCCCCAAGTGTCAAGGTGTGGGTCGCCCTAGGTGCATGCCTCTCCATGTCATGATTAGCTTTTTGGATCTTCCTATCACAAGGTATATTCCTTCCAGGACACCCTGTCGCCAGGCTGGAACCTTATCCAAATAGAACATGTTCTTCATGTGTTCTATCCAAAAGGCCGAAAATGGCTAAGTCCCAAATTGTTCTTCACACGGTGCGCACCCTTGGTTCTCCAAGAACCCTTTTTGAATCCTACCTTGCATGCACCTTCACTTGTGTGCTTCCTCTCGGTCGTCGTGTGCACCTACGCGCCTTTAAGATTTGGAAGTGTGATAAATAGATTGTAAGATGAAAGATATGTAATCCATAAGTAGTAGTGATGCAAACAAAGCCATAATAAATATTAGGAGCGTGTGGTGCAAGATAGAGATCCTCAAAATAAAAACCTAGGTGATTCAAACCCTCATGTGTACATATAGTTTTTTCACATGTAGGATCAAATGGAATATGTTTCCAGTAGGATTCATTCATGAAGAGCGTGTAAGTAAATGATGGGCATGTTGATGAAGGTGGTGTAGGAAAAGGTTCTAGTGATAGAGTGATGTTCATGGACTAGACAGGCCCTTGATATGGAATCATAGCAATAGTAGTAGTAGTAGGTGGCATAGAAGAAATTACATCTATCACAAAAATGGTACCATCAAGTGGTGGTAAGTGAGGTGGTTCTTCCTAGGTTGGGGCTCATCTGTAATATCTATGTGTGGAATAGGAAGACTAGTATTAGGATCCTGGTCACAATACTAGAATGGATCGCGGTCATGAAAAATGGTGTAATCGATTCCTTCATGTAATAATTTTACACAATGATGTACAAGAGAGGCAAAAACTTGCATGGCATGAATTCATGGCCTACTAAGTAGAAAGTTGTAGGAGACTATAAAATCAGCAACGAAAAAGATATTGTGGGACAGGTCTTTCAACAAACAAAGTGATAGGCAATGTAATGTGATCGAGATATGAATGGAAAGAACCATCATAAACATGTAGTAAATACTAGATGGACTAATGTCATGAGTGAAAAGACCTAAAACTTCAAGGAATGACATAGGACACAAGTTAAGTTCATATCCATTATCAATCAAAGTGTGCTTAACACCTACATTATGAATACAACATATGATATTTATAAAAATTATGAACATCAATGCAGGAAGATTAGACTTGAATACTATGTGTGAAGAGAATGCATCAAAAATGTTTGATAAACCAAGTCTGGATGCATGTTAGCATGAATGTGAGTAGTAGCAAGAAAATGTTGGACTCTATGTAGTAAATCAAGATTTGCAAGCAAATAATCATTGATTGAGATACTCATGATGACCAAACCCTAGGATGACAAGTAATGAATGAAGAACCTAGAAGCGTGAATGATCAAGTTGGGTTCACCAAAATTATTAACTAAAATTAACTAGTGTGGAATAATAGTAGTTAATCTAAGCTAGAACAACATGTAAATATAATAAATAAATACAATAAATGAGTTTGGAAAATGACTCAAGAAAACTAAACTAATGAAAATGAAAACCCTAATATGTAAGAAGAGTAAGGAAGTGACTCAGATGATTTGATGAACTTAGGGGACTATGTCATTGATATGGTTAGAGAAATAGGAGGGGATGACTATGCAGAGGTCTAAAAAGATGCATATATGAGAAATTTGAGTGGATTGGGGCACTTGGAGAGGGACTGGGAACCTATGGTGGCCCCGGTCCGTAGTATGGGCACTCTGGTCTATGTAGAAGGTCTAAAACTGAGTTTTATAGGTTCAAAAAGTGATCTAAAACCTCAATGTGTGTCAAATTAGATTTTTTTCATGTGTCGGTGTCATTGATAATCCAAGATGAAAGAAAGACCTACAAGAAACCACAAAAAGTATCAAAACCCTAAAAAGAAGAATTCAAATGAATAGGTGAGATCGGCCTTAGTTGCCACAACGGTGGGCTCACTAAGCCGAATGTTGCACTACATTTTAGACCCAAATGTAGTTCTGGTGTGTGTGTGAATCATGTGCCCTAGGTGCTCTTGTGTCAGTCGCACTTTGTGAAGTATCGAGCAATAACTAGATGTAAAAATGTAGTAAAATGGTGGATGGAATAAAATAAAATCCCTCCTATACTTGTGTGATGCAAATGAACCAACCTTGTCCCTTGTGATGGAGCTAAGTGAATGCAAATGATCTCCAAATTCCTTTGATGAATGCAACCCTAGGTGGATGATAGTAGTGATTAGTGCTTGGTCCTTCATTATGGTCTCATAAATTTGTATTTATAGGGTTCTCTTCATCTAATTTCATAATTAACCCCAAAATGGCCTACCACCAAAAATATAAGAAGTGAAACAACTAGAAAGTTCACAAAAAGTGGTAAGAAAGTTAAAAAGGATTAGGGTGCCCTTGTTGGGACCAAGGCACCCTAATACTAGCTGGGTGCCCAATTAAAGTTAAAATAATGCAAAACGAAAAAAGATTACGGGAATGCGGGTGTAAGAGTTTAGGAATGAAAAAGAAAACAAAGTAACATGGCCAAAATACGGGGTTAATTAGTACTTTCTTCACTTAAAACTTTCTAAATAGTAGTATCAGATCGGGACTAAATATTACCCAAAGTGCGTGATTTAGTGTCTATAAAATGATCATATAATAAATTAAATTTTACCATATTTAAGAAGAGAATGACCGCGCATACCTAATTAATTTCACTTTTCACATCATCTGCTATCCTTTAAATATCTCTTTGATCCTCCCTCCATGTATTGTTTTTCATTTATTATCTCGCATGATTCAAGGGTGGTGACCACCATTGCTGTTTTTAGTCACCCGTATTTTTTTCAAAAAAATCTTCTTTTAATAATTAGTGACCATCATTTCTTATTTTCAGTCAATACCATATCCTATTTATTTAAATGATCGTTGGCTTAGCTCTTAGTTGAATTGGACAAAGATACTTTTTCCAAACAATTCAGAGCTCCATCTTCTAGTAGCATGTTATGGAATTCTTCCTTAGATGTTGGTTTATGGTATAGCCTCAATCTATGGCCATTAACTAGCATTAATTTTTTCTCACCATAAATTGGAATTAGGTGAACTGTCCCATTGTTGAATACTTCCTCAATTTGATATGGACCCATCCATCTTATCCACAACTTTCGATCGAATTCTTTGTACTTTGAATCAAACAATAGGGCCCAATCTCCTTTTGAAATTTCCTTTTCTTAAAATGTTTATCATGTCATACTTTCCTCGATGTCGATGACCTCTTTCGATGTAATGATTGTATTCTCATCTCATATAACTCATTTAGTTGAAGAATTATTGTATGTTGTTCTTCTCGATAAATCAATTCCCACTTCAACAACTATTCTTAAGGTATGAATTTAAAATTATATACAAAGAATAGGTTTCTTCCCATAAACAAAATCATAAGGAGTGAATCATGTGGTTGTTTTCTAAGTAATATTGTAGTCCCACACAGTTTTGTGTAACATTTGAACCTAATTTTTCTTGAGATATCAAATTTTTTTGTTAGGATATTTTCCATCTCCTGTTAAGTAACTTCTACTTAACCATTGGAATGTGAATGGTATGTGTTAGTGCAAAATCACAAAGACCACGGATGCAAATCAAGGTTCTAAATGATGTCTTAGGCATCCAGTGTGATTGCACAACATGGAAACCTCTCTCCAAGTGTGGGACTTGTGAAACTGAGAGAGGAATCTCCATATTAGAGGCTGGTTCCTCAAACTCCTCTGATTAGATCTAATGCTTGCACAACTACAGAGGTTCAGATCCTAATCCTACTCTAAATTGCAAGGAGATAGGGATAGAAGTGCAAAAAATTGAAACTAACTAAAGATGGTGATGCACCAAAAGGAGTGGTGAATATTTTTGTCATGCAAATAGACACAAACCAAAGATTGCAACATAAAACATACACAGACTGATAAGATATAATTTAGGATCTGAAATGAAGCAAATAATACAAACAAAGGACTAAAACCCATTCACAAAGCTTGCATTATCATTTCCAATGTCAAAACCACTGCATTACAACCTCAGAGAGGTAGAAAACTATTACAATCTTTGAAGAGGTCTGATTCTTGCAACAATCACTTCATTGGAGGTGAAAGAAGAAGATTTCTATGCCAAAAAGTGTTCCACCCTTTAGAAATGAGCCAAATCTGGCTTTTACATTGCATGGGTCGAGCCCAGGAGAGAGAAAACGTACAAAACATGGGAGCCCATTCCTCATTGACTGCAAATGCATTAAAACGGCATGGGGGACCTTACAAACCCATACCCTGTCATTTTTGACCGAATTGGAGGAGAATGCGACCCATTCTGCATTAAATTTGGTCACTGAAATGTCATTTCTGGCCATGGACACGCGTCAGAGCCGTTTCTTAACTTTATCTCTCTAGACTAAACCAAAATTCAAGATTGACCCCAAAATCATGTAGAGAATTTTATAAGCTTTCCAATGATATAAAGAATGTGAAAATCTGAGCTCTGGATCGAAAGATATGGTGATCTGAAGATTTAGGGCACAAAACAGGCAAAAATGGGTTTTGAAATTTTTTCCCGTGCTCCGCCACCTGGACGACACGTTTCAGGCGCTGATTGGATGAGCAATTCTCTCTCCTTCCCTTACCCGTGGGTTTTCCTTGGAAGTTTTGACTTTTTGTAATTTTGGAAAATTTCCCATATTTTCCCAGCGCCCTCGCCACTGCTGGGACACGTGGCATGATCTCAGTTGGAGGACGGGGTCATGGGTCATTCTTTACCTTTTAGTTTTTGGCCAAAACTTTTGCCAAATTCTCTAATTCCTCCCCGAGCTCCACACTCCCCTTCTCCTTAGGACATGTGTCCTCTTTTATCGCTCGGGCCAACGCTTCAAACCTTGCCCTTTGAAATTTTGGATGTTTTCCCTTGTGACACGTGGCGTTTCCTAATTCATCCGCAGCCTCGCCGGCCATTGCAAATTCCATCCTTCACGTCCTCGGGCCCGAGATGTCCTGCACTGCATGCGCATTAACAGTTAGTCAATTTTTTCACCTTGGCCGGTTCGCCTTTTCACGTCCGCGTGTCCCCACGGCCGGATGTCCTTTGCTCTCGCGGACCACTGGCGGCCTTTGGCTGGATTCGTGCCCGACATCCCAACTCGTCCCAACCGCCCGAGGACTAGGACTTAGCCAATTTTCATGATTTTTTCTGCCCCAAGCTTTTTTTTTTTTGCAACTTTTTCACCCCTTTTTAGAACTTGCTCTTTTCTCCTTGGATGGGAGAGTTAGAAAATTCCGAGGGACCCTAGAAACATGATTTTTGCCTTGAATAAATCTATTTTCACAGGACTTGAGTATTCGATGCATGTTATCAAATTTACCACGGGGATGAATTTTGGATAACAATTTGGAGATTCAGTGGGGTTACACTCACTGCTAGGTAGAAGATACCTTGTTGCCAAGCAATCCATTGGGCATGGAGTCATCGGATATTATATTTAGAACCCCAACCGACTCAAAATGTGTAAGGACGAAGATGGAATATCACCTTATTGGAGCAAGGACTGCAAAACATCTCCATGGATAGCAAGTTGTGCCAAAGCACTTAGGGAAAACAAAACTAACCTACAGCAAAACAATGTGCACAAGCACTTGGAGGAATGAAAATCTAATATAATATTTACAAGGTAGTGAATTTCCCTCTAGAAGCTAACGCTTGAGATAGATTCCATTTTCGGAATCAGCAGTTCTTCACCATCCAATGGGGCCAATGGAAAGCATTGTTGTTCTTGCACTTCGTGACCACGTATGGGCCACTCCAAATGGCATCAAATTTTGAATGCCTTCCCGGTTTTGCTCTATCCACATCCCATTTCAACACTAGATCTCCAACCTAAAAAGATCTATCCTTGGCCTTCCTATCAAAGGTCTTCTTGATCAAAGCTTGATCCTTTTCCATTGCTTGGGATGCCTAATTTCTGATCTCTTGCAGCTCCATCAACTCTGCATACCTCACCTCCATGGGCTCAAACTCTAGCAACTCCAGCTGCTTCATGAGTTCCAATGTTGGCAACTCAAGTGACATGGGCAAGATTGCCTCTCTTCCATAGACAAGTTTGAATGGAGAGTTACCTGTGGATCTTTGGGAGTTATCCTATCAGCCCATAAGGCTGATTTCAGTTTGGTATGCCAAGACCTCTGATTCTCGTCAAGAGTCCTCCTAATGATCCTTAACAAGTTCTTGTTTGTAGACTCGGCCTAGCCATTACCTTGAGGGTAATAGTTTGATGAAGTGCTTAGGTAGATACCGTTCTTGATAGCCCACTCAGTCACCTTAGATCCAATGAATGCCAATGCATTATCTAGAGATTATTGTAGCAGGTACACCAAATCTGGTTGTTATCCCCTCATAAAGGTCTAAGATGCTAGACTCATTTGCCTCTTTGAGTGCTCACGCCTTGTCCATCTGGTGAAGTAGTCCATGGCTGTCAAAATCCTTTTGTGCCCTTGGCTTGAATTGGGATTAATGACTCAAATGAAGTCCAAACCCCATTGCATGAATGGCTGGTCAACTGAGATTGGATGTAATGGAAGGGGCAGCAAGTCTCTCTTTTCCTGTGAAGAATGCACAATTCTTACACCTCTTGATCCATGCATAGCAATCACTGAAGATTTTAGGCCAATAATAACCAGCCTTCATGATTTTTAGAGCTGTCACTCTTGGTGAAAAATGACCACCGGCTGGTCCACCATGGAACTCTTCCAACACCCTTTGAATCTGATTTGTGCTAATGCACCTTAAAGACTCCATTCACATCTTTCTTGAACAAAACTCCATCAACAATGGCATATGGGACAGCCTACAATCTGAAGTGTCTCCTTTAGGTCTTGTTCATCTCCGGAGGGCATAGGCCTGTGCTTAGGAAGTGTATAATACCTTGGGTCTAGCAAGGAGTGGGGCAGCATTGTCTTCTTCTTGATTGCCACTTGGCTCATGACTATCCTGGATTTATCAAAACAGCCTCTTCTTCATTGCATACTTCTCTTTGCTTCCCAAAACCAGCTGCTCACACAATCCTTTCCCTCTTACCAGCTTGGTGATCTTGATCTCAATGTCATACTCCATGACACGGGTGACCCAACCTACCCTTTTCTCATTTAAATTCTTGTTGAGGAGGAAGTCCTTAACCCCAACATGTGAGACCAGCAACTGGACCTTGTTGTTTGAGACTAAATGCTTGAATTTCTTCAAGCTTCTGATTACTGCAAGTACATGCTTCTCAATAAAAGAGTACCTCACCTCATAGTCATCTAGGATCTCATTTGAAGAAGGCAATTGGCTGCTCATCATTATCCTTGTTCTGCTGTACCAAAATGGCAGAAATAGTGTCATTACCTCCAAATGCATAGAGGATGAAATCCTTGGAGAAATCCGGGTTGATGAGAGTTGGTGCTTGAGAGATGGCTTCTTTGATTGCTTCAAAACTCTCCTTGCCTTCTGCTGTCCACTTGAAAGTCATGCTCTTCTTCAACATTTTGGTGATGGGCTTGACAAGGGCTACAAAATCTGGGACAAACCTCCAGAACAAAGTTTATCCTTCCCAAGAAACTCTGAAGGGCTTTCTTGTGGCTTGGAAATGGTAGTGCTCTTATGGCTTCAACCCTCTCTAGATCAATTGCTAATCCTTCCTTGGAGACAATATGGAGAAGGAGCTTTCCTTCATGTGTAAGAAAGATGTAATTCTTAGGATTCAAAGACACTCCAAATCTCCGCACCTCGTGAAGACTTGCCTCAAATGAGAGAGGTGGTCTCGCTGCATTCTTTGAAAAAATAGTGATGTCATCAAGGTAAATCAGCACCACGTTGTTGATCAAACCTTGAATGCCATGTCCATTGCCCTTTGGAAGGTAGCACCGGCGTTGGACAGCCCAAATGGCATTTTCTGTATGCAAAAAGTTCCCCATTTGGTTGTGAAGGCTGTTTTGAAGCTGGTCCTCTTCCTTCACCATAATCTTATTGTAGCCTGAGTAGCCATCAAGTAGTGAAAACCTCTCGGAGCCAGCCACAACTTGCAAGATTTTCTCCATGGAAGGGAGTGGGTAATGGTCCTTGAGAGAGGCTCTATTCAAGTCTCTGAAGTCAACACACAGTCTAATCTCTCCACTCTTCTTTCTGACTGGAACTAAGTTGGAAACCCAACTAGAATGCTTGATTGGGAATATGATCCTTGACTCAATCAGCTTGTCCAATTCTTTCCTCATGAGAGGCTCCATGTGTGGATTGACTGGTCTTTGTTTCTACTGACAGGCTTAGTATTTGGATCCAATTCGATGGTATGCTGAGCTAAGTTGGGATTGAAACCTTTCAAGTCTTCATAGCTCCAAGAAAACACGTCAGGGAACTCTTGGCACATTGTTTGTATGAACTCATACCTTTCTTGTTCGGTTGTCATCCTTCCAATTTGCAATGGTTTGTTCTCTTCTACCAAGATGGATATCTTGAATCCTCTCTCTTAACACGAATGTTTGCTTTCTCCTTTCTAAACCGGTCATTGGGATTAAAAATGGACTCCAAAGTGATAAGTCCTTGGGCAGCTTGTTAGTCCTCGAATTGTACCACCTGGTCACCATCTTGCTGTTCAACTTTTCTTGATTCTTGGTGAGAACTCGCTTCTTCTTCTAAAGAAATGGATGATTTTGCTGGTCATTCTCAAACACTTGCCAACTAACATTGTTATCTGGCACTAAAGGCCTCACAATCACATGGATGTTTGGTTGTACCTTGTCTTGTTGAATGCTTTCCACAATGTCAAAGGCTGCCCCTACTGCTGCTGAAGCCTCGGTCAATGACTTGATTCTCTTTCTAGGAATGGATTTGATGCCAAAACCCTCAAAATATTCCATGAGGTCCCATACCATGTTCTTATAGCTTTGAGTAGATCATTCTTGGTAGCATGTTGTCCCTTGACCTGATTTACAATCAATTCACTATCCCCAAAGACTTGCAAGTTCTTTATTCCTCTCTTGATTGCCCAATGCATCCCTTGCACTAAGGCTTCATATTCAGCAGTGTTATTGGAGCATGCAAACTGAAATCTAAAAGCTGAATAGTATTGTATTCCTTGAGGTGAAACAAGCATAGCTCCACCTCCTACACCTTGTCTCTACTCCTTGATCAATCAAAAAACAGCTGCCATACCTCATTGTCATCTTGTGGTTTGGCTTGGTGATCTTAGGAATAGGCTGATTTTCTTCATGTATGCAATAGACCCCTAGCTCAGATTCTTCCACTTCTTGATAAGGATCAAATGCATGTATCTTGTTTTCCCATTCATCAAGAGTTAGATCCAGGATGCTTCCAACCTTAGTGTCGGCTTCATCGATTGCTTGGGTGATCTTCTTGATCAAATCTTGAGCACGGTGGCATTAATCGACTTGGAGTGTAAGGCTCAATATGGAAGTTTGCAATAGGTTCTGACCTGATTGTAGCCTTAGTTCCATACCTTGTTACGAAGACAGCATGTGTGACCAATCGGCGAGACAAATATCCCCAATCTTGGTGTGAAGTCCCCTCACAAGCATAGGGAAAGAGTGGTGGAAGGTCTATGAATGATACATCTTGTAAAACAACAACATTTGGACATGCATGCAAGGTAAGACTCAAGTTTCTAATCACTCCAATGACTATTGCTACTGCTGTCCCATCCAGCTGCACTACCCCTTTGGATATGGTTTCATATTGAAGCCCTAGCTGATCAGCTATCTGTTTAGGCATTACCGAGCTACTTGCCCAGGAGTCTATCATGCAATTGTGCACTAGCTGATTTCCAATGATCAATGAAACATAGAAAGGAGGGGGCTTCAACATTTTACCTTGTTGTCCTCCATGATTTCCCTTAGGCTGGGCAGCATTTGTAAGCACTTTGTCTTGCATCTGAACTTGCTGATTTGAAGTTGGCCAGTCCTTCATGGCAGCTTGCAGCAGATCTCTTTGGCCTGGGATAGATAGGGATTCCCACATTGATATATTAACATTTGTCTTCTTCATCTGATCAATGATATTGAATGGTGATGAAGGATCTCTTTGTTGTCCCTTGGTTTGCACATTCACTCCTTGCATGTGGGCAGCAACAATTGGTATTTGAGTTGGCCTAGGGGTTGTTCTTGGCTGCCCTTGTGCATTTACAACTGGATTTTGTTTGCCAACCACTTGTGGAACCATAGAAGGTCATGGATTGGTTGGGGCTAATGGCTGTTCTTCACCCAAATTCCTCCTTTTTGACCTTGTGTTGGCTACAACACCTTGAGAAACTACTGGTTCATGCCACAAAAATCCTCTGCTTGCCAATTTACCAATGTGGTGTCATTTGGGGCTGATTCTTTGTTGGAATGTTTCTTGTTGTTGGTTGTTTCCTTGACTACTCTCACCCTCCACACCGGTAGTTGTCACCATCAATGCTTGATTCAAAGAACCATTGAAGCACATGGATTTATTATGAGGCTCATTGCATGGAAAACACCAGTCATACTCTCGAGCAATGTTGTTTTGTGTTGCTTTTGCACCAATGCCTTAGAGGCGAGATATGGCATTTGGATTATAGGGCTAAAATGGTCTATTGGCAGGAGGCCTTGTTTGATTATATTTGCAGTGGGTTAGGTGGCCTTTGTGGTTGGTATGGCTACTGTTAGGTTGAGCTTGGGGTTGATAAGAAGGTCTAAAACCTTGGGCTTGTTGCCTCTTGAGAGTAACCACTCATTGCCTAGGTTTGCAATTGCTTCATGACTTCTTGAAGCTCATTTGGGAGCACTTGGAGATGAAGTGGAAGCTTCATTTGAACTCGATTTCTAGGAGTGGGAGAAGGAACCAAATTAGGTGCTTGATTGGTGTTTGGGCTCTCTAAACTTGGAAACAATGGCATGGGAGGTCTAGGGGCAAGTTTGCCGGCTTGGATCAAACAATTTTTAGCCCTAATGACAATGCTTATAAGCCATAGGGATAGTTATGCCTCCCATGGACTGAATCAACATAGAAATATCATAATTTAGAGCTTTGAGATAGTAGAGAAAAGAACCTTCATTGCTTTGACCGCCACTTGGAATTCTCTCCCAAGTCTTTTGAAATCGAAGTTGAAATGGTCGGTTGCTCATTGGGAGCTCTCTTGATGGTTGTCATTACTGCTCCAAAAGAGACAAGTTGTCTCCCTTTTCTCCAAATTACTCATTAAGTGCTATACATAGCTGATTCCAATTTGTGATAGAACCAGCTCAAGGCTCCTAAACCATTGCAACGCTTTCCCCTTGAATGAAGATGCCAAAGCTGAACTTGTGACCACTTGCATTTCATTGATTTCATGAATTACACAAAGTTAGCAATATCTTTAACATGATCACTGGAGTAAGTCTGATTTTCTCCGGTGAAGTATGGAATGTTTTTCAAGGCTGCAATAGGAATTGGATGTTGTGCATTGAGGGCAAGTGGGTGCTGTTGCTGTGAAATTGACATAGGGGTTGTTTTGTGCCATTCTAATTGGTCTTAAAACCCTTGTTGGCAAGTGAATGAAAGGCCTACAGGTGGAGGAGTTGAGAGAGTTCTATTTGGTGGAGATGGAGACCTTTGAATCCTTCTTCCTCTTTTCCTTCTTCTTGGAGATAATTGTAGGTATTCAAACAACACTTCTTCTTCTCCAACTCTTGACCTTGTGGTGATTCTTCTCATGAGTTTTCAGGCTGCACTGCTGAAACTAGTTGATTCTTCCCCTTGGAGTCGCCAGATATGCAAATAATAGCTCTTTTCAAGCAAGAAAATTGCAGCAGATGCACATCAACTTTGCTGCAATAAAAATGAGACCTCTAGGTCCCACCAAGCGCACCAAAACTATTAGTGCAAAATCATAGCACCCCTGGATGCAAATCAAGGTTCTAAATGATGTCTTAGGCATCCAATGTGATTGCACAACATGGAAACCTCTCTCCAAGTGTGGGACTTGTGGCGAGAGAGGAATCTCAGTTAGAGGTGGTTCCTCAAACTCCTCCGATTAGATCTAATGCTTGCACAACTACAGAGGTTCGATCCTAATCCTACTCTAAATGCAAGGAGACGAGGGATAGAAGTGCAAAAATTGAAACTAACTAAATATGGTGATGCACCAAAAGGAGTGGTGAATATTTTTTCATGCAAATAGACACAAACCAAAGATTGCAACATAAAGCATACACAAAGTGATAAGATATAATTTAGGATCCGAAATGAAGCAAATAATACAAACAAAGGATCGAATCCCATTCACAAAGCTTGCATTATCATTTCAATGTCACAAACCATTGCACTACAACCTCAGAGAGGTAGAAAACTCACATTCTGAGTCTTTGAAGAGGTCTGATTCTTGCAACAATCACTTGCTGGAGGTGAAAGAAGAAGATTTCTATGCCAAAAAGTGTTCCACCCTTTAGAAATGAGCCAAATCTGGCTTTTACATTGCATGGGTTGAGCCCAGGAGAGAGAAAATGTACAAAACGTGGGAGCCCATTCCTCATTGACTGCAAATGCATTAAAACGGCATGGGGGACCTTACAAACCCATACCCTGTCATTTTTGACTGAATTGGAGGAGAATGCGACCCATTCTGCATTAAATTTGGTCGCTGAAATGTCATTTCTGGCCATGGACATGCGTCAGAGCCGTTTCTTAACTTTCTCTCTCTAGACTGAACCAAAATTCAAGATTGACCCCGGAATCATGTAGAGAATTTTATAATCTTTCCAATGATATAAAGAACGTGCAAATCGAGCTCTGGATCGAAAGATATGGCAATCGAAGATTTAGGCACAAGCAGGCAAAAATGGGTTTGAAACTTTTCCCGCGCTCAGCCCACGGGACGACACGTTTGCTGCGCTGATTGGATGAGCAATTCTCTCTCCTTCCCTTACCCGTGGTTTTCCTGGAAGTTTTGACTTTTTGTAATTTTGGAAAATTTCCCATTTTTTCCCGCCACTGGGACACGTGGCATGATCTCGGATTGGAGGACGGGGGCAGGTCATCCTTTACCTTTTTAGTTTTTGGCCAAAAATTTGCCAAATTCTCTAATTCCTCCCTGAGCTCCACACTCCCCTTCTCCTTAGGACACGTGTCCTCTTTTTATTGGCTTGGGCCAACGCTTCAAACCTTGCCCTTTGAAATTTTGGACGTTTTCCCTTGTGACACGTGGCGTTTCCTGATTCGTCTGCGAAGCCTATCGGCTTTTCGCGTCCTTCGCATCCTCACGGCCCAGAGATGTCCGACCTATTCTCGCATTGCAGTGATTAGTCAATTTTTTCACCTTCTACTGGTTCACCTTTTCATGTCCCGCGCGTCCCCACGGCCCAGATGTCCCTTTGCTCTGCAGATCTTTACGCTGGCGGCCTTTCGGCCGATTCACGCCCGACATCCCAACTGTCCCAACTACCGCGAGGACTAGGACTTAGCCAATTTTTATGATTTTTTGCCCCTGAAGCTTGTTTTTGCAACTTTTTCACCCCATTTTAGAACTTGCTCTTTTCTCCTTAGATGGGAGAGTTAGAAAAATCCGAGGGGACCCTAGAAACATGATTTTTGCCTTGAATCAATCTATTTTCCTGGGACTTGAGTATTCTGATGCATGTTATCAAATTTACCCTGGGGGGTGAATTTTGGATAACAAGATGGTGATGAATTCTTATGCTTAAGCTGGTATGTTGCCACAAAGGAACTAATTACACCTAACATAAACTATGGTCCTTGGTCTAAAATAATGGATCTTGGTGCCCTAAATCTCTGAAAGATATGTTCATATAAAAATCTGCAACTTTTTCATCTCTTGCATATTGTAGAGTTTTCACCTCAACCCATTTGGTGACATAATCTATACAAAATATAATATACTCCTTCCCTTGAAAAGTTAGGTCAATTGGTCCAATGAAATCCAACCCCCACTTCTCAAATGGTTCCAAAACAACTTGAGGTTGGAGTGGCATCTCAAATGTAAATGTTGGCTTTCCCATCCTTTGACATTGATCACACCTCCATACATACTTTTGACATCTCTGAACAAGGAAGGCCAATAGTAACTAGCTCCCAAGACTTTGTGAATGGTTATTTTAACGAATAATGTCCTCTTGATGGCTCATCATGACATGTCTTGAGTATATCAAAGATATCATCTTCAACAGTACACTGCGTAGAACATGGTTAGGTCCACATTTAAAAAGTATTCCATTCAACCATGTATACATCACACTTTGTTTAATCAATTGCTTTCTTTGCTTATGTGTGAAAATTTTGAAACTTCCTTGTGGCCAAATAGTTAGCCATATCTACAAACCAAGGAGAGATAGTGGAAATTGTAAACAAATGTTCATCTAGAAAATCATCATTGATCTTCTCCTCTGTTCTTGAAATGGTTAACCTTGATAGAAAATCAGCCACAACATTTGATTTCCTTAGTTTTTCAATAATTTTAATATTAAATTCTTGTAATAACAGTAGCCATCTTACAATACTTCCATGAACTAAAGATTTATTAATTATATACTTAGCATTAGAATGGTTAGTGTGAACAATCACTTCATAGCTTGAGATATAATGGAGAAACTTGTTAATTGCATAAACAACTGTAAGAAATTTCTTCTCTGTGGTGGTGTAGTTCCTTTCAACAAGGGAAAGGTTTTACTGATATAATAAATAGCATGCATCACTTCTCCTTATTCTTGGTGTCCAAGTTCGGCCCCTACTACTTCATTGGAAGCATTTGTTTGTATATGGAAGGGAACTTCCAATTTTGGCCTCTTAATACTAGGGTATTTATAAATTTATCTTTAATAGTGTCAAAGGATTGTTGGTATGCCTCTATCCATTCAAATTTATAATATTTAGTTAAAAGAGAAAATAATAGAGAAGTTATCTTACTAAAATCTGAAATAAACCTTCTATAGTAGCTAGCATGCCCGAGAAAAATTCTCACCTCTGTTTGGTTTGTGGGAGATGGGAGTTTTACAATGATACTGACCTTGTTAGGATCTACCTTGATTCCTTCAGATGAAATTTGATGTCATAAGACTATCCCTTGCTCCATCATAAATAGAAAAATTTCATGGTTTAAGGATAATTGATGTTTTTCACACCTAGAAAGTATTTTTAATAGATTATCAATTGCCTCTTGGAATGTTGCCCCATAAATAGTGAAGTCATCCATGTAAATCTCAACACAATCATGAGTGAGATCAACAAATATTTCTAACATGGCTCTTTGAAAAGTGGTAGGAGCATTACATAAACCAAAAGTAACACCCTATAAGAAAATGTTCCCCAAGGGTAGGTAAAAGTGGTTTTATCTTGATCCTCTGGTACTACTATTATTTGATTGTACCCATTGAACCCATCAAGGAATGAAAAATACCTTTTCCCAGATAAATTATCTAATACTTGATCAATGAAAGGTAGTGGAAAATAATCTTAATGAGTTTCCTTATTTATGTTGGACATGCAACCCCATTCTTGTGTAGGTGAATGCGCGATATCTGAAAGCCACCAACAACCTCGAAATATGGAGGGCTTAAGGAGCCTTGAATGTGGATGTAGATCTGTGGGCACCAAATAGATGGATCTATGATAATGTCTGCAAAATTGAAACATATACGATTAGATAGATATATGTGGGGCTTCCTAGAAAATGCCAGTTCCAAGAGGCTATTAACTCCCTTGGAGGATGTCAACCCCCATGTCTAGAAAGATATAAATAAATGATGAACCATAGATAGCATGCAGAAGCAGAGAAGTACAATATGCCAAGTAAATGGGATGACGAGGGTACTTCAAGGGAATGTGGATGATATTACAGTATCACAAGTGGCATCACGAGACATCATGAGGGAAGGCTTCTATAGTGGAGAGCTATAAAAAAAATATTCTAACCTCAAGGCTCATGACTCTTCAAACTTTCTTATTTCTAAAACTTCAAAACTTTGTTTGAAAAATTCCAACCTTTTTTTCTCACTTGTTTGAAAGAGGGGGGAAGGCCTATATTTATAGCCTAGAGATGGGGTTAGATTAGGGGTTATTAGGTAACCTGGTTTGGACAAAGTAACCCTATCGGGTGAGTGGGGGACATTATTTGATTGGTTAGGTGAGATAATAGATTTTATTTGATTGAGTGGGGTTCATGTGGGGTTCATGATTTGGATGATTAGATTTGATTTTATTGAGTGGGGTGATGTGACTTAATTGGAATATTTGGATATTATTAGCACATAATGAGGTTTAGGTATTTAAAGGAGATTAATTGATTAATCAAATATGTAGGTTTGGTGGGAAATGGGATTCAAATGGGTAAGCCTGTTGTAGGAGAGAAAATGCGGGATGAAGGGGAGGAATGATACCAAAAATTGGTGTCTACATTTTCCCCTTTTTGATGAGTGGTTTGCAATGTTTGCAAGCTGCGAGACAAAAACTATGAAAAGATTATTTCTTGAGTGCTCCCCTCAAAATTGAGATGGACAAGCTAAGGGCATTGATCATGAGTTTGAAATAGATAAATGGTAAAGATCGGGTGGATTATGAAAAGAGGAAAAAACGTATAACCAAGGCAAGATGCCCTAGGAGAAAATGATCACACTAACAATAAAAAAAGAATATGGTAGTGACTCCAATATCACATTGGTAGAGGACAATTTCACTCTCAACAAAGACGAATGAAAATGTTCTACGGGCGGTGAGTGGGTGAAGACCACTGCAGTATGGATAAAAACTATGATGACCAATGGGTCATAGGAAAACATCAAAGTATATGCAACTAAATGTGAAAGGTATGAGAAATCCTTCATATGTGAGGAATCAAGTGAAAAATCATGTATCCGCAAAAGGGACGAGGATGAAAATAATGATGCCCCAACACAAGGCACAAAAATGGAAGATTAAAGTGTAAATAAAATTCCCTAAGGGGAATGAGTATGGTCACAAATGTGGACATGAAGAGAAGATTGGATAGAAGTGTGAGATAAATACATGTTTCATAAGGAAGGTGTTTTATTGACAAGAAAATACTGGAAGAAGAAAGTAGAACAAATTTTGATTCATGGAAATGGGGGAAGATTATGATCGACATTTTTTAAGAAAAAGTAGAGCAGGCACTTGTGAGGGAAAAGGTGATAGGTGATGGTCGTTATGGTATCCTCAGAGACAAAAATACCATAGAAATAAATGTTGAGAATGAATATGATGATGTTGATAGAGAAAGTAATGGAATGAGGTGTAATAAAATGGATTTGTGGTGGTGCATAAACAAAGAAAACATCGGAATCGATCGTGAATGCTAGGTGTGAGGATGTGTTGTAGGAGTAGTGGTTGATTATGAGAAGAGAAAGAAAGGTCAAAGTTGAAGGAGACAAGGGTATGGAATAGAGGGATAGAGATGGAGGAGAAAAAAAGGAATGAAAGGGGAGGAAGAGGATAAAAAAGATGGAGGAGAGGATAAGGGAAGGAAGGATGAACGAGGAAAGGAGAAGACAAGAAAATGATAGATCAGAGGGTGAAATTATGAAAAAGGGAGAGAGATATTCAAAATGAAGGGAGTGAAGAAGGGTGAAGTAGATGAAGGAGAGAAATGATGGAAACAAAAGATATGATAGAGTGGAGAAGATTGAATGGCCTAGGTTACTGTGAGGAAAACCAAGGTAAAGAATATGGAACTGACCGCATAGAAATGCATGTGGATGGTGGGATGATAAAAAAATATGGGATAACCCTGAAGAGCCAAGTTATCACTGGGGAGGTAAGAGGGAAATGCAAAGTAAAAAGGGGATGAAGATGATACAAAGGAAGTGAAATAAGATGAGGAGTAGAAAGGAGGAGAGGACAATGGAGAAAATTATGTAGAAGGAAGGGAACTAAGAATGGAGATATTTGTGAAGAGTGAGTATCATAAGGAATGTAAAGAGAAGCTGGAGGGGAGAAATGACACGATTATAAAATATGTGGAGATGCGTGAGATAAGGATATAAGGATGACAATAAAATAGATAAAGGATGTATGATGAAAATAGTAAATATATTGAAGAAGGATTAAGGGAAGATGGAGAGGTGGGGAAGAAAAAGAGGGGAAGGGATAGTAGAGGCAATGCCAGCAAAGGGATGTTAGGATAAATCCACTAATAATGATTAGTAGGGAAGGATGGGATGAAAAGTGAGAAGAGGGAGAAATTAAATGAGGAATAAAAAGAGGAACACCAATGAAGGGATGTTAGAGAGAAGTCCTCGATAATGATCAGAGGGCACATAGGAAGGAATGAATGAAGATAGAATGGAGGAGGTCAAAAAGAGGGAATAGGCCGTGTAGAATGGGGATAAGTGATTTTAGGATAAGTCCACTGATAATTATGAACGCGTAAATGAAATATGATGATGAAATAATGTTAGGAGGTGATCTAATAACAATGGCGCATAAGTATGGGAATATATATGTGGGAGAACTGAGAGGATGAAGTAGAAAGAGTAAATAAATGAGGGATAAAAATTTGTGAAATGATGAAGGATAGGAGAGGATGATGTGGATGAGGATGAATGAGGTAAAGATAAAGAAACAAGACATGAAAAAATATGCTAGGAAGTGGTTAAGTAAGATTTCCAAGCGAGGGATGATGGAGATGAAAAGTGGGGGGAAGGAGGTGGTGTTTGTGAGAATGGAAGAGGATGTGATAATATGGGAATGATGAGAAAATGTAGATAGTGGGAATGTGGAGTGATGGGGAAATGCAAAATGAAAGATCATCCTTAAGAGGACTCTTAAGAAATATCATCATGTCGCGCACGAGTGGCTAAGTAAGATCGTTAAACCACCGTAAGTGATGATATGGAAGGTGAAAGGCGGAATATATTGGGTACATGAGTGGAATGTTTGGTTGGATCAGATGATTATGATGAGAGATGGGAGAAATAAGATGAGGAAATATGATGAGATGGGGAATTTTGGATGATATATCAACCTTAAGAGGGACTCTTAAGTAAGATTGTCATGTGACAGAATGGTTAAGTACGATCGCGAAGTCGAAAGAAGAACAAAAATGATGAGAAGAAGTACATGATTGATGGATTTGGTGGGAGAGGGTATGACAAGATGGAGATGAAGGAAACCATGCTTCAAACTAGATTGGAGGTAAACAAGATGGGGTACCACTCAAGGCATTACACTTGTAGCCAATAGCAGGTGTTAATACATAACCAATGATAATGGTTAGTTATACCAAAAGACCATGCGGGAAATATGGATGAAATATGCTCATAAACCAAATTTGACACAAAAAGGGGATTCTAGATGTAACTTGTACATGCGGGAAGAGGGTTATCCATAGGTGGTTGTTCCTATAACTATGCCCCACTTCCGGGAAGAGTGAAGATGTAAATTGATCAATGCGGGATGTTTGTAATGATATGAGAATGTTGATCGATGTGGGATGCTTTCTTAGGATGCATTATGATATATAGAAGGTTTTTCAATGTGAGAATCCTTTCTCTGCCATCAGGTATAATAGAGTAGCCATCCTTCGAGGTATGGTCTACTTTTTCTTTTTTTGGGATTTTATTAGTTTTTATTTTAGATAGCAGGATAAGATATGCATGATAGTTGTCCTTTGTGGGATCAATATACTATTATTATATGCTTTTATGAACGATTGTCCTTGAGGGATCAGTCTATTTTGGATAAGGCAACATGAGATAAGAGCATCCATAATTATTTTTTCATGGGGAAGAGATGGGTATAGCTAAGTAGACCACTTATGAGGGGATGAAGATCATACATAGACATTAGTGGACCCTTTTGTGGCTCCAATAGATGAATGAGAATGTGATGGATGTAATGATCATGGATTCTCACCAAATGGGGAACCTATCCATAAGGAAAATGCTATGGACAGATTTGTGGTGCCCATATTTAAGGTCATGACTAGGAAAGTGATGGTAGACCACATAATTCCAAATCATTATAGTGATAAATGGAAGAGGTTCATGATGGAGGAATGATCTAAGGATATAACTAAGTGCTCATTGGTATATATGCTAACAATAGAATGGTCACAAGTGTAATGCATTAAGAGGTTCTATCTTTGGTTTACCATCAAGGAAAGCCAAACGATAAAGCCCAATGTGAAAGATAGGATAAATTCTTAGGGGAGGAAGATAGGATATGATATGATACGATGATATAGATGAGTGAAGATAAAAATTATGTGTTATCCTTGAGGAAGTGAATAAAATATGTGCCCCCTAATGAGGTGAATAAATGGCCACAAAGGTGGGCTTAGAAAGAAAATAAATGGTATCCCAAGAGGGGTAAAAATGTGATCACAAAGGTGGGTCTCGAGATAATATGGAATGGTTCCCCAAGGAAGAGAGAAATATGGCTACGACGGTGGACTTAGGACGAGAGGATAGACTAGATGAAATTAGATAAGGTGAAATATCTGCAAGACCTCAAAAAATGAGGAAGTGAAATAAATATGGTGCCCCAAAGGAAGGGACACATATGGCCAAAAATAGGGCTTTAAAAAGAGATGAGGATTTGGATAAGATTAATTTGGATTTAAGATTGGATGAGATTAAATAAGATGATATCAAAAGTGAAGTCCCCAACATCAAGGAAGTTGTATGGATGGATAAGAGATAAATGGATGCAAAAGGGATGTTAAGGATGAGGGAGGATTTACCCCTAGTAATGAAGGTTATATTATATGTGGATGAATTAGTAGATGTCGAAGGATTTTAGATAGGATTGTTTTGGATTTTGATTGGATAAACAATCAAAGACTACATAAGGTGATTGGTAAGATAAATACTATCAATGAATAATGAAGGACCTTCCATAGGAGGATTGTCATGTGTAGGAGAGATGTTAAGGGATGATGTGGATGGAGGTATCGTGGGAAACCCAACGAATGGGATATGAATTTGATTAGATGTAGATGGAGAAGGATGTTCCCTAGAATGAGGAAATCATCTTTCTCAATAAGGTTATGGATGATTGTCTGAAAGTCCTTATAATGTTCTATGTCATGGCTCGGGGTACGATGATAAGTGCAAATGCAATTGGGATTGAACCATGCTAGATTTTTACTATGGGGATTGAAAGCTTTAATGGGAGGAAGCTTGATGGAAAATATTTGAATTAAATTTCAAAGGATGTTTGCATAGGATCCAATCGAAGTGTCATGGGAAGGAAACTCTTGTGGGTTTTGATGGAATATTTTGGCTTGGAGTTAGTGGAAGAAGTGGACGTAGATTGGATGGGTGAATTAAATGCCTTAAAAGATGAATCAATTTTGAGATCGGGGGTTAGATTGTTTGGATTTGGATTTATTGTTACGAGATGTATTAGATGAAGGGACTGACCCTAAAATAGATGTTGTAACATTAGATTGTTGAAAAGAGGGAAGACCTGACTTCTTACGAGGATTCATAGTAGACTGTTGGGAATGTTTACCATGAGCCTTATATTTTGATCAAGAAGATTTACCCTTGGCGGGGATGATAATAATCTCAACTGGAGGATCTAAAGATTGTGTAGTGTAGGTTTGGATATTGATGGAGAAATAGGTGTTTGTATGAATGTGATTAATAAGGTCTATGTGAGATTTGGATTGTGTAGGTTTTGGTTTGGTCAATGTGGAAATAGTTGATTTTGTAGTGGGAGGATGAAAACCGTTTGTATTCGACTTAGGTGGAGACGCTTGTTCCATGAATTGTTCAAGTGGTATCATTGATATATTTGCAAATCAAGGGACTTTTTTGGTGTGATAGATTGATTAAGTAAAATATTGGGATAAAATGAGTGATGTGGCCATGGGCAAGGATATAGGTATAGGTGATGAAGATGTCAAGGTAGGGGTAAGTGGATTTGTTGATATGACAGATATAGGGGTAGTTGGGATTGATATGGAGGTGGGCATAATTGGGATATTTGGAGATGTAAGTGATGTGGTGATGGGTATGTTTGATGTAGATGTGGTTAAGGGGTTGAATATGATAAGTTGGGGTATGATAGATGTGGATGAAGTTGTATGTATAGTTTTAGTCGATGTGGATGTGGTAAAGGTAGCCGGTGTGGTTGAAGTACAAAAAAAAAGTTTGGAAGGAGGAACTAGGATTGATTCTAAGGATGGTATAATGGGTAAATGTGGAATAGATGTAGGTAAGGTAGCCAAACCCACTAAAGTGGATGTGGTAACCGATGGAGTAGATATGATAGGTAATTCAAAGTGCATCCAGGAGTAATATTGGGTGTAGAAGTAGGTGGGAATGATTGTTTCATGAATGTTTCAAGGGGTAAGAATGATATGTTTTTGAATGGGGTTGATGTTGTAGGTGTGGATGTATGGATAGGTTTGTTTGATGTAGATGTGGGTGAAGGAACAGATGTGAGAGATGTAGGGATAGGTGTGTATATCAATGGGGTCAAAATAGGTGATAAGGATGAATCTAATGTGGTAGATTGGGGCATGATCGAAGTGGATGAAGTAGATGGTATGATCAAAGTTGATGTGGATGTGGTAAGGGTGGGAGAAGGCATAGGTATAGAAAAAGTAGTAAAATTTGATATAGGTGTGATAGTTTTGGATAAGAAAGGTTACGAATAAGGAGCAGTCATAATGTTTAAGGTAGGATCATGTAAAGTCAAGGATGAGATGGGATTTTGATTGTGGTGTTAACGATGTAAGCATTTGATAGTTGAGATGTAAAATGGGTGGTTGTATTTGTTTTTTGTTGATTAAGAAAAGGTTGCATAATTTTGTCAAGGGTTGGCTAGGTGAAGTGGTGGAGCTATCGAGTTGGATATACCCTTGGTTTATAAGTTATTGATACTGATCTTTGAAGGAACGACATTTCACAATGTTGTGGCCTTTGACTTAATGATATATACAATAGTGGGTTTCGTGATACCAAATAGGCTTGGGTTGTGAGTTTCCACAGTCGTATGGGAGGAATTTGGATGGGATTTACCGTCATTAACTTGTCAAATACAAAACTATAGCGTTCCCAAGGGTATAGTTAGGAGATGGTCTAGGGGCTTGTTGTTGAGGCACATGATAGATGTAGGTGTAAATGAGGAATTAACAACCACAACATTGGTCACACCCTTAAATGTGTTGTTATATGTAGATGGTTTAGTAGATTCAATTTTAGGTTTGGTCGATCTGAGTTTAAGATGACCCTATTCGATAACACAAGTTTCGATTTTTGGTGTCATTGTGAATGCTTCATCAAAGGTTTAGAATGATTGGATTTGTAAGGTAGATGATATATGCTTTGCACATGAACATGAGAAGAGCCCAATGAGTTCATTTTTGTGGAATAGAAAAGGATATTTAGTTTATATATTCCATGCCATCATGCAACAAAGTACATGATGGACTCATCAAACTATCAGATGGTGTATAAGTCAGCAATAGTGATTTTTCATGCAATGTTAATCGAAAAGTGTTCTAAGAACAATTACGTGAGTTAGGTGAAGGAAAATACCAAGTATTGTGAGATAATGTTATACTAGTCCAACGCGGGACCAAACAATGACATGAGGAAAGTGCAAAGTAGTAGTAGGTCTTGATCATGTGTAATAAGATAACATGCATGTTTAAATGTGCAGAGATGTTGTTGGGGATCTTCCTTTTGTTGAACTTGGTAAAATGGGAAGTTCCCAATGTGGAGGGTAAGGTTTTATAGGAACCAACGGATGAATCGGTTCGTTAAAGATTTGTTCGTAGGATAAGGTAACCTTGGGTGCCAAGGTAGCAACTTCTAGACTAGCCATTCTATTCATAAGAGCATGAATAGGATCATTTGATGTGATGTTAGATTGGGATGATCAATTGTGTGGCATGAAAAGTAGCTTTATAAGGCGGTTGATAAGCTTGTGGGTGTGATGTTTGTGGAATTTTTGATAAGGTGGTTGATAAACTTATGGGTGGGATGTTTGAGGAATTGTTTAATAAGATGGTTGATTAATTTAGGGATGTGATGTCTGAAAAATCATTTGATAAGGTGGTTGATTAATTTTTGGATGGGCTGTTTTGGAATCATTTGATAAGGATTAACATATGTCATTGGTTTAGATGGAATATGTTACTATATATGTTGATGTTGAGAAATATGGACGTGATGTGATTGGGGAGATTGGGTAGTTTGTTGTGGTAAGTGAAAAGTGGGGATATGAGTGTTACAAGATTGAGATGGTTGAGCATATGGTGGGTAGGAATGTAAGTGTTAAGATGTTGAGATGGTTGGATAGGCATAGTAGTAGCAGATGGAATAAAATTGATAAAAATTGACGTGGGGGAATATGATCTATCAAATGAGTAACTGATTGGATGGAGAAATTTTGGTAGATTTACAAAGTAAGAAGTCATAAATGGGGTTGGAAGGAGTTCTAAGAGTTTTGAAAGGAGTGGGAGATGGTGGTGTATTTGTTCTAGAAATATTTGGTGATGAGAGATACGAGGATTGGTTTCAAGATAGGAATGATTTTGGATGACATGGTCCTCATGAAGCGAGGCCATGGAGATAGAGGGTTGGGTAACTGAAGGTGTGGCCTCAAGTGTAGAATCTTGTTGGGAGAGATCATTAGGGGAAGTGATGTCTGTTTGTAGTGGATTGTTTTTTTGTTTCATCTTGAGAAAGAGTGACCACAGGCATGAAATAGAGAAACATTTGTTTATGAATCTTATTAACAAACAAATCAAGCAACAAGTTTTTTATCATCATGATTAATTATGAGATGTGAAAATAAAATTGGATAACAAGGTGCCTAAGGAACAATAGTCTAAGGCTGGTTTCAAGTAGTTTTGGCTAGGGAAATGTCTAAAATGGTTTCCTGTTGGGTGTTCAAATCCCAATCAGTGAACCAAGTGAAAGGAATGTTTCGATGTGTTGATTTTATTTGTGAAGTTTTAGGTTGTGTGTGATAATGTAGGATACATCATGTTAAACCCCTATTTAAGCTATATGAGCAAGTAGGATGCACGGGTTTGTTTTAGACCAAATTTGAAATGTGAAGTTCGATGCAGAAAATCACCCAGGAAAGGGAAATTACAATGAAAAATAAGAAAATAGAGGAAAATGAGGAATACCTAGAGAAAAATTTCCCCCATTATTTGATTGTACATGATAATGGTGCATTTAAAAGTGATGTTGGTGGTTAGGAACGTTTAGGTACCCTAGAATTATACCATTCACAATCATGGATGGGATCGGTGAAAGGAGATTTGTAGCATTGTTATGGTTTAGCAATTGATCTTTGACAACATAAATTAGTGGTTGCAAGTTTTTAGAGTTTAAATGTAAAAGAAAATAAAACAATTAGTTGACGTTGTTAAAAATATGAGAAATACAAGAAAATTTTCTAATGTTCATTAATCTAATTAAGTAATAAAAGTGTAGTCCAATGTTAGTGTTCAATACAAGTAAATAAGCAATGAAAATGAAATGATAATGAACTAAACTATGAAATGATCTAAGAAATAATAAAGCAGATAACCATTAAACCATAAAAATAATCTATTAAATAAACTAGGGAATGTATTAGTTGATTCAAAATGGGAAACTATTGATAGAAAGTTGAGAAATCTACAAAAGCTAACACCGAAGCAAAGGAAATGAACACCAATAATATGAAATGATATTCTTATATCTTATACAAATTATGGAATAATTAAATGATAACCTATATAGATGATAGGCTATATAAATGCTAAAGTAACGAAATAATACACACGATCGGTTTAAATAATATATTTATTACAATAATATGAAATAATAAAAATGTAAGAATTAATGATATATAAGACGTGTGTAAAGAGGAGATGTTGTGTGGGGAGACTCGGTGAGTGGCTAGAATGAGGGAGCCCTAAGGATGTGTGGAGTGAATTGAGTGAGCGCGAGTCATTATTTGGCTCGAGGTACCTCTAGCAGAGATTAGGGCTTGGTGAAGGACAATATAAATGTGGCCCAAGCCAAAGATTTGTATGGTTGGCCAAGCATTAAAAGAATTGTTGATTTCATCTATCCACGCATATAGGAAAGAAAAATAATAATATTTACCTAGCCGACCATGGTTTGACCCTACCTAAAGCTTCTCAATGTGCATGCACCTTAGATAAAGTGAGGTCTAACCCCATAATCATAATGGGGCAAAGTGGTCATAATAATATAAGTATGTGGGGAGTGTTAGTGTAGGTTATTATTTATCCTTTTATTTATTTATTAGGATAATTCTTACACTTGTGTTAGCCCTACACTTGTTGGGTTAGCTTGCTTAGGTGTACTAGTTATGTGGAGTTAGCTTACTAGTTGTGTTGAGTTAGCTTCTCAGTTATGTGGAGTTAGCTTACTAGTCTTTTGGAGTTAACTTAACTACCAGTATCAATTAGTGGGAGTTATTCACCACTGATTTAGGTAGTAGTTTCACTTCCCTTCTCCTATATGTACATCTTTCTTATTGAATAATTCAATTCATTCTATTGTAATGTATTGAGCATTATGGATTATGATGGATTTCCATATATGGTATTTTAGCTCTTTTGTTTTGCAAATCTAATGTGGTGGGTTATTATCATATCCTGAGATCATAGCTTGGGATAATATTATTATCATTCCTTTCATGGTATTAGAGCTATAGATGATGTAGACATCCATCTGTAAGCTTTTCTTTACAAGAAAGGGTTTATTATTTTCATGTATTTGGAATTTGTTAGCAATTTTCCACAGCATGCATTTTTATGCAAAATGGAGTGCGGCATTAGATTTGGAAGGTGCCAAAACCCTAGAATCGATTGTAAACTCGACCATGTTTTGAGACAGTCAAACTGGACACAAATTTATACCTTCTTGGTGCATTCTTTTATCTATTGGATATAAGCATGTACCTTCCGGATGCATTTTTATCCTCTGGATATTTCAGTTTTGGATGCGTATTTTATCCACTTTGGACACTGAGATCTATACCCTCTAGTTGTATTCTTTTATTTATTGGATATAAGTGTGTACCTTCCGGATGCATTCTTTTACCCTCAAGATATTTCAGTTTTTACGCAATCTTTTATCCATTGGACATAGATCTATACCCTCAGGTGCATTCTTTTATCCATTGGATATAGCGTGTATCTTCTAAATGCATTCTTTTATCCTTTGGATATTTCAGTTTTGGATGCGATCTTTTATCCATTGGACGGATATCCGTGCCCTCGGGTGCATTCTTTTATCCATTGGATAATGACGTGTACTCACTAGATGTAATAATTTACCCTCACCGAACATTTTAGGTTTTGGGCACGATGGATTTTATCCTTTGGTCACAAGCTTGTATCGTGTGGATGCACTCTTTTACCCTTTGGACATTTGGGTGTCACGTGTACCTTTTAAAAAAAGATCAGCATTAAAATATTATTTTAATAGCAAAACCTTCTAGAGCTCATAACTTTTGATCTATAGCTCAGATTAAGGTGATCATTTTTTGAAATTGTGTATTTTTTCAAGATCTACGCATTGGTGACATTTTTAAACAAATATTTCAAATTTAAAAGGTACTTTTTCTCATTGTAATGTTTACACGCACTCAATTATAAAGTGTCAAATTTGGGAGGGTGTTGTAATCACTTGTGGACGTAATTTTAGTTGAGCCCGACATCCTCAACTTTTGGGTGTTGCATTCTTATATCTATGGGTGTATACATTTATATCTCTCTTGTTTGTTGAGATATTTTGGATCTGTATTTTCGACATTTTTTTGGCATGTTGATAGTCTCTCTTGTGGGGGAGCTATTCTAGTGAAGCCCAAAGTGTTAGTTTGTCAGTGTTTGAGTAGTTAATTTTGGCAACTCATATAGATTTGTAGTGTCACTCTACCCATTCAGTAGTATGGGAGGGTGTGGTGTTGATATTGATTCTTTGGGTTTCATGTTCTTACCTTGTTACATGTTGATCATGCTTATTTGGGTTTCATATACATTTCCTTGTTACCTTGGCTTTTCTTATATCATGACACTCCTATTTATTTGGATCTCGTGTCCTTACATTTTTGCCTTGGTTGTTCTTGGATCGTGGCACACCTATTTGTAACATGTGATTTTATTTTTTTAAAGCTGTGTATTTTTCGAGATCTACACATTGGTGAGATTTGTAAACATATATTTCAAATTTAAAAGGTACTTTTTCTCATTATAATGTTTACACGCACTCAATTATAAAGTGCCAAATTTAGGAGGGTGTTGTAATCACTTGTGGACGTAGTTTCGATTGAGCCCAATGTCCTACAATTTTGGGTGTTGCATTATTTTATCTCTGAGTGTATACATTTATATCTCTATTGTTTGTTGAGATATTTTGGATTTGTATTTTCGACATTTTTTTGGCATGTTGATGATCTCTCTTGTGGGGGAGCTATTTTGGTAAATCCTGGTGTTAGTTTGTCAGTGTTTGAGTAGTTGATTTTTGTAACTCATACAGATTTGTGGTGTCACTTTACCCATTCAACAATATGGGAGGGTATGGTGTTGATACTGATTCTTTGGGTTTCGTGTCCTTGCCTTGTTACGTGTTGATATTGCTTCTTCAAGTTTCATGTCCTTGCCTTGTTACCTTGGCTTTTCTTGGATCATGGCACTCCTATTTATTTGGATCTCGTGTCCTTACCTTGTTGCCTTGGTTGTTCTTGGATTGTGGCACACCTATTTGTAGTAGTTGATCAAATTATGTTTGGTTTTTTTTACACTTTCAACATCACTCCATTGATAATCTCCTTGCATGGAGCTATTCTAGTGAAGCCTAGTGTCATTTGTTTTTAGTTCTATGATCAAGCAGTGGATTCAAACCACAATGCACACCAAACTTCTTCAACATTATACAAGTTTTTGGAGCCAGAGCTTCTTGGGATATCTTGCAATGAGGATTTTTCTCTTTCTATTTTGTTATTCTTGGTTTTAGGTACCTTCACGGTGTCCATTTTCCTAGTTTTTGTACGTGGGTACTATACGATGGAAAAGTGACCAGCGAGCATGGGAATCTACAACTAACTCTTCCTCGCACCTTTGACCTCTTGAGGTTGTGCCAGAGCATTTGAGTGGGGAATATACGTGGGGTGCGAGATAAACTAGTTAGGTAATCTTATGTCTTCGACACGCAATAATGGGATCTGTGAATCTAAGGAAAAGAAGACCTAACCTAAATCGGTGTGATAGATCGTTTGACAAGGATAGTTGCTCAAAGGCTCCAATCAATATCGAGCTCTGTCATGATCCGATCTATGGGTTGTGGGATACGTGGAAGATGACCTATGGATGCTTCATATATATCTCCCAACAAGGTCATGAAAATGGAATGGCTAAATGTGTAGTGGATCTTTTGGTGCTTTATGGACGATTCTCTGGTCTAGTCTAGAAATCTTTAGCTTGATTAGTTGTTACATTTAATAATGATAGTTGTGTGATAATGTCTGGTGGAAGTGGAGAGGACCTAAACACTAGCGTTCACAAGCTGGTGTCAATACTTGATTGATTTGTAGGCCCATTGGGTTGTGGGACCTGTGGATCGCAACCGTAATTTCATGGTTGTTGTGTACCTCATATGGTCATATGAAGATTCAATCACGATTCCAAGTATCCAAGAGAATCATATGCCTTTTCATCCTCTACGTTTAGCACTATAAGTTACATGATTTTCGGAGTACCTAACAGGTGTTACGGCAACTTGGATATGTAAGCTAGTGTCTATATCAACAAGGAGGTCTCATGTGTGCGGCTATGGGACTAGTGGATCACAACTGAATGTTTTCTCTCTTTCGTGTCCCTACGGTCATATGGATATATCTGTCAAGCGCAGTCTATAATTTGGCTGATTTGACTGAACGTGTGTGATTTTTCGTCTTCTATGTTTAATCCTCTTAGATGGGTGCTGACTTCTTATAGGTCTGTTGTTGTTCGGAAGACCTAAATTCTAAGATTTTGGTCTATGTCGATTAATGCTACAACAAGATTCGGATGAGGCACGATTGGTTTAAAACGTATTCCTGGGCTCCCTAGGTCCTGTGATTGTCATACAAGATCAATATAAACCTAAGCGAAACGAAATAAACTAATTATGCAAGATATATCTACAACATATATATTTTCCTCTATTTTTGTATTTTTGATAGAATTTTTAATAGAATTAAAAGAGCAATTAAGGGTAAGTGCAGTAAGTTGGGGGGGACAAAAAGGGGTCATAAGTGGACATCATATTGCAAATAACATTATAATATCAACTTGTAGGGATTATTAGCAATACATATGCTCAAAATTAGAAAAACTTATAGTAATATGAATTGTAGAATCCGAATCTAGTTTCTAAAATACTATTTTTTTAAAAAATGGACAAGATTATCTATATTAAACTCTCAAAATTCAATGACTTGGTATTTTTTTTAAAAACGCCTATAAGATTATAGTCCGTTTGCCCACAATTTGGATGACCAAAAATTGATATATATTTTCTCCTTTGGTGAGAAGTTAGATGCCACTATCTATCTTGGGATGAATTTTATTTTGTACTTTTTTGAGCAATATTTTATTTTTATGATTTTTTCCATGAAAGTGGTATGAAAACATAAAGAAACAGTACTTTCCGTTTTCCGCCATAACTTCATAAAAAATATTGAAATCAAATAAATTTTTTTGAACATGTATATAATTTCACCATGGTTGGGATGGTATAAGTTTTATCACATTCGATAAGTGAAACAAAATTTATGTAGTCTTAAACGTAGACAAACTTTTCACTTTGGAAAAAGAGTCTTAAAGACCTACTATTAGTAAAAATTATAAAATGATATTTATCCTATTCTATTCACTTTAAAATTAGTATTTCTACAAAGCTAACAGTCTCCCCTATGTAATGGTACCATTTTTATGACATATTTTTACTTTTCGGCATGGTTCAAGTCCGTGGAAGACTAAATTTGATGTTTTGTTGTTTTTAATGTAAAATTCAGGATTTGATGTCCACTTAATTGTCCCCCAACTTGGTGCACTTACCCTTAAGATAATATATTGAGAAAATGACAACTAATCTAATAACAAAATTAAAACAAGCAAGGTAAAGCGCGGTGTAGCTACTTTGCTTTGCATGCGATTGTGAGTTTATCCTAAATAACTAAATAGCTAATTAACTTAATTAAAAGACTCTCGATCCTACCTCAAAAGTGAGGAATGAATCATAGTTTCTGAGAAACTATCAATCCCCACAGCTTCCCCAGCAATATCGAAAGTGAAATTTAACTTAAATGAAATAATTCACTACTCTATTTGATATGTTTTAACTAGAACTTTGACAGATAAAACATGGAATTTGTAGAATAGTGGAAAATCCAGTAGTGTATGACTTTGTCCCCTCAAAATGATCTCCTCGTTCCTTCATGTTCACGTGAATCCAGAAGAGCATGTATATGCTAGCATCAACAGAAGAAGGTATTTGAACAATGGCAGCTTTGGATATAGGACCTGAATATAATGCAAGTAAGAGAGGATAGCGCAAGTGTGAGCTTGGCATATGCAATTCCTAGCGGGATTTATTGTGGGAATACAACACAAGTGTACCGAGAGATTCTAGAATCTACCTTACGTGAAGAACACAACTTATAACTCTAATGGATTCAATCTACAAATGACACTAGTTTGCTCTAAACTAATTTATATAAACAACAATGAACAAGACTGAATCAAGAAGATCGAATGGCTCCTAAAAGTAAAGGAAAAACTAGCATGGATGCAAACATGAAAACAAAATGAATTCTAAGAAAGAAATTGAAAGACTAAACAATGGAAATGAGAAGTTGAGGGCCATTTCCTTGAAAACAAGCTAGTTATTTATAGATTTCACATTCACCCAAAGGTGATTCCTATTAGAACTCTTTTACCATTAAACAATGAATAAACACTATTCCAGGGAACATAAAACATTAATATGAGCTAAGGCGGTTGAGAAAAGCTGGAAAAAGTTAAAAAATTACGCAAGTCATGATCAAAATAATGTCTTTGGAGAATGTGTAAGGACCACCGCCCGATCGGGGCGGTGGTTTCGCCATCTTGAAGGTCAAAAATCTAGAAAAAGAAAGGCAGAGGATAAAGCGAAGTACACAAAGCTTAGACAAGGTGCTTGGGATGCTAACATACACTTGGCAAGCTTTCCTGGATTCCAAACACCTTGCGAGGTGACCTGTATCATCATTGGGGCATGTGTAACATCGTTCGGCGGTATAGTACCCTATTATTTTGGGCACGTATAGGTACCTCATTAGGCCTCAGAGCTGACACACCTTCTTTTCCACCCACCTAAGCTATGCTTACAGGAGGGTGTTAGTGTAGGTTATTATTTATCCTTTTATTTATTTATTAGGATAATTCTTACACTTGTGTTAGCCCTACACTTGTTGGGTTAGCTTGCTTAGGTGTACTATTTGTGTGGAGTTAGCTTACTAGTTGTGTTGAGTTAGCTTCTCAGTTATGTGGAGTTAGCTTACTAGTCTTTTGGAGTTAACTTAACTACCAATATCAGTTAGTGGGATTTCTTCACCGCTGATTTAGGTATTATTTGCACATCCCTCCTCCTACATGTACATCTTTCTAATTAAATAATTCAAGTCATTATATTGTAATGTATTGAGCATTATGGATTATGATGGATTTCCATATATGGTATTTTAGCTCTTCTATTTTGCAAATCTAATGTGGTGTGCTATTATCATCTGAGATCGCGGCTTGGAACAATCTTCTTATCGTTCCTTTCAGGGCAAGCGATTGTATTTAAGTGGAAGAAGAAAATCGAAAAGTGGAGAGAGTAGACTTTTAAGACAGAATGTGGAATTTGAGAGGACAAGATGAAAATTGGATGGGGGAGTAGACTTTTAGGATGAGAATGTGGATTTGAAGAGGATGCGACAAAAAGTGGTTGGAAAGTGTAGTCATGTTGAAATAGGAAAAGTGAGTGGAGATATATTTAGACTTGTATGACAGAAATGTGGACTTTAAAGGAGGGTAAAGACAAATTAAATAGAAAATGCTAACCTAATGTCAAAATTAAAGTAGAGAGAAAACATGAATGTAAATATTAGTGTGTGTGTGATTGTTATCGACTCAAAGGAAAACAATACACGAGAATGGTGAAATAGGAAAAGTGAACGGAGATATATTTAGGAAGAGGTTGATAGGCTTTGACAAATGGTTGACTACATCCGAGACCAAAATGGATACATGGAAATGGAGACCGACATGGAGATTAAGTGGGAGAGAAAGGTTTATCATATCGATCATTATCTTGTAAAGGAATTAGTGCATAACTTGTTAATAGTTCGATGTACAAATTGATGCTTTTGCCTCTTTGGAATCATGATAATAGTGATAATATGTAGATTGTATTCAAGGAATACTTTCATACTCATGTAGAGTACAACCGATGTTGGACAAAGGGGATGTTTTGAGGAGAAGAGTTCAGGAGCAGGAGGAAGAGGGCTGTGGGTAAATTGGTAAGGAAGTGAGGTGGAAGGGATGTGGGTAGTGAGTTGGATGATGTTCAAGATAACCTAGGGAAGTTAGGAGTGGTAGTGTTCGGTAATAAGGGAGAAGTAGCTCTGGGACAAGTTGGAAATGGGGAAGTGAGGATGAATTGTTGGAGTGGGAGAGCGTAGGGGTGAGTCAAGTGGCTCGGTTAAAAGGGAAGAGAGATGGTGAGGTGAGTGAGGATGAAAGGTGGGAGCTCGGGTGGAGAGGTAGATAAGAGCTCGGGTAAGGAAAAAGTTAGATGGGGAGATGGGTAGTTTAGGGGTAACAACATTTTTTTATTTAATCTATTTATTTATATATCATATATATTTATTTAATAGCAACAACATTAAAATTGTTTATCAATTATAAACAACCAAATAAAAATCCCTTTCAAAACAACAAAACCACTTACCTCGAGGCGGAGAAAGACTACCAAATGTAAGTAACACACCTAACTGACAGAGATAATACTAAAACCTACAAACAAGTGATCCGAAAAAATGAAATATTTGCAAAATATATCTAAATTGACAAGAACTATGAAACAGATAACAAGTTATACTTACGACACATGTACAGAGATGAGAAAAGGAACAAAAAAATATGACCAGAACTTGGATCTGGTCCCACCTGGGCATGCCATAATATTGGACAAGAAACCTTGTTCTCGTAGTAGTGAATGCATTAATACTGAAAGCCACCAACAACCTTGAAATATGGAGGGCTTAAGGATCCTCGAATTTGGTTGTAGATCTGCGGGGGCCAAATAGATGAATGTGATGATGCCCGCAAAACTGAAATAGAGACGATTAGATAGATATATACAAGGGTTTTCCAAACAATTCTAGTTTTAAGAGGTTACTAACTCCCTTAGAGGATGTCAACCCTCATGTCTATAAATATAGAAATAAATGATGAACCATAGATAACATGCAAAAGCAAGAGAAGTACAATATGCCAAGTAAATGGGATGACAAGGGTACTTCAAAGGCATGTGGATGATATTTTGGTGCCACAAGTGGCATTGTGAGAACAACATGAGGAAGGATTATATAGTGGAAATCTATAAAAACTTATTCCATCCTCAAGACTCAAGACTCTTCAAACTTGCTTATTTTTAAAAATTCAAAACTTTGTTTCAAAAATTTCCAATATTTTTTTCTCACTTATTTGAAATAGGGGAAGGTTTGTATTTATAGCCTTGAGAGGGGATAGATTAGGGGTTACTATGTAGCCCATGTTAGACAAAGTAACCCTGGTCAAGTGAGTGGGGGGACATGATTTGACTGATTAGGTGAGATAATATATTTGATTTGATTGAGTGGGGTTCATGATTTGGATGGTGGGGGACATGATTTGAGTGATTAGGTGAGATAATATATTTTATTGGATTTGATTTGATTTGATTGAGTGGGGTTCATGATTTGGATGATTGGATTTGATTTGATTGAGTGGGGTGATGTGACTTAATTGGAATATTTAGATATTATTAGCACATAATGAGGTTTAGGGATTTAAAGGAGATTAATTGATTAATCAAACATGTAGGTTTGGTGGGAAATGGGATTTGAATGGGTAAACATATTGTAGGAGAGAGTATGTGGGATGAAGGGGAGGAATGATACCAAAAACTAGTGTCTACAATTTAACTCCCTATAATCCACACAGACCCTCCATTTCCCATTCTTTTTAGGAACTATCACTAATGGAGAAACCCACTGGCTATCTAAGATTGGATAAATGAATCCTACCCTAAGAATTTTTTCAATTTCAGTTTTTACAATGTCTCTTAAGGAAGGGTTTATCCTTCTTTGTGGTTGTCTGACTGGTTTGGAATCAGTTGTGTAAATATGGTGTGTACAAATACTAGGGTGAATACCCTTCATGTCACTATATTCCCAAGCAAAGGCTTGAGGATGAGAGCATAAGAGTTTAAACAGGGTATTTTCTTCCTGACTAGTCAACTAACTATTTAATGTCAATGTTTTCCCTAGGAGAATAGGTAATTGTTTTGTGTCTAGGTGAAGAGAATTTACAACATGATACTCTCTCAATAATACATTCAACGGGCACCTGTGGGGAAGTAATATGTGAATAGCAGTGATATTTTGAAAGACAAACTCGGTCAAATCTATATTTCGTGAAAAAGGGTAGATGATAGGTTGATTTTCATCATTCATCATGTCATCTCTTATTTCCACTAGTTGTAGCACAGGACTAATAGTCAACCCGGCACAAGACTTATGATTAGGCACATGACTTATACTCAATCTAGCACATGACTCATGGTCACCATCCTGAATTTGATCTAAATTTTCTTGAATTATGACAATGGCTAGAGATTAAATGATGTCCTTTGATTCATCTGCATTACCCTTCCACCATTGTTTATTTTCTGTAGCAAAAGGTTTTATGGTTGGGTAAATGGATAACTTTTTGGAATCATGTCCATTTGTAATCACCATATTTCTTGTTTTGCAATCAATGAGGGTAAAAATAGTAGCTAACCAAGGGCATCCTAGGATCAAAGGGTATCCAATCTTCCTATTCTTTGTTTTTATAACCATAAAGTCTACCAAATAGTCCCAGGACTCAATGGTTATGGTAACATCTTCTATAATCCCTTTTGGCTTTTTTGATTCTGCCTCTGCCATTTATAAAATATTGAAGTTGATTGTGGTTTAGGGAGATACAATTTGGACAAAGTATTTATGTTCATCACATTGATAGTATCTACTAAATCAAATAGGACGTTTGGGATCTACACATCTCCTATGCAAACTATAACAATAGGACTTCCAAGGTCTCCATATTTAGGAGGGGTAATATTCCCTTCTAGTATACTAGCAATTTTCCCATCAACATGGATGGTTTTAGGCTGATTATTTCTTCTTCCTGGAGTCTTAAAATAGAGCTCTTTGATGGTTTTGTTCAATTATGGAATTTCCTTAAGATCTTGCAATAAAGGAACCCCAATACTCAATTTCCTCAATCCCTACATTAGATCTTTCTATGGTTGTTCATGAATTACAGTGTTGTGTTTTTCCAAGAGTCTAGATGGAAAAGGAATATCAACATTTGGTTGGGGTGTTTCTTCAATAACATGATTGGGTTGCGTTTCTTGGCTTTTTCTTCATCTTCATATTTATTCTATGATAAGAGATGAAGGTTTTGAGGTAACCTTCCCTGAACGTAGAAATATATTTCTACAATCCACAAAGTTTACTGTGGAATTTTTATCTGATTCCATAGTGTATGTTGGGTTACCCTACCTTACATTTTTGGGTTTTTCATAGTTTGAGATGGAATTTGTGGCTAGGCAGGTTGTTTAGATGAGGTAGCATTTGTAGGCCTAGTCAACAAAGCTTGTTGACCTTGGGGTCTTCTTTGGTTATAATATTGCTTCCCTGATCCTTGAGGTACATTCCACTATTGTTGGAATTGAGGATTAAATTGTTGAAATAGTGGAATATTTGGGTTTGGAGTCTAGGACTGATGTTACTAACTTGGGTGTGCATTCTACTAAGGATTTGCATTCATGTGGGACTTATTGATCCCAAGGTTGGGGGTATGGCCATGGTGCATTCCATTGGTTTAGGACCCATTGTGTTTTTGGTGTATAGGACTGGTTTTGATTTGATTGAAAATTCCCTCCTTTCTTCAAGGCCATATACTTTAACTCGGCTCTGTCTTATGTATTTTTTTGTAGATGTTTTTTCAGCAAGGGAGGAAAACCACATTGATATGTGGCATTCTTTAGATCATAGACAAAACATATGTCTACTTTGTATAAGGGATAGTCCTTGAGCCCTTTATTATTCCTACATCTCAGATAGTAGATTAACAATGGCTCTATGTTCTGGATTTCTACCTATCGATAGTTGTATTAAGTTGAACTAAGAGTTCTATTTACATCTCTTCTCATAGTTTAGATATATTGTCATTGGCCATTTTTCCTTTTTGTTTACAAAGTTTAGGTTGAGTTCGAGAGTATTTATTATAGAGGTTGATGATATTGGTAAATTATAATTTGTTCATGTCTCCTTTTACCATAATATTGAAGGCTTCCTTTTTGTCTTCATCCAATCCCTTAAGGAATAAATTTTTGAGAAGATTAATATCAAACCAGTACCACACCTCCTATGAAGGAAGAGGAACCGATCAAGATAATCTTCCATTCTCTCATCCTCCTTTTGTTGAATCTTAAAAATGTATTCCTTCCTATCCTTGACTCTGATGTGGTCTTGGTATTTATCCAAAAAATTGTTTCCATCTCCTGCCAACTATGGATGGAGTTAGGGGTTAAGCCCATGAACCATCTCATAGTTGTATCCTTTAAGGTTGAGGGAAATAAATTGAGCTTTTGGGTATCTAAGGTATAATAATAGGTTTGGCATAAGAATTTGAACTCAAATAGGAATTGATCAAGATCTTTTGAGACTAATCCCCTAAAGGTTGGTAAAATTGAAGGGGATATATTTTTCATGGGGGCTTGATCATTATGATCCAGTTGTATGGGATAGGTGAATATCCTTCTAAGTGGAGGATTTCCATTATCTACACCATTGGGGTTATCTACTTCATCATCCCACATGTTTGTTTTGAGGGGGTTTTACCAATTAATTCTAATAAATCTACCTCTACGGTCTCTAGGTCTAAACATAAAATCCTACCATACTAAGGACAATTCCCTAACTTCCAGTTCTAAACTAACTGTTTTTGTTCCAAGTACTCCAAAGCACAAGGAATCTTGCTATCACTACAAGATATTTTACTTCAAAAGAAAGAGTTATGGAAATAAAATTTCTAAATGGAAACTTACTAGGAAATCATGTAGCACTTCAAGTTAGTACCTTATTATTGATAACACCTTGAGAAATTCCCAAGAATGACACCAAAAAGTGACGAGTTTCATTGGTACTCACACTTTAGTTATCTTATTTTGTCAAGTACAAGGTGGTGTCCATGGCTATTTGTAACAAAGGAAACATTTGGAACTATGCTCAATATTTATTTAATAATAAAATTAACCAAATACTTATACTAATTTCCATAAAGAAATGAAGTTGATTGATAACAAAATATTATTGAATGCAAAATTAAAAGTATTGAAAATAATGTGATGTTGATAAATCAAATTAATGTAAAATAACATAAAGGAAATGAACAATAAATTATCCCTTCACGTTGGGGAGGAGTGGCCCTTTCTCCTTCCCATCGATCCAGTTCAAAGTTACAAGTCACACAAGTATAATTTCCCTTAAATCCACACTTTATTGAATGAAATAATTTATTTTATAGTGATCAATCGAACTAAATTTTTAATCCTACTACACTTGCTCTTTTATATTCAGAGCAGACCTAGTCTCTCTAAAAGAGGACTAGTTATTTGAAATTAATGACAACTACTTAACTAGAAGATACCTATAACAACAACTAATTGTTTAAGGAATTACAATCATGGAAGGATTATTCCATGCCATGTTTGGATCAAATTTATCTTGTTAACTGCAGATGAGGTCTGTAATTGACTCTTAATTGAGATAGTCAATCAACACCAAAAGATATTACATATCCCGAATTGATTCCCTATAATCATGATGATTATAAGTCTATAAGTGTTTTGATTTTTCTGCTCCATGTCTTCAAGCAATTGGTGTTAAGTTGAGATTGCATGGTCCTCATAATCTACATGAAGGTTGATATAGAATTACGCGTCTCATCATATCAAAAGGTGTGACAGCTATATCAACTCATTTCTTTGTTATCAAAATAATTTTCCTCTTTTTGCATGTCCTTTATTCCATTGAGTCTACATTAGTGCTCCGGGTGACTCCTGTGCTCTAAAGTGAGTCCTACGCTCATGCAAGGGTGATTCCTACGCTTATAAAGCGACTCATGCACTTGTACATAAGTGAGTCCTATATTGGTCTATAGTTGAGTCTTGTGATGAATTTAAGATATGATTTTAAATTAATTGTTAATACTCATAAATATTCATTTGAACCATATTTGAAGAAGTGAAAACAAAATGAAAATAACTCAAATATGCACAATATTTCCTTCTAAAACACAAAGAAGTATTAATTACAAAATGAAAATATTATACATAGTGCAAAATGATGACATGGAAAAAAATCTTTACATATGATAAAACATGAAAAAATAGGGGCTCACCATGCACCATCTATCAACACCATGTCACCTTCAAATAGGTCTATGTCCTACTCATTTTTAGCACCTCCATAGAAAGGTCTTCAAAGATGAAGACCAAGATTCAACATATCTCCTCAACAATGGCATGCAACCACTAATTAGAAATCCAATGACCCAAGGAACATCAAAACCATGTTAGACTTCATGAATTAGCCCATAGAGTCATCAAATCATCTTTTCCTCCGGGATACTTGAAGTGCCCATAAACCAATTTTGGAAACATGATCTTCTCACACTTGTACTAACACTTTAAAGACTTATCAATGCATGTAATATTATAAATTTAAACCCCTCATCACTTTACAATGGTTATATATCATGAATCAAGACAATATATTGGTCTTTCAGACCAATTTCACCAAAGAACCTTCATTGTCCTTAACCATGTCAAGTAGGTCAACTTGTGACCTCATCTTTGTGAACCAAACTGACTTGTGGGACTCAAATAAAGCATGGAAAATATCACATTGGAATTATAAAACTCCCTCATAGTAATTTTAAACCTCTACTTAGACCACACATGCCCAAGAACCACCTTTTATTATGACTATCAAAGACTACCAATTAGGGCCAAAACCTAGTCTTCACTTTTGGACTTATGCGAGACCCTTAATTGACTCTAACATGGTCTAAAATCACCACAAACATGTATCGTATATTCCATTATACTTATAAAATAATTTATATAATGGGTTCAACAAAAACCCGATAGTAAATCAAACATTCCTGAAAACGTTCCAATCGGAGTGGGCTCCACCAACTGTCAAGACTCCAAATCACCACCATCAGAAATCTAGAATAATTTTTCCATCCTCTAATCATCACATTTGATGATCCAATGCATTTTGATCTCATACCAACAATTTTTCCTCCATCACTCTTAAACTAGGGTTTATGGAGGGTTTTGACCACCTTAGCTTCTTAGCAATCGTTCATAAAGCACATGACATCATTTGATCTCATTCCAACTAAAATTTGTTCTTAGCTCTATGAATCAACTATGGCACATGGAAACAAAAGATTGAATATGAAACTTTTCACTTGAGGTGCAAAAAATGCCATAAAATAGGGCATTTCACCAAAAAATGTCCCACTTTGGCCAAACACAAGGAAGAAGGGTTACCTCAAGGCTAATATGATGGAAAAAATAACATTATTAATGTTGGATCTGCAGAGGCACCTAAAATAAGGAAAGAGAATGAGCCTCGGGTTCCAACAGATGGTATTGATAGATGGGAAAAAGAGCAAAATAAAAAAGAATGGAAGTAATTTCTCCGAATCAGCCAGATCTAAAATACAAGAAGGTCAAAAAGGGGTTCTAAACTCTAATAAAGAAACCATTGATATGTAGGAAACTATGGCACCCTAAAACTCCTGTGACAAAACTAGTAGGAGAAATTTCAAGCGCAAAAGGAGATCTAGAAGTTGAAGCACCAGTGCAGCTAATTATGGATGTAGATGAAAAGAATGCTACAAGTGAGAATCAATCTCATTTCCAAGGATGCAGGATGCATGCTGAATCTAAAAGATCAGACTAGATCGATGGATCAATTAAATGAGAGCAACTCTGAATCTGAAATATAAGAGATAATGGTGGAGGATAAGGTTCAAAATAACTCTTTATTTACCATAGAGGAAGAGTTGTCGATGACAAAGAAAACATGGAACCATATTATTTCACTTGGGAAAAATTTTCTACGACAGAGCATCTCTCACCCGTAGGTGATAAAATTCACTTCACTAATAAAGCAGTAATTTCACAGTCAAAAAGGATCAGGAACATAGTGAAAAGGAGGAGGGTGAATTTACACCATACTCAAAAAAGATACTTTCTGATTGTGATAATGAATCGAACAATGGGTTTATAGAGGTCAAATAAAAAAGAATGAAAGGATTTGAGGAGATCTTTGATGCTCTATACAATGATAAATAAAATAAAATAGGAAACTAGGAGCCTCAACTTCTAGAATAACTAGATCATCTGCTAGAAGGATAGCAGATTTTGGAAGTAGCTCAAAAAAAGGTAGACCTTCAAAGAAGGAACTTAGAAAGAAGGAAACAGACAAAGATATTGTAGATGGAACTCAAAGTCAATTGAGCCATTTGGAAAATGCCTCCCCCATCCTATTTAGATGAAGATAATCTCTTGGAATATTAGAGGGCTGAATGGAAGCTCTAAGAAAAGAATACTCAAAGAGTTAAGAATTTCAAGTAGACCTAATATTCTGATACTGTAGGAAACTAAAATGAAAAAAAGTTTCCTACAGAATTGTAAAAATATTTTTGGGATAACTCGGAATTTGTTGTTGTTGATTCTCAGGGAGCTTCAGGTGGTTTGGCTATTTTCTAGGATAAAAACTTCTTACTGGTATGGTGATCTCTGACACTAATACCCATCTTGTTGTTAAGTTTCATGTTATTGATAATAATTTTTCATGGATCCTCTCAAACATTTATGCACCTAATACTGTAAATGGAAGAAGGAAGATTTGGGAAGATTTAAAGCTCTTCTAAATCAATGTAAAAATGATAATTGGCTTGTTATGGGAGATTTCAACTCCCCTCTCAATCCTGGAGAAAAGCAAGGTGGTAATTTTGAATACTCCAATGGCATGGATGAATTTTCTGACTTTGTCTCTGATTCTAATCTCATGGATGTGGAACTTCATGGTAATCAATTCACCTAGACAAATAAAAGAGTTGGAAGTGACATGATCCAGGTTAGATTAGATAGAGCACTTATATCAGCCAACTGGATTCTACATCAGGATTTTCATTTATCTTCTTTACCCATAATTGGCTCTGATCATAATCTAATAGTGTTGAATCTTTTCAACTGGGTCAAACCCACACATAGCTCATTTAAATTTGAAAAGATGTGGATGGATCATGAAGACATTTCAGATCGGATTAAAGAATGGTGGAAATGGGATGGAGGGGGAACCACTCAATACAGATTAATTCAGAAATTAAAAATGTTAAAAAGCGGTGAGAACTTGGAATAAAGAAGTTTTTGGAAATATTTTTGAAAGGAAAAAGGATTTAAAGAAAAAAATTCAGGAGCTTGAATCTCAAATATCTACAAATGGCATGACATTGGAGGATCATTTTTAGAAAATAAACTTTATCTGAGTTGCATACGGTTTGTAGTAGGGAAGAAACTTTTGGAGGCTCAAATCCAGGGCCATTTGGCTGAAAGAGGGAGATAGAAACACTAATTTTTTTCATATGACCACTATGAAACATAGAGCATGCAATAGGATAACGGAAGTTTCAAAAGGAAATGGTATTGTTATTGTTATCCAAAATTCACCCTCAAGGTAATTTTGATAACATGCATCAAATTATTCAAGTCCTAAGCAAGTAGATTGATTCAAGGCCCGAAATCATGTTTTTAGGGCCCCTCACTTCTCTCTAACTCTCCCATCCAAGAAGAAATCCCAACGAGTTAGAAAAATGGAAAAAATGCAAAAATAAGGTTACAGGATTGTTTTAAAGCATTTCGGGTCTGAAGGGTTCGGGTCGTACCAATGCGGGTCGACTCGAGGTTTGTCGTACCAAGTTTGGGGCCGAAATACAAATAAAATCAGCTAAGTCGGACATTTTTGTCCTGTGGTCGCGGGACGAGTTAGAACGTTGGGACGCGGGTGTCAAACGGGAAAGCAAGAAAAATCGTCAAGTTTTTGTTTCGTGCGGTTTGGGATAGCCGGGACAAAAGTATGTGTGGGACGCGAATCGGCCGATTTTCCACAAGACGGTCTATCACGGGTAGTTCGGAGATTTTTGTCCAGGGACAATGGACAAAAGTACGCGGCGGACGCGGGACGCAAAAAGGTGAAAAAGCCGCAAAAGAGACATGGAAGCTCGAATCGGCCGACGCGGAGAATTTTTCCGGGACAGCGGGACAAAAGTACATGCGGGACGAAAAGCCAAAAAGCCGAAGGCAAAGAAGAAAAGTCAACGCGTTTGACCCGTGAACTTCAAACAGGCCATAACTTTTGACTCGACTCCGATTTTCACAAAATTGGACTTTCCGGAACGAGCACGACGGCGTCCTCTACGCCACAAAAAATAGATATATTATTTTTAATGAGGGTTGATATATTTGAATAAAATAAACATATTCGGCTCCAATCGATTAATGCTCATTCCCGAAAATGACAAAACACCCTTGAGACCCAAAATAGCTGCCCGCACTCGAAGGCTATAACTTTTGCAACGAAATCACACAAAATTGATACCGTTGGAATCGTGGCTCAAGACTCGAGCCCAACACACAAAAATCAAGAAATTCCATATTTTATGAGATATTGGTGGGGAGTTTTTAGAAAACGTGGTCGGGTTCATAATGTATAAACATATGGGTGCCGTGATTTATGATTACAGCAGCTTCGACGTGAAGGAGCTTTGAAATTAACAAGCACATCCAACTTTGAAGGAGCTTTGTGACTCCAAAAGAGGCATAATCCACTAGTTTCAGAGTCCAAGCCTGGCAAATTTATGAGAAGAATACAGACCAGGTCAAGAACTAGGGAGGAAGGATTGTTTGTTTATCTACACCTATCTCCAGGAAGAGAAAGAAGGGGAAGAAGAGCTCAAAGATCTCCATCTCCACCTAATAGAACCTTGTCAACACCTCCACCTGGTAGGCCTTTCATCCAATCAACAAGAGTTCTTCGACCAATCAGGATGGCGCAACCAAATCCATATGTCAATTTCACTGGCAGCAGCCCACTTGCTCTCAATGCACAAAATCCAATCCCAGTTGCAGCATTGAAGAACATTCCATACTTTACTGGAGAAAATCAGACCACTCCTGGTGATCATGTCAAGGACATTGCTAATATTTGTGCAATCCATGAGATTAATGAGATGCAAGTTACTGTCAAACTATTGGCATCTTCATTCAAAGGGAAGGCTTTGCAATGGTTCAGAGTCTTGCTTCAGGCTCTATCCAAAATTGGAACCAAGCTATGTATAGCTCTCCATGAGCAGTTCAGAGAGAAGGGAGATAATTTGTCCCTTTTGGAACAATTGACAACTATCAAGAGAGCTCCCAATGAGCAGCTGACTGACTTCAACTTCAGATTTCAAATGACTTGGGAAAGGATTCCAATGGCAGAAGAAGGCCAACAAAGAAGGTGCTTTTTTATATTACCTTAAAGCTTTAAATTTTGATATTTCTATGTTAATTCAATCCATGGGAGGCACAACTATCCCTGTTGCTTATAGCATTGCCATTAGAGCTGAAAATTGTTTGATTCAAGCTGGTAAGCTAGCTCCTAGGCCTCCAATGCCATTATATCCAAGTTTAGAGAGCCCAAGTACTAATCAAGCACCTATTTTAGCTCCTATTCCCACTCCTAGAAATCAGAATTCAAGTGAAGCTTCTACTTCATCTTCTAGTGCCTCAAATGAACTTCAAGAAGTCATGAAGCAATTGCAAAATTTAGGTAATGAGTTGGTTACACTCAAGAGGCAACAAGCCCAAAGTTTTAGACCTTCTTATCAGCCTCAAGCTCAGCCTAACAGGCAGCCATATCAGCCTCAAAGACCACCCAATCCAGCTGCAAATCAAAATCAAGCAAGGCCTCCTGCCAACAGACCATTTCAGCCCTATAATCCCAATGCTACATCTGCTCTAAAGCAATAGTGCCAGTACAAAACAACATAGCTCAAGAGTATGATTGGTGTTTCCCATGCAATGAACCTCACAACTAGTCTATGTGCTTCAATGGTGCCCTAAATCAAGCATTAATGGTAACAACAACTGGTGTGGAGGGTGAAGGGAGTCAAGGACATAACCAACAACAAGAAACATCCCAGCAACAATCAGCTCCAAATGATAGCACACTTGTAAATTGGCAGGAAGAAGACTTTTGTGGTATGAATCAAACAATATCTCAAAGTGTTGCAGCCAACACAAGGTCAAAAAGGAGAAATTTGGGTGAAGGACAACCATTGGCTCCAAGTAATCCACAACCTTCTACCACTCCACAAGTTGTTGGCAAACAAAATGTAGTTCCAAACATGCAAGGACCACCCAAACCAGCTCCTAAACCAACTCAGATGCCAGTTGTTGCCACGCCTCATGTGCAAGGAATGAATGTGCAAGCTAGAGGATAGCAGAGGGATGCTTCATCCCCATTCAACATCATTGATCAGATGAAGAAGACAAATGTAAACATATCAATGTGGGAATCACTATCCATCCCAGGCCAAAGAGATTTGCTACAAGCTGCCATGAAGGACTGGTCAACTTCAAATCAACAGGTCCAAATGCAAGAGAAGGTACTCACAAATGCTGCCCAACCTGAAGGGAATCATGGAGGACAAAGAAGGTAAAATGTTGAAGCCCCCTCCATTTTATGTTTCATTGATCATAGGAGACAAGTTGGTACATAATTGCATGATTGACTCCTGGGGCAAGTAGTTCAGTAATGCCCAAGCAAATAGCTGATCAATTGGGGCTTCAATATGAAGTCATATCCAAAGGGGTAGTGCAATTAGATGGGACAAGCGGTGACAACAGTGGGAGTGATTAAAAACTTGAGCCTTACCTTGCATGCATGCCCCAACGTTGTTGTTTTGCAAGATATCTCAGTGATAGATCTTCCACCACTCTTTGCCCTATGTTTATCAAGGGATTTCACAGCTAAGATTGGAGGTTACTTATCTACTGATTGGTCACACATGTTGTTCAGAACAAGATATGGAACTAAGGCCACAATCAGATCTGAACCTATTGCAAACTTTCACGTTGAACCTCACACTCCAAGCCAAATCAATACCAATTGTTCAACATTTGATCAAGAAGATTATCCAAGCACTGATGAAGCTGACACCAAGGTTGGAAGCATCCCAGATTTGACTCTTGATGAATGGGCAAGCAAGGTGCATGCTTTTGATCCTTATCAAGAAATAGAAGAATCCGAGCTAGGAGTTTATTGTTTGCATGAAGAGAATCAACCTCTCCCCAGCATCACCAAGCCAGATCATAAGGATGAGAATGAAGTATGGCAATTGTTCTTTGATGGATCAAGGAGTAGACAAGGTGCAGGAGGAGGAGCTATGCTCATTTCACCACAAGGTACAAAGTATTACTCAGCCTTCCGTTTTCAGTTTTCTTGCTCAAACAACACAGCTGAGTATGAAGCCTTAATTCATGGATTGCACTGGGCAAAGAAGAAAGACATCAAGAATTTGCAAGTATTTGGTGATAGTGAGCTGATCGTGAACCAAGTCAGAGAAAAAATGCTGCCAAGAATGATCTGTTGAAGAACTACAAAAATTGGGTATGGGATCTTATTGAAGATTTTGAAGCTTTTAGCATCAATTCCATCCCAAGAAAAAAGAATGAAGTAAGTGGACAGACTGGCAGCAATTGGGGCTACGTTTGATATTGTAGAAAGTATCAAAAGTGAGAAATCTCAGCCTCATATCAAATTGGTTGTGAGACCAGCTATTCCGGATAACAATACAAGTTGGCAAGTCTTCGAGAATGATCAGCAAATTGTTAATTTCCTACAAGAAGAAGTTGAGTTCTCCGCTAGAAATCAAGACAAGTTGGAGCAGCAGTATGGTGACCAAGTGGTGCAGCTGAGAACTAACAAATTACCAAAAGGCCTCATAACCTTGGAGTCAATCTTCAACCCGAATGATCAGTTCCGGAAGGAGAAAGTGAACATTCAAGTAAAGGGTGAAGATTCAGAGCCTATTTTAGTAGATGAAGGCAAGACATTGCAAATTGGCAAAGTAAGTACTCCACAAGAGAAATCTGATTTTGTTCAGCTTTGTCAAGAGTTCCCAGATGTCTTTTCTTGGACTTACAAAGATTTAAGAGGTTTCAACCCAAAGTTGGCACAACATACTATTGAGCTGGATCCGGAATCCAAGCCTATTAGGCAAAAGCAAAGGCCAGTGAATCCTCATATCGAACCTCTCATGAGAAAAGAGTTAAGCAAGCTTATTGAGGCCAGTATCATCTTCCCCATCAAACACTCAAGTTGGGTTGCAAACTTGGTGCCAGTAAGAAAGAGAAATGGAGAAATAAGATTGTGTGTGGACTTTCGCGATCTAAATAGAGCATCACTCAAAGATCATTATCCGCTTCCATCAATGGAACAAATATTGCAGGTCAGAAATAGCTGGTTCGTAAAGGTTTTCATTGCTAGATGGATATTCAAAGCTATAATCGATAATGGTGAAGGAAGAAGATCAATTCAAGATGGCCTTCACTACAAAATGGGGCACGTATGCTTACAAGAAGATGCCATTTGGACTGTCAAATGCCGGAGCAACATTTCAGCGAGCTATGGATATGGCATTCAAAGGCTTAATCAACAAGATAGTGTTGGTATACCTAGATGATATCACTGTCTTCTCAAAGAATGTAGCAGACCATCTCTTTCACCTCAGACAAGTGTTTCAGAGGTGTAGAAGGTTTGGAGTGTCGTTGAATCCAAAGAAGTGTATATTCTTGGCACACGAGGGCAAATTGTTGGGCCACATTGTCTCTAGGGAAGGGCTAACAATTGATCCTGAAAGGGTTGAAGCCATCCGAACACTTCCATTGCCACACCACAAGAAATCTCTTCAAAGCTTCTTGGGAAGGATAAACTTTGTCCATAGATTTGTGCCTAATTTTTCCACTCTTGTGAAGCCTTTAACAATGATGTTGAAGAAGAGTCTTGCATTCAAATGGACAGCAGAAGGCAAAGAGAATTTTGAGAACATCAAGCATGCAATATCACAAGCTCCAACTCTTATCAACCCTGACTTTTCAAAGGATTTCATGTTGTATGCTTTTGGAGGATCAGATACAATCTTAGCTATCTTGACACAACTGAATAGAGAAGGTTCAGAACAGCCCATAGCATTCTTCAGCCAAATCTTGGAAGATTACGAAATAAAGTATTCTTTCATCGAAAAGCATGTCCTTGCTCATCATCGAGCTTGAAGAAGTTCAGACACTTGGTCTCAAACAATAAGATTCAACTGCTGGTGTCTCATGTTGGTGTCAAGGACTTTCTCCTAAACAAGGATTTAAATGAGAAGAGAGCAGGTTGGATCACTCAGGTGATGGAATATGATATTGAAATCAAAGTGACCAAGCTGGTTCGTGGCAAAGGTTTGTGTGAGCAGCTCGCTTCCAAACAACCAGACGGGTCAAAAGGTGAAGAAGATGTTGTCCTGCTACTACAGAATGATCAAGAACAACCAACTGATGATGCACCCATTCCATGTTGGACTCAAGACTTGGTGCATTACCTCCAAAGAGGCTTGTGCCCTCCAGAAATGAGCAAAGCAAAGAGGAGATACTTTAGATTACAAGCCATCCCATATGTACTCATTAATGGTATCTTGTTCAAGAAGGACATCAATGGTGTTCTATTAAGATGCATTGGAACATGTCAAGTTGAGAAGATCTTACACGAGTTCCATGACGGGAAGCAGGAGGCCACTTTGCTCCACGAGTAACAACTCTCAAAATCATGAAAGCTGGTTACTATTGGCCTACGGTGTTCAATGATTGCTACTCATGGGTCAAGAAATGCAAGAGATGTGCATTCTTCATAGGGAAAGAAAGGTTAGCAGCGCTGCCCTTCGTCCAATTTCAGTAGATCAGCCATTCATGCAATGGGGATTGGACTTCATTGGGGTTATCAATCCCAATTCGAGTCAAGGCCACAAGTGGATACTTACGGCAACAGACTATTTCACCAAGTGGACCAAGCCAGTGGCACTCAAGGAGGCAAATGAATCCAATATCTTAGATTTCTATGAAGGGATAGTCACGAGGTTTGGTGCCCCCGCCACTATCATATCAGATAATGCATTGGCATTCCTGGCACAAAGATCACTGAATGGGCTGTCAAGAATTGTGTGTATCTCAGCACTTCATCGAATTATTACCCTCAAGGTAATGGTCAAGCCGAGTCTACGAACAAGAACCTACTAAGAATCATCAGAAGGACTCTTGATGAAAATCAAAGGACTTGGCACGCAAAGCTCAAATCAGCCCTATGGGCTGATAGATCACACCCAAGAGGTCTACAGGAAGCTCTCCATACAAGCTTGTGTATGGGAAAGAAGCAGTTCTACCTATATCACTCGAGTTGCCAGCATTGGAACTCATGAAACAATTGGAACTAGCTGAGTTTGAACCCATGGAGGTTAGATATGCAGAATTAATGGAGCTCCAAGAAATTAGAGAGCATGCAATGTGCAATAGAGAAAGGATCAAGCCTTGATCAAGAAGACTTTTGATAGGAAAGCCAAGGCTAGAACCTTCCAAATTGGAGATCTAGTGTTGAAATGGGATGCAGATCGTGCAAAGCCGGGAAAGCATTCCAAGTTTGATGCCATCTGGAGTGGCCCATACATGATCATTGAATGCAAAGGTAGCAATGCCTTCCGACTAGCTAAGTTGGATGGTGAAGAGTTACAGATTCCTGGTCAATGGAATCTATCTCAAACGTTGCTACTAGAAAGATAGCTTCTCACCCTTGTAAATATTAATTTAGAATTTCCATTCCTCTAAGTGCTTATGCACATTGTACTACTGTTAGAGTAGTTTTTATTTCCCTAAGTGCTTGTGCACATGTCCTATTGCTTCTAGTATGTGCATGTTTGTAGTTCATCGAGCTCCTGGAAAAGAATTTGCAGCCACAGGAGAACCAACTCAACAAATGTTTCAATGGCTCAAGGATACAAGTTTTCAAATTTTAAATCAGCTGAGAGATTATCAAATAGACTCCATGCCCAATGGATTGCTATGAGCAGCTGGCCATTCTTCATCTGGCAGGCAGATAACCCCACTGAGTCACCAAAATTGTTATCCAAAATTCACCCTCAAGGTAATTTTGATAACATGCATCAAATTATTCAATCCCAAGCAAGTAGATTGATTCAAGGCCCAAAATCATGTTTTTGGGGCCCCTCGGCTTCTCTCTAACTCTCCCATCCAAGAAAAAATCCCAACGAGTTAGAAAAAATGGAAAAAATGCAAAAATAAGGTTACAGGATTGTTTTAAAGCATTTCGGGTCCAAGGGTTGGATCGTACCAAGATGGGTCGTACCGAGGTTCGTCGTACCAAGTTTAAAAAATACAAAGAAAATCAGCTAAGTCGGACATTTTTGTCCCAAGCGGTCCATGGGACAGTTGGGACGTCGGGACACGAGGGACGTGAAAAGCTGAAACGGCCGAAAGCAAGAAAATTGTCAAGTTTTTGTTTCGCATGGTTTGGGATAACCGAGACAAAAGTACTTGTGGGACGCGAATCGGCCGATTTTTCGCAATCCTATCGGGTGAGGAGAATGAGATTTTTGTCCGGACACCGGGACAAGTACGCAGGGACGCGCTGTGGGACGCAAAAAGGTGAAAAGGCCGCAAAAAGGGACAAGGAAGCCCAAATCGGCCGATGTGGGAGAATTTTCCGGGACAGCCGACAAAACGGACCGGACGTGAAAATCCGAAACCAAGGCAAAGAAGAAAAGTCAACGTTTGACCCGTGAACTTCAAACGGCCATAACTTTTGACTCCGAGCTCCGATTTTCACAAAATTGGACTTTCTGGAATGAGCACGATGTCCTCTATGCCACAAAAACTAGATTTCTTATTTTTAATGAGGGTAGATATATTTAAATAAAAGAAACATATTCGGCTCCAGTCAGTTAATGCTCATTCCCGTCAAATGACAGAAAACGCCTGCCAGACCCAAAATAGCTGCCCGCACTCAGAAGGCCATAAATTTTGCATTTCTCAACGAAATCACACAAAATTGGTACCGTTGGAATCGTGGCTCCAATCCCAATGCACAAAAATCAATAAATTCTAGATTTGATGAGATATTGGTGGGGATTTTTATAAAACGTGGCCGGGTTCATAACAGTGTTTTATTTGGTAGTTGGGAGTGCAATTAAGAGGCATGGTCATCATTCTTTCTCTCGCTCGCAAAGCACTGGGACAATATGGGGAGCCTTTTGCAAGTAATATATAATCATTTTACTCCATTTAATGCCTCTTACAAGTGGTTGAAGGATAGATTTTGGGATTTCCATTTTCCCTCTCTCTCTCTTCTCATTTTTCTATAAATTGGAGTGTTGGGCTCATCAGAAAGGAGGGAGTAGTTTTTGTAGCAAAGCTCGCCAAAATTTCTTTGTGAAGCCAATGTGTATGCAGGCCCTTGTTGTGGACTCCTTGCATGGTGATCCAAGCCCTTATCTTGTAACCGATTGAACTGTGCATATCAGGAAGCAATAAAATATAAGTTTGTGGATGTATCTTCCCCGCTGTGTTTTTCGCATTCTTCTTGCCCCTTCAACCTTGATTACAAGAATATTGTGTCTATTATTATGTTATTGCAGGATCCATTATCATTGTGTATGTTTGAAATATTGTTGTAAAATGCATTTTGCTAGATTATGGAGAATTGTCATCACCCCTTCTAGTGTGCACTTTGCTTTATCTCACCGTTGTAGTGTAGGCTTTCAAGACTTCTCTCTCACACCCTCCGTATTTAGATTGGTGTATCACCGGAGGTCTATCTCAAGTAGCAAGTCCCACAACTTGGAGGTACCATGTTATCCAATCACACCGTGAGTTCAAGTATATGTATAAACATATGGGTCCGTGGATTCAAAGCTGATCTTATCAAAGACCCTAAGGACATAAAGGTTGAAGCTCTCAGATTCTATGAAAATTTTCTCAAAGAAAATAGTGTGGATAATGAAGAGGTTTCCTCTTTTCTTTTAGAGGCCATTCTAGAAGATAGTATAGCTGAACAAAGATTCAAAAACCTCACCAAATCAGTCACTTTGGAGGAGCTTCAAAAAGACTCTTGAAGGTTATAAAGGGAAGATAATTCAAGACGAGGTGATCATGGTGCATGAAATTATTCATTCAATGGATAAAAATAAAAAATTTGGTATGGTAATGAAACTTGACATGAACAAGGATTTTGACAGAGTTTCTTGGCACTTTCTTGATAAGGTTCTGGCTAAATTTGGTTTTCAAAATAAATTCAGAAGGATTATTAAGGCTTGCATTTCTACAGCTAGATTCTCAGTAGTGGTCAATGGTGAACCAATGGGATTCTTTGCCAGTAGTAGGGGATTAAGATAGGGAGATCCTATATCCCCTCTCCTTTTCATTCTAATGGTTGATAGCCTTATCAATCCATTACCAAAGTTGTCAATGACGGGATTTTAAAAGGAATCAGACCTACTTCTACAAATCAAACTACTTCACATCAGTAATTTGTTGATGATACAATTTTACTTTTGATGGCCTCCATCCTTGAAGCTAAGGCTATTAAGTCTATTATGAAATTCTATGAGGTTGCCTCAGGACAAGAGGTTAATTTTGATAAGAGTTCCATCTTCTTTTTAATACTCCACTGGAAAGGAAAAAATAGAATCACTCATATTTTGGGTTGTAAAATTAGTTCTCTACCCACAACATATCTGGGTCTTCCTCTTGGAACTAATAAAGTTTCCACAACATTATGGAATGGTTTACTTGATAGGTTTCAGAAGAAAATGGTTGGATGGAAAGGGGCCATTCTCTCCAGTGCTGGAAAATGTCTCCTAATTAAAAGCACATTGCATAGAATTTACCTATTTACATTATGTCTCTTTACAACATTCCTGTTACATTTATGGACAAAATTGAAAGGATTCAAAAAAAAAAAATTGTGGCAGGGCACGAAGAAAGATTCAGGTATCACTTGGTGGCATGGGATCAAGTATGTACACCTAAAATAATAGGTGGGCTAGGCATTAAGGATATCAAAAAAATGAATATGGCTTTAATTACAAAAATGGGATGGAGAATGCTAACTGAGGAGCAACCTTGGATTGAATTAATTAAAGCCAAATACCTAGCTCAACAAAAAGTGAATTCTTTCCTTTATGATGATCAGCTACCTCTTAGGTTCTATTTTCTAGAATAATTTGATCCAAACAAGGAATTTTATCAAACAAGGGTGTAAATGGAAAGTGGGAAATGGCAGTGATATTTAGTTTTGGAGTGATAACTGGACTAGTTTCAGTTTAAATGATAAATTTGGCTCTATCAAAGATATTTTAGTTCAAAAGTATGGAACTAAAGTCAAAGACTACATTGAAATGGAGGGAAATAGAAAAAGATGGAAGCAACTTAATGTGGAGATGAATGAGCCAAATTCCATGATTTCCTCACTCCAAGAGCAGCTAGATATCATCCCACTGAATCAAATTAATGTCAAGGATGAGCTTGTTTGGAATAACTCATTTGATGGAGAATACACTATCAAATCAGGATACAATTCTTTTTTGAAAATATTCATTGTGATTTTAAATGGAGTAGAATTTGGTTGCTGAACTAACTCCCAAAGTCAATTTCTTCTTTTGGCTTGTTCTTAGAGGAAGAATTCTCATGAATGATAATTTAATTAAGAGAGGTTTTATCATGCCAAACATGTGTTGCATATGTAAAAAGGAGGCTGAGGACATCAAACACCTTTTGTTACATTGTGAGTTTGCTTCAAAGATCTGGAGTTTTTTTTTTCAAGGTTCAATATCTTGTTGGACATTGCCAAAGGAATTTTCTCAAACTTGGGAACAATGGGACCCCCATACAATCATTGCATAGTTAGGAGATTATGGAAACTAACTTTGCCTCATATAATATGGAGAATTTGGAAAGTAAGGAATGATATAATATTCAGAAACAACAAGAAGATATGTAAAACAAGCTTCAATAAGATTGGTAATGCAGTTAAAGATAATATTGAAAGATTTAAACCTCCCAAGAACAAGAAATATCCTAAAGATGAAGAGGTTATACTTTCAAATTGGAAGATTGATATTGAAAATGTTCAGAAACAAAGAACTCCAACCATTGATAGGTCTTCAATACACTGGATCCCCCTCCTAATTCTTGGTATAAACTCAATTTTGATGGAGCCTCTAAGGGAAACCCAAGTGTAGTTTAGTGGAGGAATTATACGGGATCACAAAGGTTGTTTAATTGTTGCTTATGTTGGTAGAATGGGGCATCAGACCAACCATTATGTTGAAGCTTTATTAGCTTTATGGGGTTTAAGACTTGCTAAAGAATGCAACATTCAGAACATTATTGTTGAAGGATATTCCTTGAATGTAATAAATCATCTAAATCAGATCCATCCTCCAAGTTGGACAATTAAGGATTTCATCTAGGAGTCTATAAATATTTTCATACCTTCAATAACCTTAAAATTGGCCACACCTATAGAGAGGGTAATAGTGTGGTAGACACTCTAGCTAATTATGGAATTAGTAATAACTTCATCACTTGGAATTATGAAAAAATACCCCTATTGAAGTACATAACTCTATTACCAAAGATAAATATGATAGATCACATCTCACGTAGAATCACTAATGGGATTTCATGTGCTTTATTGGAAATGAAAGTTAACACATGTGAGAGGAGTACATGTATTTATAATCATCAAAATTTGCATGCTCGACGGATCTACAGATGGATGGTTAAAAAGTGGTTTAAGGAAGACACAAACAACTTCTTCACGGGTTTCAAGTAGGTTACATGTAGAGGTAGGAAAATGGGGGAGCTCCATGTCAAATAGAACCCAACTGTGATCCCACATGGAAAGAAAACATTGAGATGTGGAACTACCTATAGATTGGGGGTCACGAATTTCATTGAGAGAATCCAAGGCCATGACCAGAACATCTATGTGCATTTTATGTGCAGATTGGAAAGAGTGGAAGGTAAATTATGGTGGGAAAAATGTGTTGATAATAGAGGAGCTTATTGTAGAGGTCATGGGCCTCACTTTGGATGGAATCATATTTTTAGCAAGAGGGTGGATAAAAATGTAGAAGCTAAAATTTTTTTTGAAACAGGGGAGGAGATTCAATTTGTAACAGTGGGTATAAAGGTTAGTTCCATCCCATAACCCTTTGATGAAATTGCTAAGATGATGGTTCACTTTATTTCTCTCGAAGGTAGGTACATCACTATCCCCACAAAACATCTGATTTTTCTTAACCATTTTAGGAGAAATCTTCTTGTTTTCTTCCACACTATCTTCTAAATTCAATGGAACATTCCATTCTTGATTTCCAAAACACACCTAGGCCATTCCCCTCCATCAGGGTCTTATCTTCCTCCTTCACAAACATTGTCTCACCCAATACCCTACCATACATGTTACCCCATCGCCCCACCCATTCCCATTCACCCTATTCCTACTATCACCCCAATCACCATTTCAGTCAAAGGAAAGTCAAGACAAAAATCCTTCCTTCTCCAAATTAAACCCCTCTTCCTCCGGTAGAGTCCTCAAGAGCAAGTAAGGATATTGAAATTTCCCATAATTTGTTGCACATCAGCACTACAGGACAAGACAACATTACTCAACATGAGAAGGAGAACCTTCTTCATAGGATGGAAATCTTGGAAAAAGAGGTGGAAAATCTCAAAAAATAAATGCATCAACTAATTAAGAAAAAGGGTAAAAGAAAATTGAATGAGGATGCTGGTATTGGGGCAAGATAGATAAATGAAATTTACAAGAAATTGAATTCCTTGGACAATAGACTTGGGAACTCTAAGGAACGACATGATCACAACATTGCAATTTTAGGGCTATATGTGATTTTCTTGAACAATAGGTCAGAAGCATCACTATGCTTAGTGGAATCTCAGCTATGACATTTGGGGGCAATCGGAGATGAAAGGAACCAGATCATCTCACAAGTTGGATGCAAATGACCCTACACATGTCACTACTCTAGCGTTATTTACCTCACTTGATTTGTTAAATCAAGAATCGATAGGGCTTCAAAGAAATAATCTTCTTCAGAGCAGTCTAGTTGCGAGAAGGATGATGTTTTTTTTGTTGTTAGTTTGTTGTTTAACTGTTGTTTTTTTAGCAGTTTTATTCCTATTTTGCTCCTCTTAGTAGTTCCTTTTTTGGCTATTGTTTGGCTTATTGTAATATCTGGATTCTGATCCTTTTTTGCTACTCACTCTTGTATATATGGTTGTTGAGCCTTTTTGTATCAGGGTATAGTCCCTTCAAAACTATTTTCCATTAATAAAAAACTATGGTGAAAGGATTAGGTCTCCATTAGCACTCCAAACATGACCTCTAGTTGGGAAAACATTGTTTTGAGAGCTCGATAGAGTAAAAACCACTTTTCTTACAACTCCTTCAATTTTCTAACCTCAAACTTGGTCCGCACCTCAAAAATGACCATCTCCATGCATTCCAAAACTCATCCATGTCTTCACACCTTTGAACATTTCCAACCACCATGACTTGCCTTGTCTTAATATTCTTAATTATCTACTTCAACAAGATCTACATCATGCACAAATCTTGCCATACCGACAAGAAAATTTTCCCACAACTTTATGACAACTTATTTCAACTTCCTAAATGCTCATCTGATCATGTTTGGCTTCATACCATCTCAAACAATCTCACTTTCCTAGTTAGGTCATGGAATTAGGTCTAGTTTAGACCTAGACAAAGTAGGTTAACACTATACATGTGCTTCAAATCCCTTCAAAAGGCCCTAAAATATTTGAGACAACATGTCTCACTCCTCTACATGCCCTCATGGGCCCACATACCTTTGTAACTGACCTTCATGCTCTATTAGGCCACCAAAACCTAGACTAGGTCTAGATGTAGACCTACAAACCATGCTCAAACCTTGTAATCACCTTTTGAGACCTGTATGAGTGTCTCATCACACTACCAACATGATCTCCATGCCTCTACCATGCTTCACAAGCCTTCATGCATCTTTTTTATTCATATGCCAACACCCATGTTGACTAGAGTTCCCGATTAGGCTTACTTGGCATAGAAACTCACCATTTCCACTCTTGCAATCATGTCACTACTTGTCTTCCCATGTCATCATCAACACAAACTTCCTCTTGCACTTTTTGTCATCAACCTTTGTCATTAATGTCCTTGCACCTTTTACATCAATGACAACACCAACACATACATACCAACACATGCCCATGATCATTGAAGAACCTTTTCAACACTGGGGTATAGGTTTCATAGGTGTATTAAACCCACACTCTAGCTTGGGCCACATGTATGTCCTTAATGCCACAAAATACTTCATGAACGGGTAGAATCCATTCCAACAAATTATGGAAAATTTGAGAATGTGTGTAACTATTTGAAAGAAAACATCCTTGTCGATTTGGAGTGCCTAGAAAGATTGTAAAAACAATGTAACCTACTTCCCCTCAAGTTATCGATGGAATTTTTCTACAACCATGTTATTTTCTCAGTATCATTTTATTGATTACTACCACAAGGAAATGACAAGCGGAATCTAGCAATAATAATATTGTCACAATTGTTTACAAACTAGTGGATGTCAATCAAAGGGATTGGCATAAGAAGTTATATGATGCCCTATGGGCTGATTGGATCAAACCTAAAAACATTATTGGTACCTCTCCTTTCCAAGCTGTTGTATGGGATGGAGGCTCAAATGCCCATTTCTTAGGAGCTACCCGCCTTGAAACTTGTGAAGTATAAAATGAAGAATATTCATATGCTCTTGATGAAAAGACACATAATAGGTGTTTCTAAATAATATATGTCATCCTTATTTGGGAAAAAGGAGAGAGTTTAAGGTAATTCATGGGAAAATCGATTCACTCTATCTCGGTCCATTCAAATTCAAACATTTATGCAGAGAGAATACATACTACCTAGCTTACTCGAATATAACCCCATTCTATTTTTTTGCACAATGGGAAACATCTAAATTATATAAGAAACAAGGTTGGTCATCCCAATAAATTTTACTTTAATAAATCCTTTCCATCGTGTGTGTGTTTCCTTTCCAATCTTGGTGTGTTTCCTTTTGGTTTTGTGTGTGTTTTATCCATGTGTGTCTTTTGCTTATAATAAAGGACTCTATTTCCGACATGGAATGACACTAATCTTCTCATCCATGATAATGTTATCTAATTTCCTCCCCCACCTGCTAAAATTAGATAACAAGCAAATTCCTGCTAGATTGACCAAGTAAGTTCTGAGATTCCTGCAGATTCGAGTCCCACCAGGGGTCAAGCCTTCAAAGTGATATGGGAAAAGGACTTAGCCGAATCAATGATAAAAACTAAACCAGACAAGCCAACTCGAGAATGAGTAGCGGGCTCATGGACGGTGCCAAGTGTCAACCCGACACAATTCCAAAAATTGAAAGGGAAATGAAGCCTCAAAATCCCACGGGGCTTACACGTGGAGTCAACTATAAGGGTCCCACCTAAAAATGGTCTTCGCATTAATATGCAGCAAGTCCATTACTTACCCAAAGAGAGATTAGAGGGCTCATGGAAGGTGCCACGTGTCAGCTCAGTGCACTTCCAAAAGCTACGGAGAAAATCGAGACCCTAGAGATATGCTTGGCTTCCATGTGGATCTCGCGAAAAATGGACTCCAAGTTCAAAGTAGGTTGCGAAAGATTGGTGACAGGACAAATATCACGTATGGGCAATTATGAAACCCATCTAGAAGTTTTAAATGCTTAGATCTTTTCAAAAGGTAAAAGGTAAAAAATCATTTGGCTTGTCTTTTTAGCAATAAAGTTAATGCACAGTCCCGTGTAAAGAGTGTGAACCTACAAATACTCAATTTGTTCACCTACACTCAAAGGGTCATTTTAGCATAACAACATAAAAATAGGTGCCACCGGAATCATGATCCCAGAGCCCGATGCATAACAATTGAGAAGATATGTAATAAAGATTTGAAAGGATGTTCCTTAAAAAGTGAGTCCACTTCAAGGAGTTTTGCGAAAATAGTTAAAGATGTATTAAATGGGTATGGCTCTCACTCCTTAAATAACAAATCATGGGGAAGCGTGAGATAGATCTAAAATCTATTTCTGTCACTTCACACCATTTATCATAGCTTACAAGTAGTTGGAAGGTAGTTCCAGAATGATATTCTTATCTTCTTCTCATCCTATATATTGTAATGAAATGTTTTTTCATAAAAGGTATCAGGAGTTAGTCAATTCTTCTTTTGTCTTAGTTCCTCTTCTGTAAAAGGCAGGGGGTCTGGAGCTCTAGCCTTCTCTCTGAGCTTTGTAATAACATTTTTCTTGCCTCTTATCTATTGTTGTCTTGTGCACATATTTTGGAGTAATATAATATGCCATGTGGTGCATTTTTTCCATCCTTTTCATATCTATTGCTTATTGATAGCCTTTATTTCGATGTTGGTATATTGTGCATACTTATAACATTATTACTAGTTCTGAAGTTGTGCTTAGTAGTTTGAAGTGGTGTTCTATGTGAATCTATCTTTGGATTATGGTGCATTTTTTCCACCCTTTTCATTGTTCACCTTTCCCCATTTCGGGAAGTTAGATTCTTGATTAAAGCATCTTCTTTTGGCGTATCACCTTAGTTAGTTTTTCACAGTTTCATCTTAGTTTCGATATCCTTATACCGCAACACATATATTGAGCACAAAGTTGAACATATATATTAATATTTCTTCACATTACACAAAAAGCACAAAGTCTTTCTCTCCTCACTTCTTTTTCATACAAAAATGTCCACCTAGAATACAAGTATTCCAAGTATTTATAGAAGGAGAAGAGGAAAGAAGACAAAAACAAACCAACCACTATTTACAAAATATCTTACAAGATATTTACAAAATATCTAAAAAGTCAAAAGTTGACTTTGGGAAAGTTTTTGGATGGCAACATCCCATGATGCAACATGGATGATGTCATCATAAATGCCAACATACTTTTTAAATATTTTTACAAAAATGATCAAAGCATACACAAGAGGAGAAACTACTCCTCATCATCTCTTTGCTTAAACGGAGTGTCTTGCTTCTGATCAGGAGAGGTGATGTGACACTGAGCTCGGTATTCCATAAACTTGTTGATCATTGTCTAAAGTTGATTATGATCTGACCTTGAAATGGTCACCAATGACTTCACAAGTTTCTTTTTCATTCTTGAGCTTGTCAAGTAACCCAACGATTCCTCACATGCATCGATCAAGAAGCCAATGAAATCATGGCAAGCCAGAAGGTTATTGATTGATTCTCGGTCAAAAGTGACCTCTGGTGCCAAACCTTGAGTGACTATAGCCTTGAAGAGCTGGAATGTATCATTTACTTCCCTCAAGGTGAATGATTCACTGAGCATCCCTGGAGACATCTTTGTAATCGTCTGCTCCATGTTGTATTTTGCATCCAGGGCTTCATCCTTGATTTTATCTATCCTCTCCAGGATATATTCCATTTGATCAACCCGATAATCTAAATGCAATGAGAGCTTTATTATGTGCTCATGGGTGATCGATGATGCCAACCTTTAATAGGTCATCAGTGGAATAGTTAGCCATTGCTTGGAATGTTTCATGTTGCAACTTGGCATTATCCAACTCCTCAGAGAGGGAACCTGCTACTACTTGTAGCTCCTTATTTGCTTGATCTATATCCTGGTAGAGCACTATGAATTTCTTAATCATTTCCTCACTATCTCTGAGGATTCACTCTATCCAAGAGGATACTACCATGCCTTGTTCACCAATCTTAGCATATTCATTTATCTTATCCTGACTGAGAACTTTAGTAGGTTCAATGGCAAGTCACAGGAGGAGCGTTGCCCATTCTCTGCAATGCTTGGAGAAGATGTTTGTTTTGTTCCTTGAGTATTCTCTTCTCCTCTTTTGCTTCTTGTAGCTTCTTGCAAAGGGCATCTACTGTAGACAAGGCCTCTCCTTGTAGGCTTTTAGATGAGGTTCCCATTGTGACTTGAGTCACTGTGAAGTCTGTAGGAGACAGATCTTTCTTTTCTTTGGTGGGATCCGGATATGCAATCTCCATGACTCTCTCCCCAAAGTGCTCTTTAGAAAAGTGAGTTATACTTTCTACTTCTTGGGTCCCTTCTTCGGAATGATGGAGAAGTCCATGGGTGTGATGGGAACCTTTCTCTTGTGTTGACCAGATGGTCAGAAATCTAGCTTGGACTTATGGGAGAGGGAGTAGAGGGAATAGAAGAAGAAATGGGGGTGAAAGGGGAAGCAACTGAAGAGGCCGCAGGGAAGAACGTTGAGACACTTGGTGGTGGCATCGACAAGGAGTCCAAACGTGCTACTTGTGGGGCCTGGAGTTACTACAGGAGAAGAAAAGGACATGGAGATGGAAGGGATCTATAATGGGATGGAGGGAACACACTAGGTGACAAGATCCGTGAGAGAGGAGAAGATGGAAGAGGTGGGAGATGGAAGGGAGGAAGGGAGAGAAGAAGACACATCCATAGGAATAGATGCTTCAATGATAGGGGGAGGAGAAGGAGTGGAAGAAGGAATGGTGGGTACCTCAGTAGTTGTAGTTGTGATAACATCCTGAGTGGATGTATCCATTGAAACTTTGGTGGTCTCTTCTTCTTTACCTGGAGACACCAGGTCGACCACTTGCTTTCTCAGAAGTAGTAGGAGGGCTTTGAGGAGTTTCTTCTTGTTTGCTTGGATTCTCCTCCTTATCCTTTCCTTTTCCTTTCAGGCACTTGGGCCATTCTTGGAGGTGCTCTACCTGAAGGAGAAGTAGTGAAATCTACCCGAGGTAGGTGAGACCATTCTATTTGCACCAATGTTCGGTGTGTGCACTGCAATGTGGGTTTAACCCTTTCTTGAATGGTCTTGGTGCTTTGGCTCTATCGACCTCTATGAATGGCCAATCATCCCCATCTGTGTCAAGGTAAACCTGATCAATTTCTTGATCAGTCTCTTGGAATCCCTTTGGAATGATGGCTATGCCATAATGGATGATCTCCTCCAGAGCCAGCCGGGAGTGATCCTTTCACCTGATATCTATTTCATGTGTCAGGTCGATGTAGATGTCCTCGATCTCAGGAACATGGATGGGATCAATTTTTTCCCTTGGGAGGTAACTCGGCAATCGAAGGTGGGCCTTGCTGGGAAGTTGTGCTTTAGATTAGCAATTCAAGCTCAACATACATTCTCCCGTGCTTTGGCAAGTGTGGTGCAGGTGTATCGGCCAACTGTAAGGGGGAATGGAGTTCCTCCTTTCTTTCTCTTCATGCACTTCTCATGGTAAGTGATCAGTTGCCTTGACAACTCCAAGAGGATCAACTTGGGCCCTGCATACCTTGGTAGCTTTGTCGGTTCACCCTTGAAATTCACCGCTCTGAGATATGTGAATGTGGGGAATTGTGTGAACAATGCTCCCCATTTCTTCGTGGCAAGCAATCACACTCGGGGCTGGTTCCGACCATGTCTCATGTTTGGTCTTAGCAAATAGATCACCTCATAGAAGAAGGCATCATTGATTTTTGAGAACTGGGGGATGTTGTTCTCGAGCCTTAGCTCTGGGTAGAATTCATATATTTTGACCTGGGGCCATACCCCATTTCGAGCTAGGCCTGCGAAATCTCTTGCTGATGCTGCAACGTATACAACGTAGGAATTCATATAGAACTTCCCAGTTGTTAGGACCTATTGAAAGCTTGCTAGAGATGGTGTCACTGATGATTTCACCCCAGCCAAAAATGCCTGATCAGGCGTATTCTTGCTCATGGTCTCTAAGTACCTCAACATCCATTTGTGGAAATAATGGGCATCAGGAAGCCCAAATACTCTATTAAGAAGGTGATTGTATCACTCAATTCCTCATTGAAGTCACTACGGTGGATGGTCTGTGGCCATCTGCTCACCGGCTTCTTGTTTTTCAGATAAAGCTCATTCATCATTTGCATGCATTTATCCTCATTGTCATCCCATGCCTTCTTGCAGTCTTCTAGACTTATGGCGACATATTGCCTGTGATGAGGAATGCCCAAGGTTATTTCAAAGTGATGAGTTGTGAGGTCGATGATCATCTTTCCTTCCTTATCTTCGACACATCTAGTGTCCTTGTTATAACATCGAGCCACCAACATGATGAACTCATTTGTTTACAACACTTACTGGCAGCCCAACTGCAAAGTGCAATCCACTGCCCACTAGCTTGTTCATCCATGGGCCACTAGTTTCCTGGTTGGTTCTGCCCAAAAGTCATCCATATCAATATGCCCAAGCTCAGAGTCTCTGATGTCGAGATCACTCTACATATGAGTTAGCATCCCGACTTTTTTCGATATTTGTACTTCTCTCTCTTTTTCATCAACTTTGCTTTTCCTTTAGACTTTGTTGGTTTTTTGCTTGATGAAGACATGTGTGAGCTCAAGGATGGCTGTTGTTGTTCTTCGCAAGAAGAATCAAGGAGGTCCAACATAGAAGAGCCATGTCAACCATCATGTTATTCATAATGAAAGCTTACAAAAAGAAGAATGAGCAATTATAAGGCTTAGGGCGCAAGGCAAGTTCATAGCATGTTGCAGAGGCTTAAAAATGTTGGGCACACTTTTGAGGATGTCAACATGGAAAAAGGTGCGCCAGTGTTGATAGGAGAAAAGTTGCCAAGGTTATAAAGGGCACACTTTTTGAAGGAGGTGCACATGCATGAAAAAGGCAAGGCGCAAAGGGAAAAGCGCAGGGTGCGGGTTTACAACATACAACATGTCATGTTGATGTCAAGGAATATGCATGCGTGCCTTAGGAAATTTGCTTTAGTGGGGCGCAGGAAAAGTCTGTGTTGCATGGGTTTTAAGTGTGCCCAAGGCACAATTTTGGAATATGTTGCAAAGGAAATCAATGCGCCAAAGAAAAAATGCTTGTGTGGCGATTTGAAGCACACAACATCCTATGTTGATGTTGTGCAGGATGCGCCTGCGCCTTACAAAAGTTGCTAAGTGTTATTTAAACTGGGCGTGGGTTAGGGTCATGTTGCAAGAAAGGACAAGTGCGCCAAGGGTGGATTTCGTGGGAGGTGCAACATGGAAAAAAAAGTGCGCCAAGGTTTTAATATTTTGATTTTTTGCAATTTTTGATTTTTTTTCTCTCTTTTTGGTTTTTCAAATGGTAAAGAGAGGGTTTTAACAAGATAATAAGTAGGGAAAAGGCCTTGGTTTTTCAGAGGTAGGGGCCTTCTTCAGATTTTGCAGATCCGGGAAGGAGAGGAAAAGGGGTTTTCTAGTTGGTTATAGATTGTTAAGTTGTTTCTTTTTAGATTTAATCCTTTTAACAACCCTAAAACCTAACACAACCAAAAAAAAACCATAACAACAACAAGGATGATAGAAGCCACTTACCAGTTTTATAAAAGATGAAGGATGATGTTGGGGTCCACAAGCTCAAAAAATGGCACGTGGGGTGACAAGGATAGCTGACAAGCACAGAGAAAACACTTTTCACAATTTTCAAATCATGAAAATGACAGTGTGAGTGCCTATTTATAGAAAAATGGCATTTATTATTTCACCAACTTTCTTTGGCGCACTTTTCAGAGTGTCGACATGGGTTAAAATGTGCCTTGGCGCAATTTTATTGGTGTTGACATAATACTTTCAGTGCCTTAAGCACAGCACATTTCATGATGTAACATGATTTTTTAGTGCCTTAAGGGAATTTAAAGCGCACATTTTCAGGATGTCAACATGATATTTCTAGCGCCTTAGGAAAACTTTAGGCACATGTTTTATGGATGTGACACATGATATTTTTAGCAGAAAAGGTGCAATTTTTAATGATGTTGACATGTCATTTTTAGCACAAAGGGATTTTTAAAGGCATGCACATTTTTGATGTGACATGTTACATTGAGTGCGCCAAAGGATTAAAGGGCACATTTTGAGAATGTCGACACAACATTTTCATGCCTAGTTAAAAAAGCTGAAAATGGCTAAGTTCTAAAAAACTTGATTTTCAAAAGGGAGTTTTAGGCCATTTTGAATGTTAAAGACTTCTTCAGGGACCAAAATAGAAATTTTGGTATGGTTACCTGAAAATTGCCCTTGTCAATTTTGCAGGATAACAACTGGCTCTTTCTGGGGACTATCTTTAAGTGAAACTTAAGGGTAGAGAATCCCATATTTTCATGTGCCTATCCATTGGGTTAGAGAGTCAAAAACAAGGGTGACCAAAAAGGGAAGGAAGGGAACACACACAACAAACAAAAAAACACAAACACACAAAAAAAAAAACACAACAAAAAGTATACAAAGAAGAGAGCAAGCTCTACTTCCTGAAGATCTTAGTGTGCCCGCTATAGGAAGTGGAGCTTGGTTCCATCCAGATATGAGAGATAGAAACTATTCTCTCCATTGAGTTGCTTGATTTTGTATGGCCCTCTCCAAAGAGAGTCAAACTTCCCATGCATACCTTTCGGTTCTCTTCATTTGTCCCATAGAAGAACAAGATCTCCCACTTGAAAATCTCTCTGCTTAGCTTTCTTGTCGAACAACCTCTTAACTTGATTCTGATGTTCAGTGATCTTGTCGACCACTTTCACTCACTTTTCTTCAAGTTCCATCAGGTACATAATCCTCTTTTCAAGAGAATTCTGAAAAGTTTCATCTTCAATCGCTCGAGCAAGCAGAAAGAGCAGAAGTTTACGATGGAGATAGGGATTTCAAGCATCGATCCCATACAACACCTGGAAAGGTGACATGCCGAGAGACCTCTTTGGAGTGATACGATCCACCCACAAAGCATCATACAATGATTTGTGCCAGGACCGCTGGTTTTCATCAACTAGCTTCCGTATGATAGTCACCAGGTTCTTGTTGTTGGATTCCACCTGACCATTTCCTTGAGGATAATAATTAGAAGCATGAGCCAAGGTTATTCCATATCCATAACAAAAACCAATTACTTCCCATGAAGAGAAGTTGGAAGCATTATCAAGCAATGATTTTGTGTGGAATGCCAAATCTCACAATAATATTTTCCTTGATGAAGTTAGCAAACAACTTTGAAGTGGCATGCTTGATAGGTATGGCCTCCACCCATTTCGTGAAGTAATCCATTGTTGTTAGGACGTAACTATGTCCAACACTCGATTGAGGATTGAGTGCTCCAATGAAATCAATTCCCCATTTCCTGAATGGTTCATCAATAATGACGGGCCTGAGGGGAAATGCAACCAGCTTTGGTTTGCCAATGAACTGTTGGCAAAGTTCACATTTCGCTACCTGTGGTTGCATCTTGAAATAGCGTCGGCCAGTAGTACCTAGCCCAAATGATTTTATGTGCTATCACTGATGAGGAGAAGTGACCACCGTAGGCTGAGTCATGAAAACTTTCTTTAACAATTTTATCTGTTGCGGCTTATCAACACATCATAGAAAATGTCATCAATTCCACGTTTGTACAATCCATCATCCCATATGACATATCTTGTGGCTCTGAGCTTCACTCATTCACTTTTCCTTTAGTGGTTAGGTGAGTTGGGCACTCTCCATAGGTGAGAAAGAATGTGATGTCAGAATACCATTCATCATTGGTGGTGACAAACAAATAGAACCATGGGTAAAGAATCCACTTTCTCTAGTTCATTTTGTTCTCCATCAATGTGATCAGCTTTTTCTTTAGGTACCTCTGAGTCTTTATTTTCAGCCATTAGCTGACACAGGCCCTTACCTCTTACCAACTTGGTTGGTCTGATGTCTAGATCATATTCTTGGACCTTTGTGATCCAATTCCCTCGTAAGCTCCCTAACTCCTGTTGAGTCAGGATAGACTTAACAACCGTATCTGGAACCAACACTACTGTATGAGAATTCAGAATGTAGTAGCAGAAATTTTTGACTACTTTTACCATGGCAAAGGCATGCTTTTCCAATTGTGACATTTTTAGTTCATGAGGCTTAAGAGGAGAGCTCATGAAAGCAATCGGGATTCAATATCCTCGGAGTTCTTTTGCATCAAGATAGCTGATACAGTATGCATGCAGATGCATAACTATACATGATGAAGTCTTTGCTGAAGTCAGACACACCAGAATAGGAGCATGAGTGACGGAGGTTTTTATGTCTTTGAATGATGTCCTTGCCTTCCTCACTCCATTGGAATGTTTGGGACCCTTTCATCATATTAGATATATGACGAGTCTTCTCAACAAAATCAGGAACAAAGTGTCTAAGAAAATTTACCTTTCCGAAGAAAGAGTGAACACCAATCTTTCTTGTAGGAAAAGTAAGGCTCTGAATAGCCTTGACTCTTTCGACATCTATCTTAGTTCCTTCTCTGCTGATGACATGTCCTAGCAGCTTTCCTTCAGTGACCCCAAAAACTGACTTCTTGGGATTTAGTGAAATCTCGTGCTCTCGGCATCTGATCAAGACTTGTTTCAATGATCGCAATGATCACTTCATTTCTTGGAGAACATGGTCAAGTCATCTAGGTAAACTATGATGACCTTTCCCATCATACCTTTGAATGCAAAGTCCATTGCTCATTGGAAGGTGGCACCGGCGTTGATCAAACCGAATGGCATTCTATTGTAGGTGAAGGTACCCCAAGGAGTGGTGAATGTTGTTTTGAACTGATCTTCAGTGTGACTTGAATTTGATTGTAACCTAAAAAACCATCAAGCATAGACAACATTTTTGAACCGGTTACTACCTGTAGCACTTGATCCATTATCGGCAGTGGATAGTTATCCTTTAAGGATGACTAGTTCAAGTTGTGAAAGTCTACGCATATGTGTATCTCGCCATTCTTCTTCACACAGGCACAATATTTGCAACCCAGGTACTGTGATGAATTGGAAAAATAATTCTTGCATCCAACATCTTCTGAATTTCAGCCTGGATGGTACCTGAGATTTTGGGGTTGTAATGCCTTTGCTTTTGATGAAAAGGCTTGACATCATCCTTGAGTGGAATGTCGTGCCGAATGTCCTTTGGCTTGAAAGACTTTAGATCAGCATAAGACCATGCTAATACATCCATGTACTTTTTCAAAGCAACTTAACGAATTTTCACTTTTCTCCTCGCATACAACACTTCCCGATATTCATGGAACGAGGATGTTCCGCATAGTACCCAGATTGATGGATTCAGTTTTCAGAGAAGAGGAAGGATCATCCTGTCACTTTTTCTTAACAAAATGGTCATGATTATCAAATAATCATTCTAAGGAAACCAAACCTTTCGGAATCTTATTTCCTTTGAGCTGTATCATTATTTCTTTTTCAGATTCATGTGCTTGACCGGTGAGAGACTCACGACACGTAGAAGTTGATCCATCGAAATGAAGTTCTTTGAAATTGTCAGCTTTCTCCAAAAAGTGATAAGTTGGTTGTCATCATTGAACACTTGCCAGTGTTGTGAATTATCTGGCACACTTGGGTGAAAAACCACCTCAATGGTATATGTATCTATTTTTAACCCTGGGTGGGGGAGCATGAGAGAGGCTGAGATGGCCAATGAATCAGCCATGTCATTTTGAGTTCATGGAACTACTTTGATTGAGAAAGTGTCAAACTCCTCGATGTTATCCCATATACCACATTGTGTAGTAGTCTCGAGCGGTCATTCTTTACTTGATATATCCCTTTTACCTGATTGACAATTAGCTCAGCATCACCTTGCACTTTTAGATTCTTGATTCCTTTCTCTTTTGTAGCTTGCATGCCAAGTAACAAGGATTCATACTCGGTAGTATTATTTGTATTGAAGAACTACAACTTGAAAGAAAAAGGGAAAATCTCCTCTTCAGGAGATATTAGAACAGCCCCAAGACCGCATCCACTTGTTGCACAATTGCCATCAAACTGCAATGTCCATACTTTGTTGAGATCCTCTTTTTGGATGAGAACATCCATTTTATCTGAGTCGGTGGACAAGAAATAATTTCCCATCCCTGATGATTCAAAAAGAATATGAGCTTTGGGGTCATCAGAGTTGGTGACTAGATATTTCTTTTGTGATTCTGGTTCCAATGTCTACATCACCCTTTGACAGAATCTGGCTTTGGACCAATCCATATGAATTTCCCCACCAACTTCTTTACAGAAGCTCCTCCCTAGCAATATCCCGTATGCTGCTGGAATATCAGCTACGAGAATAGTCATTTTTACCCTTTTCTCAGAAATGCCATGAATGCAAACTGCGCATCCTTGATCTGACCAATCAATGGTACTTGCTTGGTTTCCATGGAGTAACATCTGCCAAAAGGTTTAGTAAGTGTGAGGCCCAAAGCATGGGTGACCTTTACTGGCATAACATTATCAGAAGCTCCAGAATCAATTATACAGTTGCTTAGTTTATGACCATTGATCAGGAGAGATAGGTAAAAAGGTTCAATTTTCCCCGACAGAAGTCGAGGCAACGTTTACGTGAGACGTAGGAGGAGTGGGAAGAATTCCTTTTGGGGAAATGGGAGGAAGGATGGCAGCCTAGCTTTGGATATACTTAGTTAATCTTACAAGCTGCTCTGGGTTGGACTGAAGGTATTCAACTTTAGACATCTGGATCTTGGTCTTTTTAGCATGATCAATTATATCAAATGTGACCAAGGGTTGTGCTAATGAAGGAATGAGTCCTTCATTTCACGTTTGTGGAGGAGGATTATTGGTCTTTATGGAATTGGAGGAAGGCTGAATTGGAGGAGAAACAGAGGAAAATATTTCTTTACAAAAGGTTTAACAGAGGTTGAGTAGGAAGGGGATTACCTCTTTTAGCGATCATTGGAGGTGGAGTTACCACAACCTTTTCCTTTTGTTTTTCAAAGCAAAACCTTTGCTTCTTTTCCTTGTGAGTGAGTGAAAACTGTGTATGATTTGTCTCCACTCGCATACCCTTGGGTACCCTCTTCTTCATCAGATTCCTCATCTTCAAATTCCATATACCCGATAGTAGAGTCACCAATCGGTTCACCGACATCTTGATCATCTTCTTCCTTATGACAAAGGTTCTTCGTAATTTGTATCATCTTCTTTGATTTCAACCAAAGCATTAACCGAGGGGCTTCAATTGCTAACCTTGAGAGAAGTAGGAAAATGTGGCCTTTGGGGGGCGTTGTTGGGAGTGAAGTTCCTCCGTGGGATATCCGGTATGGAGTAGTAGATGATGTTTGAGCCAATTGCTTCTTTAATGAGAGCAAGTCATTCGCCATCTTTTGGAATGTTGGATCTGATGAGGTAGCCTGAGAAGAAGTTGAAGCCTTTGATTTTGATGGCTCTCATCTTAACTCACTAGATATAAGAAGGTTGTCTTCTATCCGAATGGCCATAGCTTGAGCAAGAACCAAGGTGGGTATTTGTTCTGTAAAAGTAAGAAACTTACTTTCGAACTCATTGCATTCACAAAGAAACACTTTTGATTCTCTAATGTTGGCAACATGGCAAAGTGGCACACATGGTTGATCAGTGAATTGAATCGGGTGATAAAATCATGCATGGTTTCATTGGCCTCCTTCTTCATGTGAGTGATTTGTGACAATAACATGAATGCATCTTCTGAAGGCTTATATCTATCTTCAAATGTAGTCCGTAATGTGGCCCAACTGGTGATGGATCCGGCTGGTAAATGTTGGAACCATTCTGATAGAGCCCTTGCAAGGTCTCAAGAAAGAGACATACGACACGCATCTTCATGAGTCACATCCAGAATACTACATGACATAATAAATGCAGCTATATGTGCGTCTGTGCTTTGATTTCCGCTCCCATCAAATTTTGGGAAATTTTGTGATTTCCATGAGGGAGGGGGTGACTGGATGTGGCAAAGTGCTAGAGGACCCATGGCATTTCCCCATGGTATAGGTAGATTTATTGCCATTTGAAAAGTGGGAAAAAGAACATGAGTAGGGAGTGTGGTTCCACTTAGCAAAAGAGCACTGCAAATGATGTCGAGGCACCTTGTGAAATCCGGCTCTTTCGTGGAGGTGAGGCACTTCTTGCTGATCGATCCGCGAACTTAGTGATGTGAATCATGTTGGAGTGATACTGAAATTGTGCCTTTGAAGTAGATCAAAGATTGGATCAACTTCTCCATGAGCTCTTCTGCCACGAGTAAATTGTTCACCCGCCAATGTACCCATTCAGATCTGCAACAATTAAGAGCAGATTTACAACAATCTTTTTGTTTGTACTTGCTGATTTTCTGATTTTTCTAGCAAAAATCAGCAGCATGTACTTTTTTAATTTTAAATTTTATCCTTTTTTAATAACAACCGATTGTGGTTTTCTGACAAAGATTAATAAGGATAAAAAGTGGGTCAATTTAGAAAGCTGATTTTTTGGATCTTTGACTGAATTTTGCAAGGTTTTGAAAATATCATGAAATATCAGAATCTCAGATCTACGGAAATATACAAGTTTTTGTAAAAACTCAGTGAACTAAAAGCTCCTATCTGGTCAGATCTATGGATTTGTATAAGGAAATTTTCAGTTTTGATCACTTCTGCAAAAATTTTAATTTTTAACAAAGAGTTAAAATTTGCAACTGGTAGTGATTTTTATAGTTTTTTAATTATTTCCTTAGTTTGATCCCCAGTAGAGTCACCAAAAACTGTTGGTTTGAAAATTTCGATTAGGAAGTCATGGGGAAATAAGCCAACAGTGTGTAGGGCATAGCCCCTCTTTGAGACAACAAAGTGAAACTAGTTTATTGCTAATCTATCAAGTAGGAATCTATGCAAATCTACACTATTCTAACTTCAGGGGGTTTGGGATCTCATCCCAGTAGAGGTAGTTCCAACAATGAAATAGAAAGGTAGGAGAGGAAGGAATGGAGGAGGGTAGATCTGAAGGAAGAAAAGAAATGAATTCCAAGACAGAAAGGTCAGAAGGTTTATGCTTTGGGCTAGTAGTAAACAGAGCCAAACTTACTTGCATAAACAAATAAAGCAATACTGATGAACATATGATGATAATAGGAATGAATCCAATAGAATAAAAACATAGATCTAACTTAAGAAAGATCTGATGCAAATAACACATATATTGAGCACAAAGTCTGAACATATATATTAATATTTCTTCTATTATAAGAAAGCACAAAGTCTTTCTCTCTCTCACTTCTTTTTCATACAAAAATGTCCACCTGGAATACAACAAGTATCCCAGTATTTATAGAAGGAGAAGAGGAAAGAAGACAAAAACAAACCAACCACTATTTACAAAATATCTAAAAAGTCAAAAGTTGACTTTGGGCAAGTTTTTGGATGGCAACATCCCATGATGCAACATGGATGATGTCATCATAAATGCCAACATACTTTTTAAATATTTTTACAAAAATGATCAAAGCATACACAAGAGGAGAAACTACTCCTCATCATCTCTTTGCTTAAATGGAGTGTCTTGCTTCTGATCAAGAGAGGTGATGTGACACTGAGCTCTATTCCATAAACTTGCTGATCATTGTCTAAAGTTGATTATGATCTGGACCCTTGAAATGGTCACCAATGACTTCACAAGTTTCTTTTTCATTCTTGAGCTTGTCTGGTAACCGGTGATATTCCTCGCATGCATCGATCAAGAAGCCAATGAAATCACGTAGCAAGCCAGAAGGTTATTGATTGATTCTCGGTCAAAAGTGACCTCTGGTGCCAAACCTTGAGTGACTATAGCCTGAAGAGCTGGAATGTATCATCTGCTTCCTCAAGGTGAATGATTCACTGAGCATCCCTAGAGACATCTTTGTAACTATCTGCTCCATGTTGTATTTTGCATCCAGGCTTCATCCTTGATTTTATCTATCCTCTCCAGGATATATTCCATTTGATCAACCCGATAATCTAATGCAATGAGAGCTTTATTATGTGCTCGTGGGTGATCGATGACACCGACCTTTAATAGGTCATCATGAAGTAGTTAGCCATTGCTTGGAATGTTTCATGTTGCAATCTGGCATTATCCAACTCCTCGGAGAGGGAATCCTGCTACTGCTTGTAGCTCCTTATTTGCTTGATCTATATCCTGGTAGAGCATTGTGAATTTCTTAATCATTTCCTCACTATCTCTGAGGATTCACTCTATCCAGGAGGATACTGCCATGCCTTGTTCACCAATCTTAGCATATTCATTTATCTTATCCTGACTGAGAACTTCAAGTAGGTTGGTGGTGACAGTCACAGGAGGAGCATTGCCCATTCTCTGCAATGCTTGGAGGAGATGTTTGTTTTTTTCCTTGAGTATTCTCTTCTCCTCTTTTGCTTCTTGAAGCTTTTTGCAAAGAGCATCTACTGCAGACAAGGCCTCTCCTTGTAGGATTTCAGATGAGGTTCCCATTGTGACTTGAGTCACTATAAAGTCTGTAGGAGACAGATCTTTCTTTTCTTTGGTGGGATCCGGATATGCAATCTCCATGACTCTCTCCCGAAGTGCTCTTTAGAAAAGTGAGTTATAGCTTTTTGCTTCTTGGGTCCCTTCTTCAGAATGACAGAGAAGTCCATGGGTGTGATGGGAACCTTTCTCTTGTGTTGACCTCAGATGGTCAGAAATCCAACTTGGACTTATGGGAGAGGGAGTAGAGGGAATAGAAGAAGAAATGAGGGGTGAAAGGGGAAGAAGCAATGAAGAGGCCAGGGAAGAATGTTGAGACACTTGGTGGTGGCATCGACAAGGAGTCCAACGCACGTTGCTACTTGTGGGGCCTGGAGTTACTACAGAGGAGAAGAAAAGGACATGGAGATGGAAGGGATCTGTAATGGGATGGAGGGAACACTAGGTGACAGATCCGTGAGAGAGGAGAAGATGGAAGAGGTGGGAGATGGAAGGGAGGAAGGGAGAGAAGAAGACACATCCATAGGAATAGATGCTTCAATGACAGGGGGAGGAGAAGGAGTGGAAGAAGGAATGGTGGGTACCTCAAGTAGTTGTAGCTGTGATAACATCCTGAGTGGATGTATCCATTGAAACTTCGGTGGTCTCTTCTTCTTTACCTAGAGACACCAGGTCGACCACTTGCTTCTCAGAAGTAGTAGGAGGGCTTTGAGGAGTTTCTTCTTGTTTGCTTGGTTCTCCCTCCTTATCCTTTCCTTTTCCTTTCGTGCACTTGGGCCATTCTTGGAGGTGCTCTACCTAAAGGAGAAGTAGTGAAATCTACCCGAGGTAGGTGAGACCATTCTATTTGCACCAATGCTGGTGTGCTGCAACGTGGGTTTAACCCTTTCTTGAATGGTCTTTGGTGCCTTGGCTCTATCGACCTCTGCGAATGGCCAATCATCCCCATCCGTGTCAAGGTAAACTTGATCAATTTCTTGATCAGCTCTTGGAATCCTTTTGGAATGATGGCTACGCCATAATGGATGATCTCTCCAGAGCCAACCGGGAGTGATCCTTTCACCTGATATCTATTTCATGTGTCAGGTCGATGTAGATGTCCTCGATCTCAGGAACATGGATGGGATCAATTTTTTCCTTTGGGAGGAAACTCTAGCAATCGAAGGTGGGCCTTGCTGGGAAGTTGTGCTTTAGATTCAGCAATTCAAGCTCAAGCATACATTTCCCATGCTTTGGCAAGTGTGGTGCAGGTGTATCGGCCAACTGTAAGGGGGAATGGAGTTCCTCCTTTCTTTCTCTTCATGCACTTCTCATGGTAAGTGATCAGTTGCCTTGACAACTCCAAGAGGATCAACTTGGGCCCTGCATACCTTGGTAGCTTTGTTGGTTCACCTTCAAAATTCACAGCCCTGAGATATGTGAATGTGGGGAATTGTGTGAACAATGCTCCCCATTTCTTCTTCGTGGCAGCAATCACACTCGGGCTGGTTCGACATGTGTCTCATATTTGGCCTCAATAAGTAGATCACCTCATAGAAGAAGGCATCATTGATTTTTGAGAACTGGGGGATGTTGTTCTCGAGCCTTAGCTCTGGGTAGAATTCATATATTTTGACCTGGGGCCATACCCATTTCGAGCTAGGCCTACGTGAAATCTCTGTTGATGTTGCAGCAACGTATACAACGTAGGAATTCATATAGAACTTCCCAGTTGTTAGGACCTATTGAAGCTGCTGAGAGATGGTGTCACTGATGATTTCCCCCCAGCCAAAATGTTGATCAGGCATTCTTGCTCATGGTCTCTAAGTACCTCAACATCCATTTGTGGAAATAATGGGCATCAGGAAGCCCAAATACTTTATTAAGAAGGTGATTATATCACTCAATTCCTCATTGAAGTCACACGGTGGATGGATGGTCTATGGCCATCTGCTCACCGGCTTCTTGTTTTTAGATAAAGCTCATTCATCATTTGCATGCATTTATCCTCATTTTCATCCCATGCCTTCTTACAGTCTTCTAGACTTATGGTGACATATTGCCTGTGATGAGGAATGCCTAGGGTTATTTCAAAGTGATGGGCTATGAGGTCGATGATCATCTTTCCTTCCTTATCTTCGACACATCTAGTGTCCTTGTTATAGCACCGAGCCACCAACATGATGAACTCATTGTTTACAACACTTACTGGCAGCCCAGCTGCAAAGTGCAATCCACTGCCCACCTAGTTTGTTCATCCATGGGCCACTAGTTGCCTGGTTGGTCCTTGCCCAAAAGTCATCCATATCAATATGCCCAAGCTCAGAGTCTCTGATGTCGAGATCACTCTCTGCATATGAGTTAGGCATCCTGACTTTCTGATATTTGTACTTCATCTCTTGTTCTATCAACTTTGCTTTCCTTTAGACTTTGTTGGTTTTTGCTTGATGAAGACATGTGTGAGCTCAAGGATGGATGTTGTTGTTGTTTTGCAAGAAGAATCAAGGAGGTCCAACATAGAAGAGCCATGTCAACCATCATGTTATTCATAATGAAAGCTTGTAGAAAGAAGAATGAGCAATTATAAGGCTTAGGGCACAAGGCACAAGTTCATAGCATGCTGCAGAGGCTTAAAAAGGTTGGGCACACTTTTGAGGATGTGACATGAAAAAGTGTGCGCTTGTGTTGATAGAGAAAATTTGTGCCAAAGTTATAAAGGGCGCACTTTTGAGGGGTGTTGCATGATAGAAGGTGCGCAAAGGGAAAAGCGCAGGGCATGGGTTTACAACATACAACATGTCATGTTGATGTTAAGGAATATGCACCTGCGCCTTAGGAAATTTGCTTTAGTGGGGCGTAGGAAAAGTCTATGTGTTGCATGGGTTTTAAGTGCACCCAAGGTGCAATTTTGGAATATGTTGCAAAGGAAATCAATGCGCCAAGGGAAAAAGTGCTTGGCATGGATTGAAGCACACAACATCCTATGTTGATGTTGTGCAGATGCCTGCGCCCTTACAAAAGTTGCTAAGTGTTTTAAACTAGGCATGGGTTAGGGATATGTTGCAAGAAGAAGATAGTGTGCCAAGGCGCAAATATGGTGAGGGTGCAATGAAGTGGAAAAATAGTGTGCCAAGGTTTTTCATTTGATGATTTTTGCAATTTTTTTAGATTTCTTCTCTCTTTTTTGGTTTTTTCAAATGGTAAAGAGAGGTTTTGCAACAAGATAATAAGAAATAGAAAAGGTTTTGGTTTTTTTCAGAGGTAGGGGCCTTCCAGATTTGTAGATCTGGAAGGAGAGGAAAAGGGGTTTTGGTTGGTTATAGATTGTAAGTTTCTTCTTTTTAGATTTAATCTTTTTAACAACCCTAAAACCTAACACAACCAAAAACAAAAACCATAACAACAACAAGGATGACAGAAGCCACTTACCCGGTTTTATAAAAGGATGAAGGATGACGTTGGGGTCCACAAGCTCAAAAAAATGACACATGGGGTGACAAGGATAGCTGACAGGCACAGAGAAAACACTTTTCACAATTTTCAAATCATGAAAATGACAGGTGTCGGAGCCTATTTATAGAAAACCTTGGCATTTATTATTTCACCAACTTCTTTGGTGCACATTTTAGAGTGTAATAATTTTAGCACTTTAAAGCACCTTAAGCGCATATTTCATAATGTCAACATGATTTCGATTCTAGCTTAAACCTACATAAGGGAAATTTTTTATGATGTCACATGATATTTCACTAAAGGGGCACTAACTTTTGAATTTATGTTACACGCATATTTCAATGTTTTAATGATGTTGACATGATATTTTTAGACACCTTAGGGCATGACATTTCCAGTTGATGTTGGCATGCAAAATTTTCTATGCCAAAGGATTTCAAAGGGGTGGCACACACGTTTTGATGTCGACACATGAAACAATGAGTGCACCAAAGGATAACAAAAAGGCAACATTTTGAGATATGTTGACATGACATTTTCTTCTCCCTAGCAAAAAAGCTAAAAATGGCTAAATTATTAAGAATTTAGAGGTTGTATTGGGAGCCTCAAGGTTTTGGAAGTAATTTAGGAATATTTAGGAAAGTTTTGATCATTCAAGGAAAGTTTTCTCAATAGTGGGTTTTCGAGTGCAAGGAATGCGCAGTTCAACAGTGAACCTTAACTTCCTCGAGATGATTATGTAATCTTAATAAGGATTTAAGAGGAAAAAAAGTAGGAACCAAAAATATTGAAGAATCCTTTACTTTGTGGGAACATCGAGTTTGATCTAAGGTAAGAATATTTTTTTGAGACATGAGGGACACAAAAGTGTGCCCTCACTCCCTCACCATGGGTGCACTTTTATATCCTTTACTATCCCCATGTTCAAAATGGTACATAGGGGATAAGAAAGTGTTCCTCATGCCCAAATGCATCCCGGATTTCCATGTGACCTCGTCAAGCTCCAAACTCTTGTTCCTCGGCCCCTCTCACTCATCCACACTAGCCCCTTGCTTCCACTTGCATCCATCCTTCACCATGGGTGTATATTTGTGTTCCCATTTTCCCCACTTTCTATGAGTACAAGAGGGAAAATAACAAGCACCCATTCCCATGTTCAAGCCCCTAGACCTCCATGTGATCTCTCTCGGCTCTACAAGGTGGTTTTCCAGCCCTCCATCTCACCCTCACTTGATCATGTGTTGCCACTTGTCTCCATCCTACTCAAGGATAACTTAGGAGCCCTCACTATCCTTTTATCCCCCATAATGCACCATTAAAATACTAATTTTAACCTCACATGAACTCTTATGTGATCGGATTAAACCAAAGTTTGCAGAAAGTACAAAAGTGAAACAAAACATAGTTTTAACCTATTTCTTCAACACAGTCGCCCATCCTCCATTTTTGTTGATGTCATACCTTTGAAAAACCTTTATATACTCAAGATGCTACCCAATTTTATTCCAAAATATCCATAGCCATCAAAAACATGTTTCGCTCATATCTCTCTAACCGAAACCCAATTGGCAGTGAAAATTTTCTAGGTTTCTCTTCTCCAAATCACCTTTGGGAAGGTTGCGATTGCATGCTGAGATTGTGGAGCTGAATTGATTCATGGAGGCATGAATTTTAGGTTTACTATTTTACACAGTAACCAACATCGGTCTGTAGACCAACGTTAGACACCTTTGGGAACCGATATTAGTTAGGTAACCGATATCGATTTACTATGGCGTTAATTGTTTTAATTAAACACGGGTTTTGATCGACCATTTATTGTAAACATGATCATATGAATGTAAATGCATAGCTAAGGTGACCTAATGATTTTATATGCATATAATTATTGAAATTAGGGTTAGAAGGAGAGAATCAACTATTATTGTAATTATGAGAGCTAGAGAAGTTTGGGAGAAGAAAATATTGTACATTTGTGAGGTGTGGAAGTTTGCAGATCTTCAATTGTATTTCTTTGTGGATCAAGAATAATAAATTGGTTGTTTCTTGGTGGACATAGCCCACATTGGGTGAACCACGTTATATCTTGTGTATCGTTTCTTCCGGTTTTATTTCCGTGTTTATTCTTGTATGCTTAGATTTGATTTATATCTGTACAACCGGTTTGGTCTAACCCTCAACATTGCATACTCGATGATGACCTAGATTTTTATTAAAAAAATTGAAAACTAGACCCTAGAAAGTTTCTTTTTTATTTCTAAGAGATTTAGTGGACGAAAAATGGTGAAAATTAGAGTAGGAGATCTCGGTGTAAAACAAAACACATTCATGGTGGTTTTGTTACAATTTGACACTCGTAAGTCCACCTATAAAAATAGTATATTCTCAGTAAATAGTGTGACTCTAAATTTTTTAAGTTTCTTGAATTAAAAAACGTTCAACAATCATAACGTCTTAGAACAATAAGAAACACTAAGACAAGGTCAATTGGGCAACTTTTTAAAAATAGTAAGTTGGGAAAAAGTAAATGTCTAAAAATAGAAACATTCTAAAAATAGTAAATCCTCATAAGTAAAAATATGCTAAGTTGATTAGGATCTTGAGAGAACAATAATTTTACAAAATTTCTAAAAACAATAGCTTCCAACCCCACTTGCTAAAAATAGAAAGTTTCATATTTTGGTGCAGAAAGTTACTGGTAGCTCTATTTTCACTCATCTTGTTACTTTTTGGAAACATGAAGTTAAAATTATTGGGTATGGATCCTATTTCATCCTTGGTTATTGAGTACCTAGGTGTGGGTGACAATGATGTCACTCACATGGATCTAGAAGACCTAAAAATAGGATGCTCGAGGATCGAGAGAGCCAAAGTGGAATAAAAAATATTCACAAGTAGGTTGTTTAGAATAAGATACCATCCACTATCCATGAAAATTATAAAATTGGTGGTATTACGTGCTCAACATTATGAACCTGATTCTAGAATAGTGAGGGTAGATGAAAACTCCATTCTTGCAGTGCTTACACCTAAGGGCATCTCGTAATGTATGCAGATTCCAACCAGCATTAGTATGGTAATAATCTACATAGTGTGTGCATCTCATGAATGGTAGAATAATGAATTTTACCTCCGGGGCCTCACACTTGGGTCATGGTTAAAACAAGGTAGGAAAATCTCTCATTTTTCAAAGATCTTGTTAAGAAGTGAGTTCCATGAGGGATACTCAAATGTGATCATCTTGTTAAGAAAGGTAATGGGTGAAGAGACAATGCAATATTTTCAAGAATGGATGGCCCGATCCATCCTCGTTCCCATTGAGGGGAACCATGTTGTAGATGGGGGACAAATCATAAGTGATAAAAATCACCATCAGTTGCTTTATTTTCTTTTTACAAGAAAGTTCACCATGACTTCATACACAGTGTATTCTCTCGCAAGAACAAGATCCTTCAAAGGCCTAACTCTTGCTCCAAATGTTTCTCAAAAGTTCCAAGCTACAAAATGTATCCTCATGTCACTCTTAAGGAAGGAAACCATAAATTTTCCAAGGTGAATGATGCATTCACCATGTTTTTCCACCGATTGCTAGAAAACAACCCAAAGCCGAGGTTATCCTCTTAAGCTATAACATTAATTGAGAATAACGAATGTTTCTTCAATCAGTTCTCCACTTTTCTTGAATAAGGGTTTGAGGCTTTGATATCTCTCCTCGTAAACTTCCTAGGTATCATAATGACAAAATAGTAATGTTTGGGTTGTGTAGGAATATGGCTCAAGTCCATAAGCGATGTAATAATTGTAAGAAAAAGGCGCGTCCTTCCCCATTTCTCTTGGAATCTACTCATGAAAAAGTGGTGCAGATGCCTCAAACCTTGAAGCTTCCTTCACCTCTTTGAGACTTTATTAATTCACATCTAGGTCTGATTTTGACATTTGAAGCACTCCCAATACATTCAATCTCCTCAAATTGCATCTTGGTCCCCAAATAAAAGATTATTGGATCAATTGCGTGGATGATTTTGAGGTAAGGAAAATAGATCATATGTGAGTGATTGTTGGCCAAATAAGTAGCTTCAGTTTTGATCGGTTCATCGAAGTGTGGAAGATAACATAATTGATTTGTTTGATCTAGAATATCAAGCAGTGAATTATTCACCTCTTCTACCTATCTCATGGAGCATTCAAGAATCCGGTGACATCAATGAGAGAATTGTAGTAGTGATCCGTGAGGTATAAATAATGGTTCAAGAGAAATATGGTTTCCTTCATGGAATTGGGTAGTCTCCTAACCCTCTTGAGGCAAACATCTCATGTCTCATCCTTAAAAGCATCTAAGAGAATCATGAGCTCCGCTCATTTAAGGGAGCCCACATTTAGAGGAAAACAATATATACCGAAAGATATCACTCTACAATAGACTTCCCAACAAGGCCAAACCCATTAAGGACCCCGTCAAAGGAGATATTAATCCCTCACAACCTCCAATTTCACACCAGTCTCCAAGTATCTCTTCCTATGTTGTTGAGTTGACTCACTAAGTGTATGAGGTGGTCCCTCACCGTGAACTCGAGAGTGTAATCATGTCTAGTGTTGAACTTGCAACATCAGAGATATTCCCATAGATCCAAGAACTAATTGGAAGTGAGCCTAGAATAGTGCAACATGCATCGGTTCTAGACTTTCAAACCATCTCAAATATCGTGAAGGCTAAATGAGGAAAGAAAGCCCGAGTAACTTATCATTTTTTCAAAGTGGTGTTTTTGATAATCAATATGTATAAGTTGTCCAGGACCAAAAGTGGTAAAGCCCATTGAGGAGATGACTCAAGAAGACTATGAAATGACAACAATTCCTTTGGGGCAAGCAACACATGAAGGGGATGCACATTTGTTCAAAGAGTCCTCTACTTGTTTTCTTAAGAAAGCGAAGAGTACTGAGGAGAAAATTGAAAAATTGGAAGAACATGTGAAAACCCTCACTTCCTATGTTCATTCATTCGTGGATCCTAGTGCCATTCCATCTCTCCCTGCGAAGATGTTACTCCTATCAACAACTTTAACCCTACAACAATCAGAAAGGTTCAAGGTCATACCATGTAGGGAAGGGCCAATGACAAGTGGGTTGATAAAATTCTTGAAAAGATAAAACTCTATTTCCGAGATCCTTTCACTGCTCAAATTTTTCCTTGCCACCCCCGAAGATAAAAATGACCAAAGATGAAATTGAGAAGGAAAAGGCTCATTGGGACCAAGTGCTTCTGTTGGTGACAGAAATGGGTAATCTTGACTCTTTCGTGTTGGTGGGAAAAAATGTGTTCAATTCTATAACTGAGAATATGTCCCCAATTTGGTCTTGAACATTGGTTTCCCAATATAAAATGTTGAACAATGCTCTCGAGGAACTTGATACTTGTAAAGAGCTCACTTTACAAGCTGCTAGAAAACATAAGCAATGGATTGCAAAACTTGGGTACCTCCAGTTAGTGAGAATTCATTGGCGGAAGATCTTCTAAAGAAATTTGAGGAATTGGTCAGGAAAGAAGCAAGAGATCCCTTCTCATTCAACATGGACACTTTTGAATCTCTCGTTGAAATCAAAGCGTGTAATTTCCAACACTACTCAGGATCATCAAGCTTGGTTCAAGCAATGCAAAAACATTAGCATTACTTGAAACTTGGATCAAGGCTCGAGCTTCAGGCATATCTCACAAGTAGAGAAGGTGGCACCATGTAGCAACACACTTCACCAAAGAGTTCAAAGATGAAGAAATTTTCCTGTAAATACCCACAAAGTTCATCAACAGCGACTCTTCATCAATGGTTCTCCTCTCTCTAACACCTTCATTATCCCTCTTCCTCCTCTTATGTTTTGTCCCTTAAGGTTAACTTCTTCTATGCCCTCCTTTTGGCATTCCCGTCACACATTTCACGCAAAATTGCTAGTATACAACAAACATAAACATTTTAACATGAGATTTACATGTGAAAGCTTTTGTTTATAATTTAGATGATTCTTTTGTGGTTGTCGATTTTGTTAGTAGGAAAAAGGCAATTGTGGAGTAATTCGTTGTTAATTTAAAAGAGAAACCAAGCTAGTCCATTATACTCATAGGAGGAACCCGCCATAGGGTGTGGCTATTTTGGATTAACTTTAAGGAATTTGGGATAATTTAACCGATTGAAAATTATGTTCGAATGATGACGATGATAGCAACATTTCTCCTATAGAAGTTGTACACTTGATAGATTAGGATATGCACATTGTTTTCATGGCCAAACACCAACTTCAAAGTTGCATGTAAGTTAGATGAAACTTGTGTTATTTTTGCCTTTATTTGCTTGCCGAAATTATAGATGTGAATAAGCATTGTGCTATGTGGAGGGTTGTAAACCGGTCGTACATTAGCAACCAAAGCAATCGCACCTTTTGTTGGCAAGACAAATGTCATATGCAATGATGATGGTCGCTCTGGTTTAGAAACGTCTCTAGTGTAAATATTTGTGAAATTTCGAGATCTCTCTAGTATAACTCACATATTTGAAATATAAGTTGATATATGAAAATATATATTAAAATTTGTTAAATTAAAATATAGTTTGTTTTTACAAATTAAAAATTATACCAACATAAAAAATATTATTCAATGAGATATAATTGATAATTTTTTTATTTTGTAAATTTATTTTGAAATAGTTTGCCACCATTTGTAAAAAAAGATACTTGACGATGGAAATCAATTTGGTTTTGTGAATTGAATAATTATGTGACATAATTAATATTCATTATATGTAAATTTGAATACATATATGAATTAACTATATTTTTTTAGGTGTGTTGATGTTATGTAAAAAAATCATTTTAAAAACATGCAATGTTGGTTAATATTATATCATAATGTAGCTTTAAGTAAAGTCATTATAAATTATTTTAAATGTCAAAGATTTTTAGGTATTGTGGTTGATCCTTTCCTTGTCTACACGTCCCTTGCAATTTTTAAGTTCAATTACTAGTTTGTAATGAATTGAAAAAGCTGGAGGGAAAATCATTTTGCTAATTGAAGGCGTCTCATTGTGGAGATGAGCTTTGCCGGGTATTGTCTGTGTTTACTCGCATCTTTTTCCCGGCAAATTGTTCCCACTGCGTTTATCGGCCATTCTCTCCTTCCCTACCACTGAATCGAGTCTGGTTGTTGCAATTCTGTTTCTGGTATATCACAATGTCTGGTCTTCTACCAAAATGAAGAAACAAATTCTCTACTTATTCGAAGAAATCGAGTCCGCAGACAAAGTGGAACAAGAAGAAGAATGTGCCCCCTGCGAGGAGGAGGTAAACTGGGTAATGACAAGTCTGGAGGAGGAAATCGGCATAACTTCCTGTGGGGTGATTCAATGGCTTCTGGTGTGACCAGCCGCTACAAAATCCAGGTTCCAGATGATAGCTAAATTTCTCTGGACTAGTTGCTGGAGGCATCGGACAATGAACTCGGCATCCCGCTAAGCCCGCTTCAGAATTTAGAGAACCAAACCCTCTCTTCTTCTCCTTCAAAGGACGAATATTTTCGTCTTTCTTTGGGTTTTTGCTGAAAAGGCAGAGCATGAAGGCTCTCTTGATACTTATTCGGCGCCAGACTGGAAACTGCCGCTGTCATGTAAGAGTAGGTAGACTGCATTTAAATTTGGTGTAGAAAATATGAACTCAAAATTTAATGGCAAAGTCAATTGGTACTCTTTGAATTATATGAATTGCATGATTTTACAGCAAAGTTCAACATAAATAATCTGTTTACCATGATGCACAGTTTTTTTAGGAGGACAGTTATATTGTAAAAATAGGAAAAAAGAAATTGAATGGAATGGTTTGTGGTCCAAGGGTGGGTGTGATGGTATAAAAGGTGTTGCCTTGTCATCCATCAGAGTTCCATTACCAGAAGATACCAAGTAATAGGGATGAGGTGGAGATTGTGCTCCTGGCGACTTTGGCGGGATGGAAACCCTTCAGTTTTTGACAACTAAACCTAAGAATTCTGTGCAGCTAATCCCTGCAAATTTTGGATTCAAACCAAAAAAACTAAAATTTCAATTTTTTTGAAAAAAATGATAATGCTCTGTTTGATTTTTGCAAGAGTTGGAGTAAATTGAGAAATAAAGTTGCTAAAATGGCCTCAATTTATGTTTGAAAGGACGGATGCGGTTTATAAAGCCATTGGAGGATTTCTTCCAACCAAATAGATCCTCAATTTTAAACTCACAGCAAAAATAATAATTTTAATTTCATTAAGATTCAGGATTTTGCAAGGTGTTTAAGCGTATTCCATCATTTTAGACGTCAAAGTACAGTCTCTTTTGAGATATGATCCTCATGGTTGACAGCTGAAAGTATAATTTAAACGTTAAAATAAATTAAATGTTCAAAAGTTAACCCATAATACCATACACATACATATATACACAATAAAATATAAACATCATATATACGATGAGAAGTTCACCCTCATATCAGGCCATTTGTGCATATGAATCATTTAATCACTCAAATCGTGTATATTCTGCCTGCTTTACAAATTTGCGTTCGGTTCTCAGGCAAGTCACAATCACAACAAATTTACAGGAATAAGAAATGTTATTTTGATCAATCTGCAAAGTTTTTGGTTAGCTTCTATTATTATACACGTTGCCTAATTTGGCTTTACAACTACCAGTTGCATTAGCAAAAGGCCTTAAAGGCGTTTACATTAAAACCCATTTTGTGATCATCACACAGTGAATGTACAACATGAGATCAATTTATTTGGATTTTTTGGTATCATGCTACCAGCCTGTGCAAAAATACGAGGTTTGGAACAGTATGCGGACATCCACCTAAGCATTACGAAGGAGGACTTTCGACTTTCGACAGATGTTTAAGTTGGAAATGACATGGCAGATATGTCTGCAAAATGTTTTTTTAATCCGGCACTCCAAAATGCTACAACTTAAAGTTCTTCTCTAAACCATCTATACCTAGGTGTGTAGGTGGGGTGAGATTCAAATGGTATGGAGATTGATGAATGATATAGCAGTTGAAAAGATAACTAGATTCTAAAGGTCAAACAATGATTCATGTTTTTTCTTTAGGAGATAGATCACCCCAATAGACACAAGATCTATGCAAAGTTAGAGAAATTGTCTTGGGATATGAAGACAAGAGGATATCTTCTGGATTGAAAACATGTAATGAGTTATGTAGACAAGGAGGAAAAAGAAGTAATCCTTTACTACCATGGTGAAAAGTTGAAATTACGTTTAAATTGTTAAACATGGCTGCCCGAACAACTATTGGAATTGTACAAATCCTTCGAGTTCTGATGATTGCCACACTGAAGCCAAGTATATATCTAAGATTGTTGCAATACAATTTGTTATGGCAGATGCTAATTGGTTCCATCATTTCAAAAGAGGAGAATGTTATTCTAGAGATTATTGGTAACCTATGTGAAGCAATTTGTAAACATATGTTGGAATTGTAGTAAGGTACACCACGTGCCTTGTTAATGCTTCCACATTTTGCATACATATCTACCCTGTTTCAAACTGATGCATGAGCATCTTTGTAAATATGCTAATTTTGGCTTGTCCTAGCTATCTTAGGTGTCTTGGGTCCCTTTGGATGTTTGTGTCAAGTATCAAGTCCATTTGGACTCGTTTGGATGTAATAAGTGGCTTTTTGTGAGGTTTCCTCCAAAACCACACTTTTGAATATTTGAATTAGTAATTGTAGTGAGTTAGGAGTCTAGGAGTTAATATAGTTTAATAATGATGTAATAAGTGGGGTTTATGGGACTTATTCTTCACCTAGACGTGACTACTTAACTCTACCTAGGTTTTAACCCACTTGGTTAGTCTAATCCTGGGTAGTTTAGTTGGGTTGAACCCTAACTACCTCCTCTCTTTCTTCATTTGTCTTGGAAGCATTTGAATGGAACATGTATGTGAGAGTTGTAAGAGGTTAGAGGTGAAGAAAATATTCTGTATCAGAGCCTATTGGGTCAGGAAGCTATGAAAATGTAGTGTTTTATCAATACAAAGGGCTTCTTACTTTGTAAAACTATGAATGAAGGTCTATTGAGATATCATATTTGAATATTTAGGAAATGGTGAATGAATCTTACTATTTATTGTGTGTGTGAATGATTCTACAGGAGAAAGAGATCTGTGCTGGGTTGTAGAGGACATGAAAGATGCTGAAGATGTTAGAAAGTTAGTGAAGACAGTCATATGCCAAAAAGGAGTCTAAAACTGTGTAAGAGGTAAGAATAGATATGATTTGAATGAATGCAAGTGAGATTATGGTGATGAAGTGGTATATTGACACAAAGGTCTATAAGGTCATTTCAAGTCATTAAAGAAGCTTATAAGAGGTCAAACCAAATGTGAACAAACAAGAAACTTACTCAGTCCGGATTGTACCCTGTTCTAGAGTCTAGTGATAAGAAACACTGGTGTAATGATCCAAAAGAACCTTTGTGTCCTGTCTCAAGATAATGCTAAGGTGGTGTTTGATGTATTGAGGTTGAATGAGAGGTAGTAAGACCTTTGGAGGAAGATTTCTGATCAAAACTTGTTAACTCTATCCTGACTGTGTATGCCCAGTCTTGGGGCTTAGAATGGAACAATTTTAGTAAAGATCATGCTTTTGGGACCTGTAGAGTCCTCAACAAGTTGGAAAGAGGGTAATAAGAGGACTAGGAGTCACCAAAAATTATTGTACAAGTTGGATCAAGAAGGAAAGCAATGGTAGGTGTAGGCTTGTAGGGAAAAGTTTGTGACAGTCAAGACTAAATCAGTGTGACAGTGGCCTGAGGAATCAAAACTGCAGAAGAAATGGTAGACCAACATATTGGAGATGTGAGAAAGTCTTTTTGAAGCTTGAAGATGTGGGAAAATTATATTATAAGCTCTTATCGAGTTAGTATGCAGGACCGTCCTGTCACAGTCTTTAAGAGAAAGAAGTCTAGTAGAGCAAGTGAGCAAATGGAGAAAGGATCTTGACAAGGAATGTGTGAGTGATTGAGTGGCTAGAGTAGTGACTAGGAGATGACAAGGGCAGTGAAGGTGGTGAGTTAGCAAAGAAACATAACCAAAATCAAAGTTAGAAGGATCAAAACAGAGTAAGACAGATTTAAGCTTAAGAACAAGAACCTTGAGAAGGCCAAAACTGAGAAAGTGAAATGAATGGAGGTGAAAGAGTAATGAAGCATTAAGAAGAGGTTAAACAAGTTTTATTTAGGTGGATCAAGGTGGAGAAAGTGTAAAAACAGTGGATAATGATAAAAGCCCAGGAAGTGCTTGAAACCCTAGCAAACCTAAAAGGAGACCTAGTCTAAAGGAGCAAGTGAAGTTGGGTGAGTTGTACTATGAGGATAAAATTTGGCATGAAGTTGGATAAGGATAAAGGGTATCAGGATCATGGATCACTTTTGCCTGAAAGTTTGTATATTTCTCCCAGATATAAGGTTTGAGTGCTAATAGGGCTAGAAATAAGGCCTAAGACAAAATGGTAATTTGGGAATAAAAATTGATTGGAAAAGAGTGGTGTCTTGAAACTTTGTAGTCTTATCAAGAGGCATAATGGGTACTATAAAAACTTGACAGTCAAGAAAGAGTGTTTATAATTTGTTCTTTTCCTCAGAATTTGCCCTTAGGAAGGGCTACTAGCAGTTTTAAAGCCTAAAAGGAGAAAGGAGATAAATGAATGCTTGTAACTTCTTGAAAAGTCTTAACCAGTTTGGTTTTGATTTTGAGCAGGTCTAAGACAGTTTTAGCTCTTGAATTAGTTGTTTAAGACATTTTGGCATTGTTAAGCACAATCATGCTTCTTGAGGTATGGACCATGGTGCAATTGCTCGATGTTGGGTGTTTTTGCAAGCTGAAGTTCTAACTATTGAAGTTGATTGGTTTTCTCTGCATCACAAACCTCCTATTTCGGCATAGGTAGGGAGTATGCTAGCAAAGGAAAACCAGTGAGATTGGCCACCAGCTGGATGCATTCGGAAAAACATTCTCAATGTCTTTTGAGGATGCCCATGTCCTCTGTAAGCTACAATTATGATATTCCATGAGGCAACATTTCGTTCAGTCATTTGGTCAAATGCTTGGCACTGTGGAGAATGGGTATTTGAAGATCTAGACCATGTCATTGACTTCATAAATTCAGAGATATAGTCTGCAAAGTGCATCGATACGTTTATATACAGTAATTGCATTATTTTGTGTTAACGTTATGTCTGTCATTTGGGATTGCATTACACATTCAATATTACATATGCAAAGTTATATATGCTCATATGTTTTGTCTCATTTATGATTAGATATTTCTTATTTTTCTCCATGTCATTTTTTCAAAGAGCTTCCAACTATCACATGGAAATGAATTTCCAAATTAGCTTTAGTAGATGGATGCTAAGTGTTTGACCAAATGACAGATGTTAGAGTTGGGAATACCCTGACACATATATCTGCACAATGTAGATTCATACACAAAGCACACGAACTTTTCTTTGACATTGATATTCAAAACAGAATAAAACTAAACCGTACTGCTAAATGAGAGCATTCCATTTGCATCCCATCTGGCGTATCTTGCAACTCATGTGCAATTGCTAGTCATATTAGTTGTCGGAACAGGGAAAGGGGACAGATGTCTGCTGTAGGGTAGCTTGAATATGTTAATTGCTATAGGTTTGTAGAGGGAGATTTAAGTTAGGAAATGGTTAGTTTCTGAGTTAATTTGGCTGTAGAGATGTAGTTTATTTCATGAAGAGAGATAAGATCATCTCTGTTTTCTGTTTGTTATAGGTGTTTTTTGTTGCATCTCTACATCTTTTTACTGTGTTTGTTTTTGCATCTTTTTTTACAAATTTGCAGCAGTAGAGGTTGGCCTGTATCAGAGCCCTTGAAACCCATGCAATGCCTGTTCAGTCACAAGTGAAGCCTACAAAACACGGTTAAACATCAGAAATAATATTAGCAATGATATAAAGTCTAACTCAATAACAAAACATTCACATCTAGATTACAAAGACATGAATTGAGGGAGAATATGTATTCTTTAATTGCAAAATGGTAACTGCCTGTGTTATTATAATAAAGAAAGGCATTATCCATAACCTTCTGTACACAAGTGGGACTCAGCCCATACAGTAGAAGAGAAGAATCCTCTTCCCCAAGTTCACAATAACATTGACTTCCACTCCTTAAGCTCTGCCACCTTCACATTGTTCTAAACCCACTGAAAGCTTCCTTGTGATTTCCTTGACAAGTCCCCTGGCTTGCTAAAAAGGCCCACTGCTTGCTGTCCAGTCAATAAGTCTACTACAAAGATCCAAAGACAGCATCTCTGCCTCCACCCACTCTCTTCTTGCACAATTTAATTGGCCCTAATCTCCCTACGACAGCACAAACTCTTTGCTACAATCCATTTGTCCCTCTTTCCCTTCAGAGTGTTTTGCTCGCTTTGACAAGGCTTGTGAAAACATAGAGAACAGATCCAATGCGGTATGGGTTTCTATTATTCCCACCATATGGCATACTGAGTTTTTAATTCATAAGGGATATACACAAATTTTTTATTTTTTATTTTTATGAAATATAGCTATTTTACTTTTAAAAATATTACAGAACACAAAACAACAATTTTTTTTCAAACCTTTCTACTTATTGATGGCAGCAGATCTATGTTCTTTCTAAGCAAGCTTGGTCTCAAAGTATTGCAGCTCACAAATTCATATAAAAGGTGGTTTATGATTTGGGTGCTTGAATCATTGGTTTCCATGGAGTTGATTATCAAATGTCTGCCATTAGCTTGAATTCTCACTTATAAATTGTGTTATTGATTTGTAGTTATGATGCTTTTCAGTGTTGAACAACATCTTTATTTTCAAATCAAGGGCTCTTCCATAGAGTCAGTTTCAACTTATTGAACTGAAAAGCCTCGTTTGTTTACAAAGCAAACTCATGAAAACAATTCCCTTGTGGATTTTTATAAGGAGAGTCATTTTGGCTTTTCATTTTGCTACATTTTATTGTTTTCATTGTCATTTTGTTGTTTGTGTTTCCTGTTGGCCCAAATTTTGGTCTAACGCTAATTTCTGCTAGCAACTTCCTTTTGGACTGATTACAATCTTATGACATGAACTTCGATTCTTTTCAAGTTTTTCTTTCTTTGCAAAAATAAACTGTTTCAAACAATACATTTTATACTGTTTGTATTATAGCAGTGTATTACTGTCAAATGTATTCCAAGATGGCAAGAGTCAGTTCTACTATACAAGAACACTCGTGGAGAACAGCATAAGTATTCTTCTATTACAGTGACTTCAATAAGATTGAGTGACTGACAATAATTTTGACATGCAATAAAATCATGCATAGCTTGCAAACCTAATCATTTGGAAATCAGATCATTCATTTTTTCTTCCAGAATCATTCATTTTAGAGAAAAAGCTTCCAACCATACTAATTTTAATAATCCCTAAATTATTTTAGGAACACTTCCACCCCCTAAAATTAATACCTAAATTGTATATTGAATTTTCTCACCAAATAAATGTCAAGAAAAGGATAATTACATCTACATTTTAAGAGAGAAGAAGAGCTGTAATTTAAAAAACAAAAATGAAATTACAAAAATTTAAGACAGAAGAAGATCTGCAATTTGAGCAAGGAATCATAATTGAACACCATAAGACTTGAAAGTAGAAGCCAAATGAAATTATTATAATTACCTATAAAGATCCATGGGATTGTTGGAAGAACAATGCACACTGGTAGAGTACCCCAGAGCATGCTAATAGGAGGTCTTAGGTTGGAGTTTTAGCTGTGTAGTAGACTCTAGAACAATGTCCATAACAGTCGTTGGAGAGAGCTGAAGTTGAAGAGAGTGTTGTTGGGATGCCGCTAGTTCGTACCCAACCTGAACACCATGGAAATTTTAAAAACTTGACACTTACCTCAAAACAAAACGCAAGGGGAGTAAGGTTAAACAACAGTGTTACCTGGCTTTGATGTGCTTGTGCTTGCATAGAAGAGGGTGACTGTGGAAGGAGTAGGGAGCAGATGGCTTTTACAACTTTATCTCTAAAACCCACCACATCCTCAGCTTCTTTGAACTCCAAACCATTAAATGACTTTATCTCTCTTAAAGCCTTGCGCCATTCAGCCTGCACCTCATCAGATATCCCCATATCCTTCCATCCTTGGTTGTCTTTTTCTTCCCTTATTTTTGTAAGATACTTTCGGTATCATAAAGAACAGGGTAATATCTTCATGTCAGGATTTTTATTTGAATTTTTAGCTTTGATAAAAGCAGAAAGTTCCAGCATTGGCCACTTTGAGTGGATGAATTCCTTGGAGAGAAACAGAACTGCCAGTCTGCATTTCTCAGCGGCTTCAAAATATGAGGGGGAACTTTTCTGCTAATGGCAAGCTTTGAGGATCCTCGTCGAAGAAGCAGGATATACTTTGCTTTATCAGGTCCTGGTGTACCTGCCTGACAATTAGTTTCTGTTTGCCGCTGTGACTTAGAAATACATCTTTAGCCAAAGATGTATTTCTTCTTACAACATCCCTGCAAAAAACACATTAATATGTTAGTTCTCTTTTACAAGTACATAGACCTTGAATTTGATGCTAACCATAATTGCAACTCTTATGCAGAAAAAGGTCCCGAACAAGAGGTACAAGATTATTTATTCTATGCAAAACAAATTCAAGAAGAATTCAGTTATGGAGTAGGAAATTGGAACATGTAGAAGTTTATTTAGAAACTTTCTATGGTTGTCTTGTTTGAGATCAGGCTCTTTCAAAAGAATTTTGGACATAATTTGAGAGAGTTTAGAAACAGTTTTTATAAGAACTCAATATAAATTTAAACACCTTATTCTATGGAATTAGATGAAACAAGTATGTTACCATCATAAGGAGAAGCATACTGTAAATTTTTGACATAATAGAAATGAGTTGACTGGAATACCCAAGCGCTGTTTGATATCCAAGAGAAGGGTAGATAGCCATAGTTACCAAACACAACGGTTTCATATAAATTTATTATACTTTTTCGTATTTTACAACTCACACTATGGAAATAGTGAATTTCTTTGTAGTGTTGGGTTCTAAAAACTTACACCTTAGTTAATTTGAATAAGTAGGTTTGGTTGAAGAACTATTAGCCATTCCAGGATTTTCATGTGACAATGAAATTCTATCAATATACCAGATCAACCCAATGATCAATGATCATTGATCAACTATACACAACAAAATTACTACCTCCATGAGAGAAATTTTCCATCCATAAAAGACATGTAATAGGCCAATTCTCACTAAATTCCCATCATCTAGCAGTTGGCATAAAAAGATGGAAAAGAGAGAGAAATTTTCCATCCATAAAAGACAAATAGGCCAATTCTCACTAAAATCATCATAGAGTTGGCATAAAAGATGGAAAAAAGAACATCTATGTTTTCACTGCAGGAAGGAAAAAATGGAGGATGAAGAGGAGTAACTGAGGCAGAAACACTCTTTTTAGGCATAAAGTTTTGAACAGTCAGGAGAAAGCTTGTCGAAGTTTTCCCACTAAACAAGTGAGATATATGAAGGATGTTCTGTAATATCACAAATGAATGCTTGTGACTTTGAGGCACATAATAAATAAACTGCAAACAAAAACTCAATCTATTTGTTTTGTATTCCTTTCCAAAGATACCCACTGAAATGATATCTATATCAATATTCATTGACAGTAAGACAGATCCAATATACCAACAATGAAATCAGTTGCACGTCACCTTTGTGTTGGAAGTGTTGTTGAATCTCTTTCCTCCCCTGCCGAAAGCACAGCATTGGAGGATTCCCCTCTAAGCAAATTAGCACACCCTTTAAACATATCCGGTCTGTAGCATTGTGGAAAATCAAGGCAGACTTAGCATTTAATCTTACTAACTTGGACATATCTGCAGGCCAATTCATCTTATAAGCAGCAAGGGAGCGAGGATGAGGCAGAATGTCTCCCTTACCAGTCTTATACACTAAATGATCCTCCAAACTCAAAAGCCTGTATTTTAGAGTTCAAACAGATTAATAAAGAAAACAAAGTATATTAATGTCCGCCAATGACCAAATATCTCAAGGAGATTGCAAAAGTGCAGTTAGCTCAAAGAGCATAGTTCAAGATTGATCATTCAGCAGCAGTATGAACTTTGAAGCCTTCAAAATTTCAAATTCTCTAAAATATAGATCTAAACATTTCCTAAGATTTGGAAAAAATCCAGATGTCTTGACATTATTCCAGTCAAACCATCCTCTTAAAGAGCAAAAAAATTATCTTTTGTTCAAATGGTACTACTCACAGAGATCTTACAGTGCAACCAGATGATTAGCTGCCAACACAATGCACACACATGCTTGATTATGTTAGTGTACAAGCTTAACAAATTATATAGTTTGGCCAACTAGTTCTTCTATTAGTTATTAGATTGGCTGATTGCAGCTACAGACACCCATCAAATCAAAGAGATACAATACAGCATTAATGGCATTTTCTGATGAAAACAAACTCTATCAATCCTACTGTAATTGCATTCATTAGAAAAACATAGATAAAAATAAAAAATACAATGCACATATTGTACAGATCTCTGCAAAATAGGACACAGACATGTATCCTTCATTTCCTAAAATTGCTAAGAAGTACAATCTTTGCTTAAAAACAGTTATAAAAGAGATAATATGCATTCAACACCCAAAATTCACCTGCTTCCTTCTCTTAGAAATGCAGTAGGATGAAAAATTCTAATAGAGACTACCCTTTTATGGTCAATCTGCCATGATCACATAGGATCCTAATTGCATGGGATACCTACAGGAGGAGGAGAAGTTACGGTGCAATGAAATCTTCCACTAATGGGATATGCCACTTGGGAGCCTCCATGTGGTTGAGGTTAGATCTCTTGAGGATGTTAAGATGCTGCCCATGTGGGCTGTCCTGTTCAAAACCAGGAAAAACAAGCTTAAAAAAATGCTTAAAATCTATGATTTGACCATTCCTTCAATTCCACTTCCATCACATGCTTCTACAAGAGCATGGCACCACTTCCAGTTCAATTTTGGATGGTTTAGAAAAGATAAAGTAAGGTGGCACCATGCATTGCGCCGAACCGTTACTGGTGAGAATTTGAGAATGCGAGACAGCTTTCTGCACAAAACAAAATTGTCTCAATCGTGATCTTCCAATTGATTTGATTTGAGTTGGACGTCTCCTCCTCCACCTCCACCATCGTTTTGTTTACTCGGAGAATAATATCGACTAACACATTCAAATATATAAATATAGTAACTCATATCCTAATTTCCTCTATTTTATAAATAGAGCTCTACAATCGCCCTCAAAATCATTAAGGGCAAGATCCTCGGCTAGGCCTTACATTCAACAAGACTTGATCCCTAGTGGGCTCGTTGGAAGCTATATACCAACATCAATAGACGAATAAAAATATGTATTTTAGAGAGAGAATAAGTAAGTCAAAATTAATGGCTTTTGGAAAATGTGTAATTACGACAACTACCATTTTTAATTTCCAAGTCAATATTAAGATAGGTATGCATTAAATAATATCACTTTCACATATAATCTTTATGCACATTTTATGTTTTTTGGGTGCCTTTTCAATTGAAAAACACATTTTTATTAAAAACAAAATAAATTTATAGTACATCGTTAATTATATAAAAACATGGGTGGAAAAAGTGACACCTTATAATGTGGATCAAATCAAGCCAAGAAGACCTCGAGAAAGAGGCCAACTCACATCAAAAGGGCATTAAAAATCTGGGCTACATAATGAAAATGTGATTTTTAATCAAAAAAAGGTGCAAGAAACAAAAGCACCAAATAACACAAAAGACCATGAAAACTAAGTTGCAACAATGAACATGACCATTGGAGGAAGCAAAGGTAGAGAACTATCGGTCTTGTTCCTCACCATTAGTGCCGAGAGGATTGGTTGTGTCGAGGATGAGATCCTATCTATCATTTTGCTATCGTTGCTTTTCTTCTTGATTTCATGTGAACATTGATGGCGAGGAGAAATGTCAAGTGCAAATGAGGGAATTTTCTTTCAAAGGGGTACCCCACCCACTATTACCAATCTCACCTTCGTGTTCAACCACTAATATTGTTTCCATTGCGGTGGATGTGGGGCATTGAGATTTAGGAGGAGAGTGACGACGTGAGGAGAGGAGCTCTGCCGATTGTTGGAGTAGTGTCTGTGAAATCCCGGCCACAACCCTAAGAAGGGGAGCGATGATGTGGTGAATCCGAGGCACCCGACTAACAATGCACGGAGCCCTCTGTAATGCGGGAATAGGGATTATAGGTATTCCACATCTAGGAAGACTTTCTCTACTTGGACTGGATCTAAAGCATCATGTTGGAGACCACTATAACTTTATTAATCACAGAGAAGTTTCTATCTATAGTAGTGTTAAAAAAGTAGAATTTCTATCTTTCCAAATATGAAAGAGAATGACAACTCTAAAAAATTGCCAATAATTATTTTTTTGCAAGGAGCATAGATGAATCTCCCAAGAGATCGATTTCCAAGTAAAACTCGAGGATGAAAGATTAGAAAAAGGTACAAATCCACTTCTAGGTAGATTGGGCATGTTGATAAAACTAGAAAAAGTGTTTTATATACTCGGTCATTGTGCAAACAAGTAAAGTAGGGTTCGAGACTGTATGTTTAAGCCCGCCTTTAATAGAAAGGCCCTAATACATATGACATTAAAAAATGAGTTTTTGGGCTCAATGAGGGCTTTTAAGATAATATCAAATCTTCTCGACCAAATCACATCCTTGGATTTGATATTCCAGCGATGATTTAGAGAATTCCCAGAATATGCCGAGGAACTAGGAGATGGTAGCAATATGGGGTTCATATCCACAAAAAGGGTAGCTACCGCCAATGTTAATCTCTCCACTAGGGCACACCAAAATAAATACCAATTTTATGTAGGAAATCATCTAGTTTGGAATTCATAATTTCTTAGATGGATTCAACATTTTCATTTTTAGTTGAAATTTAGCTTTGAGCATATCCATGATAGCCATGCCCGAGAAGCCTTACAAAATAATTCACCAATAACTATGATTCCCTTTTAAAAAATCTTAATACTTTTAATCTATTGTACCATAACAAATGGGACATTATGAAAATTGAGAATGCGAGACAATAAAGTAAAGAGTGAGAGTTGATAACTATTAGGAACATGTGTCCTAACCTTTGTTTGCAATATTAGTGTATTAGTTACTATAGACATATATGCTTTGTAAGTCATCCCTTGAGCATATTTGAATTATCCCACATACATGGGAAGTAGTAGTGGTTAGAATAGACTTAGTATATAAGTGTTGAGGCTCAGTGAAGGCATCTGCGAATATTATTGTGAGTTTGTTCAAAGGAGGTTGCCCCCTCGAAGTGGCATGTGATCTAAAGGTTATTTGAGTTATTTCCCAAAGTTCATTTCATTTTAATTTATTTTGTGTAGTTAAAGTAAATCTATGCAAGGATCCTCTCATTTGGGGTTAGGGCACTTTCGAGCCTTGCATGTAGATTTTGGAGATATTATTTTTCAATAGTGGCTTTCTAGAGAGTTGCGCCATTCTTTGAAATATTTTTCTTGCATCTATTTTCTACATATTCATTGTAGGTTCGGATAAGGGTAAATACCTATCCCCATAAGTGAGGAAAGTACTTGGGCATAAGCCCTAAAACTCATTGCGAGGAGTACCACAAGAACCTCAAAGTAGTTGGCCCATTGAGAGGACCCACCAACGAAAAGGGAAGCGATCCATCTTGATTGAATAGTTTCCACCCTTGAGGTAAACTAAGATTTGCTTTTTGGTAACGACCCCATCCCGATTGATTAAGGGGTAAGTCTGTGACTAGAAATTTTTGGTGAGTGGTACTCGTTCAAACAACATTGGTGGCCAGAGAGAATCCTTAAAATCCGTAGGTAGCCTAACCGACTAATGCCCATATCTAACATAACATTCTAGCGGGAAAACAATAGAGCGATCACCATTGAGAATAGTGGGTAGCCGTGTGCACTTAACAAACATGTTGTTGGTCCAACAACAAAGCGACAGTCGATTTTCAAAAAAAAGGAAAAAAATTAGTTTTTTCCATATCTTTCCTTTTATAGTTTTGTTGACTCTCAAAATTTATTGGAACACCTGAAATTCCATTCTGCACATTTCTTTCCTTGAGGGTCCATATCCAAATTCCACTTATATTAGCGAGAAATCTTTTATTTTATTTTTAAGGATTTTGTCATAACTTCTTTAGTTTTTCCCTAATTGCTTCAAAATTTTCCCACAAAGTTCCTCTCCATTTTCTACTCCTCCATCCCTCTTGAAAAATTTCATAGGTTTTCCATTATAGGTTCAAAATTTCCCTTACCTTCATCAATCCTAACCAGGAGGTGCCAAAAAACTAGAAAAAGTCCATTTACCCCTTCCGATTGAGCTCGTTGTAGACACCAAATTTGGATCACACTCCTTGTGTCCTCTTTCGAATAGTTAACCCTGACATGTTAACCTAACCATGACCCCTTTACCGCATATTCATATTAATTTAGTTACTTACTAATTGAATTAATACCCATCCTCACATAATTTATTAATTTAATTACTTTAATTAAATTAATTTACACATCACCCAACCACATCACCTAGACACCTCACCATGGACTTGTTCTTAGCCTATTAATTAACTAAGACTCAGTCTCCACTTATCCTAACCACCTGAGACTTAGTCTAACCCTAACATTAAATTCCTATTCTTTCTCCAACAGCATGCCCACTTATCTAAGCGTTAACCACCACTTTAGACCTAGACCAACAGGTAGAGCTCGCCAAAAATAGCCAAGATCTGTTATTTTTGGTAAACCTAGGATATCTCGCCTTAACCAACGCTGGTCACCTTAACCGTCGTCGATCACCATATATACAATTTGGTAACCTTTTTCCCAGGTTGGTCACTTCGAGTTTTGGAAGAGAGATATCTAAATTCAAGCACGAACAAGAGTTTTCTCAACATCAAGATGACGAGAATACATCCGGTAGGATGTCCAAGCAAGTACCAGGGCTGATCTAAAAGCACTGGCATTCACGGTGACACTCCAGGAAACACTTTGCACACATGAGGACTGACTTCCGGGTTCACAGATCGACCATCACCTTCCTTCACTCACCAATCTTATAAGAACAAGTAAGTGCATATGATTTTGTATCGTTCTTGTACTTATTCTTTAAGCTCTTTATCCCTTGGTTATTGGACCATTTTTGATTAATATCGTCAAGAAGGTCACTATGACCAACTTGTACTCAACTCGACAATACGACGATGAGTCTATCGCTGATTTTGTCACTCGTTGGTGGAGCCTCATCAACCAACTAACATTCCAATTTCCTCAAATCGAGCTTATAGATTTGTTCACTAGATTTTGTCCTAGGCACATCTCACCAACTCTGCAAGTACAAACCTTCTGTACCTTCGATGAAGCATTTACCATGGCACAAAAATTGGAAATTCATGCCATTGAAGAGAAGAAAATTCAATTGCATAACAAAAATGCCGTGTTCAAATCAAATGATGCCTCTTCGTCTTCAAAGCCCCAAAACAATTATTCAAAAGTCTAAGGATTTTGCCAATGGTAGTTCTTAAAGCTGGCCTATCTCACCCATCTAACAAGCAAAACCTTCCTCTAATCTTTCTCCCTGTTCAAACTTTTCAGTTCAGACGGGAGCAATGAAAGTACACTCCAATTGGAGAGCCCTATTCTTCAGTCTTAGAAAAGCTTCTTAAGGCCGAGCCATTGCACTTCCACCTATAAAACCACATATTGGTTTCGACCCCGCTCATCCTATGCCTACATGGTATAAGGAACATGATTATTGTAACTATCATCGTGTCAAAGGCCATAGTGATGGTAATTGCATAACCTTCAAAAACATTGTCTAGGAAATGTTAGATAATGGAGATCTCATCCTGGACAACTCAAACACACCGAAAATCAAAACTTGCATATCTTTAAGAAGTCATTCCCTAACCATACACCATCATCTAATAAAAATGGTGAACCTTTAACCAATGACAATAATGTCCATGAAGTTCACGTTGTTTTTGAAGTCGTACCAACCATTCCTCAATTTCCTCCTATCCCCTCTATCGAGGAGATTCTAACACGAGATCCTCTACCCATGGAGGAGCCTACCTCATCTACTCCTTCACCCATAGAGGAGTCCCCTTCATCTCCCCCTTCACCCATGGAGGAGTCCACAATTTCTACGATGCCATTTCACCATCTACCTCACAACCTAACGAAAAATCAACGGTATTAATTCTCCGACCCATGGGAGAATCATCCTCACTTTCTTCTCCACCGAAAGAAGAATCTACCTCACCCCACCTGCCATCTCTCCTACCCATGGGGATCCTTTAGATGTGTCATTGCCTATTGGTGACAATTCCCCATTAGCATTCCAGGATCCCGTTGATATGCTCTCGGCTCTTTTACCTACAGAGTCCGAGGCTAACTAGTTCCCTATCTCACAGACATATTTTATAGGGATTTCCACTAAACCAACGACATCTCCTCTTATAGCAAGTGTTGTTTTCACGCCTGGCCGACCGCTTGGATTATGTTGATAATTCCATGCTTTGGGGACGCCTTCGGTTACCCTTTTCAACCCAAATGCAGATGTCACTTATTGATACCTCCACGATCTATCCAAAGGTATTTCAAGCAACCAAATAAACCATGACCATGCATGTTGAAACAAATTCTTCTTCGTCACCCTTTCCTACATCCAAACCTTTACCCACAACCAAACCCATTCCTATGCCTAAGAACCTACCTGCACCTAAATATTCTCCCATATCTAGACCTATCACTACCCTGGGTGTCATGTTGCCGAACATCAAGCCTTGTCCATCCACCCATCAAATTGGACTTAGCCACATCCTCCCAAGCTCACGCAAAACCAATCCTCCACCTAAAAAGAAGACCCAACTTTTTAGGCCGCACACACCAGTTTCACCCACCATGCCTTTGTCACCTTCTCCCCTTTCGTCTATCCTAGGGCCTCACTATCAACCTTGGCCAAGTAACCGCCTATCCAAGGCAAATCAAAAGTGCCACAACCCGCCTCTTCATCACAATCCTTTATTATAGCCAACCTATCAGCGCAACATACACCTTCACCATTACCCACATCTTTCTTACCACCTATACCCCCACCAGCTACAATAACCTCATCACTACCTATGAGAATTTCTTCTCTTCAACTTGTACCTTCCACTTTTCCTCCGGTAACCTTTACCACACCTCCATTATCACCATGGCTAACCCGTCCTCTTACGCCATCTTCTTTCCCTTAAGCATCACGTAATCCTCCTCCACCTTTACCCAAGAAGGTGCAACCAAAATTGAAAAACCCACTACCCTCCAAAGAGGTAATCAAGCCTACAACGCCTTCCATCACTAGTTCATCTACCACACCCTTACCCAAGAAGGTAAAACCAAGCCTAAAATAGTACCACCTACCAAATCGGTGGTCAAACCTATCCCATCTCCAATTCCACCTCCTGTAGTACCTCACACATCATAATCACCTACACTTCAATCTAGACCAACACTCACCTCACATTGTGATCCATTAGCAGGGTCTTACACCAACATTCTAGCCAACCTTTTAGAGACCATTGTCATCACATTACCCCCCTTAGACCTTATGACCCACTCAAGCCCAAACCAAAAGGGTTTGATGATACTAAAATTTTTGCTCCTACCATCGTGTGCCAGACATGATGTAGAAAATTATAAGGCTCTAAAACCGTTCTTCTCCAACTTTGTCCTCCTGAACAAAACTTTGATGACGATGATCTCTAGATGAGGACCCATTTCCACCTCCACCTATCACTACACATCCTCACCCACTACCTATTCAACGACCTGCACCACCACCTCCACAACCATTTTATCCACCTCCAAAATTTGAGATCAATATGGTCCATATAGGAGAACTAGCCAAAACCCCACCAAAATGTCATTACGCCCTACTCATTTCACAAGGTTCTTACCCCCTGCATTAGATTTTTTTCATCTACTTTGTTATTTTACTCATGACATACCTTCTCCATTTCACCTCTCTTCCTCGCCTTAGCATGATCCAAATGACCCATGCACCCAAAAAGACAAAAGAAAACTAAGAAATGCTTAACCCTCTCAATCACCTAACATTCATCTATTCCGCACTAAAAATCACCATTAGGATACCGATACCCCATTAACGAGTGGGATCAACATCTCACTATGGTACCACCTATACAACATGCACACATTCCTTACTCCTGAAAAGTATGGTGACCTCCTCATCCAGACATTCTCATCTATAATCCCTGTATGGAGGTTTTTCTTACAATCCCATCAACTTCTACAAATTAACCTATGGGGGACTCCATACTTCTACATACTCATCCCATGGACCTCGACCAATTCATGACCTTTTCTGACCTTCAATCCCTCACCAACCACCACTTCACCCACACTTTTCTCACCAAGAGGAGATTAAACCTTCTGGATTTGGGTTCTACGAATAGGGATGTCATTTTCATTTCCATTTACCACATTTATAATATTCATGTTTGACATGTTATGATTGATGGTATCTAAGCATCAACATCATCTCATCTTTTATCAAAGCCCATGCATTGAACTCATTGAAATAACCTAGTTACAAACATTCATTCAAAGACACCATCATCCACTAACTTACCATCATCCTCCACGGAGTTTGTGGATCCTCCATTCCTCCTAACTATTCTACAAACACCATTTCTAGGACCTTTGACTTATCAACATGATGATGACCTCTTCCCGCCCCTTCATGTTCTTGACATGATCGATGATGATACAAATTTATTAACATCATACCATCGGGATGATGAGTCTATTCTCACCTACCAAACCTAGAAGATTCTTATATTCACCAAATCATTTCCTTATACGTAAACTATGTTAAATGAATCATTTTCACGTTGACATCAATATTAACACTCAAGATGAACGTACATTCTAAAGATAGGAAAATATTTAGATGCTGGCAAAGAGGAAGCTTTTACCTCATTCCTCCGAGATCATAACAATGCTTTTGTTTGGTCCTACACTGATATGCCCAGTATTGACCCAAACATTGTGGTCCATAATATCATAATTATTCTGAATCCAAACGTAAAACAAAAGCTGTGAAAAATGCATCCTCGCATTGCCCTTCTTATCAAAGAAGAACATCAAAGCGCCTTCTCTTAGTTTCCTTCATCCTACCCATTGATTATCCCAATGGATCTCTAACATCATTCCTATACAAAAGAAACAAGAGGACTCACTATGCATGGATTTTCACAACATTAATTTAGCATGTCCTAAAGACAACTTCCCTCTACCTAATATAGACCAACTAGTTGATCTCACCACTGACCATGAGATGTTATCACTCATGGATGGATTCTTGGGTTATAACCAAATATTACTCACCCTAGAAGATCAACACAAAACCACCTTCATCACTCCCTGGGGGACCTTTTGTTATCGAGTCATGCCCTTTGGCCTTAAAAATTCTAGTGCTACATATCAATGGGATATGACTTATATCTTTCATGACATCATGCACATATTGGAATATTATGTAGACGACCTTCTTTCCAAATCTAAACATCGATCCGAACACCTTACAGTCCTTAAGGTCATTTTGACCATCTCATCAAGTATTATTTTCCTTCAACCTAAGAAATGTGTCTTCGTTTTCCTCTCAGAAAACTCCTTGGTTTTATCATTTCTTTGCATGGCATAGAAGTTGATCCCACTAAAATCAAGGCTATTCTCAAAATGCCTCCACCTACTAACCTTCGCTAATTGCATAGTTTGCAAGGAAAGTTACATTCTATCCATCATTTTATTTCACATGCCTTTATAACCATGCCACCACCCCTTTCATCATCTCCTAAAAATGATGTCTCCTTCAAATGGGATGATGAATGCCACAAAGCCTTTGAGGCCTTAAAAAAATACCTCCTCCAACCACTTGTACTCGTTCCTCCTAAATATGACCAACCATTTTACCTTTACATTTATGCTACGGATCATTCCTTGGGAGCCATGCTTGCTCATCGTGATGAGCAACACAAGGAGAAAATAGTTTATTATATAAGCCATACACTTTTGGATTATGAAACCCGATACACCCACACCAAAAAATATGCTTAGCCTTAGTTTTTTTCGCTACTAAACTTCACCATTACCTACTTAACCATAAAACTTTTATTGTCACCAATACACCCCTTACATTACATGTACACTAAGCCCTACCAACATCAGTGTGTTGCACATTGGCTCATGCTTCTTGCAGACCTAGACCTCAAATTCATTCATCAAAAATCTATCAAAGGCCAAACTATCACTGACCAACTTGTAGACACACCTCTCTCTAGAAATCAACCCTCTAACTTTGATTTCCCAGATGAATCCATTGCTACCCTCTCATTGGATGATACCATTTACCCGATGACCTTATTCTTTGATGGTTCCAAATGTCAATGCATGGAGGTGGTGTTGGAGTTATCCTCATTCCTCTCGATGGTGAGCCTATGCCATTATCTTTCAAAACTAGATTTTGAATGTACTAACAATATCATCGAATATGAAGCACTTGTATTAGGCCTTAAAACTTCCATCGCCTTAGACATCAAATCAATTAATATCTTTGGTGAATCTTAACTGGTTGTAAATCAAGTCAATGGTATATACCAATGTCATAAAAAATACTTCAAAATTATAAGCATCGTGTAGACATACTTTTGAATACCTTTGACCATTATGAAATTCAAACCACTCCACATTCCACTAACAAATTTGTGAATACCATGACCTTCCTCGCTTCTCATACCCGCCTCACCCTCGACTTGAAAATCTTTGTCACACAAGACAAAGGCTATAATCACCTTCCTATCTATTTCGAGATGTCAACCTCATCGAACCGCTATTCAACCTCGACCCACGTGACCTTTGGTATAAGAAATTTTCCTAATTACCTTTCCCTTTAAGTTCGATCTCGGACCTTACTCACAATGGACAAACACTCCTTTCTCAAAAGTGTCTCTTGGTATGTCATCATGGAGGCCTTCTTTATAAATGTTTTTGATGGTATCCTCTTACGATGCCTTATAAGTTCTAAAATTCCCTACACCATCAAGGAAGTTCACGACGGAATTTTAGGGAGGCCACTTCGATGGTTTAGTTATCGCTAAAACACATTCTTCTACCTAGGATATTATTGGCCAACCTTAAACTACGATTGTTGTGATTATGTCAAACATTGTGTGAAGTTCCAAAACATGCTAATATCATCACATGCCTAGTCATGCCTTACAAGTTACATGAGACCTTTGGAATTTCTCTCAATGGGGTTTGGATCTTGTTGGAGAAATCAATCCCCATTCTTCACAGTGCCATCAATGGATTATTACCACTATTGAATACTACACTAAATGGGTAGAATCCATACCTCTTATTTCAAAAAGTCTAAGAAAATATGTGAATTCATCAATCATCATATCATTTTTGCTTTGGTGTTCCCCATCGTCTAATCACTGATAATGGAAAACAATTCAAAAAAAAAACTCTATGGAAGCTTTGTGATGCCTTTGGCATTCAACTCAGTTTTTCTTCACCCTACTACCCTCAAACAAATGGCCAAGTTGAATCCACCAACAAAACTTAAACAAAATTCTTATGAAAGTTGTGGATGATACTGGAAAGGATTGGCACACGCACATTCCTTTTTCCTTATGGGCTTACCATACTAGTATTCATACCTCAACTGTGGCTATGCCTTTCTCTCTAGTATATGGTACAGAGGTTTTCTTCCTCTTGAAGTCAGATTCCATCTCTTCATATCTCACTCAAAGAGATGCTCAATGATGATGACTTTCTCTAGGACCATTTGGCACAACTCAAGTTATTAGATGAACGTCGTCTTAATGCTCTTGATCACCTTCAAATCTACCAAAAACATATCAAACATGCCTATGAAAACACATCCATGAATGAACCTTCCAAGTTGACAACCTCATCCTTAAATAAAATCAACATGTAAAAAAAGAGGAAAAAAGTAAACGGGAAAATTTGCTCCTAATTGGCTTGGACCTTATATCGTTACTCATACCTATGGATCAGGTGCTTATCGTTTGTCTTCACTCAAAGGTAAACCCAAATTCTGAACCCTCAATGCCTTACATATTGACCATTCTACTGTTGAATTAAGTCCTATATCACCTCTTGTCTATTCAACGCCCATTCCTTGAGCACCGTTCACCTTTCATTCTACCTATTTTAAGGATCAATGACTAAACTAGGATCATGTGATTACCCGTTACCTCTCAACCTTGTCTTCAATATGAGTACCATGACTCTACTCATGGCATGATTCTCATGGATACTTTTCATCTATTTCAAGATGGAATCCATGGTTTTTCATCACTTAAAACCTCTCCATCATAGTTAACCTCTGTGTGCTATAGTTTTTCTTCAAACATCAAGAGCCTATTTTCCTCTATAGTCTTGTCCATGACTTAAAAGGCCAAAAGCAAAACAATTTCAAAAGTAAAATGGGATTCCACTCCTTGAGTCAAACTTCCAGAAAAAGATGACTCCCTCAAAAAGGACATCTACGCTTTCTATCTCATGGCTATAAATAGACTGCTCCCTCGAAGGACAACTATACGAAGCCAGTTGTATTATACTTAGTCTATCATCAAAAGAAGACTATTCTTACAAAAACTAAAATAAAAATATTCTGAAGCTTCCCGCATTGATCAGCTTCATGAAGACCTCAAGGAGATAATATACTCATCCCACATAGACTTCCCACATCGATCAATCTATCAAAACAAAAGGAAAAAAAGAAAATATTAACTTTTTCATCATGGAATTTCCTATTATGATCTTGGGTCTCTTGCCAAGTCGGCATACTATCTCACACTAGGTTACGCTAAAACCAACCTGCTTTCACCTTATCACCTTTTCACCCTAATTTCCCACCCACTCAAGGGATGTGCCACAAATGCGACATTTTGTAATCATGAGACTTTCTTCACCCTTAGAATAGTAAATCATACAAACGCCTTTAGGGTCTTATGTTCATAAGCCCATCTTTGGTATGGTAAACTTTTTTTGGTTTTACCAATTAGGTGGCTCTTTTGTCACCTCTTACCACTCACCTTCTTCATTACTTGTTGATTATCTATACATGACCAAGCCCTCGACACATCAAATTAACCATGCCTTCAATGACCTCATTCAATTCATGCCTAAGTGACCTAACCTCAATCATACCCAAATAACTAGACTCAATCAAGCCTAAAACCTACTAACCCATCCACTACCTCGTCATATTCTTCCCTAGCTTATGGGAGAAATACATCGGCCTGAGGCCCCTTTTTGTTGGGGCTATGTAAGTAGCAACACTCGAGGGCATGGGACCCTGGAGGTTAGCTCGACCACTCTTTACCCTAACCAAATTTCCCCCATGTTTTCAATTAACATTTCACCTTACTTAGTTTCCATTTTTCACAACACTTGGAAATTAAACAATTAACAAACATAAATACCTACCATTTTTTAACAACATCATATCATACATCCATCATTTCACATTTCCATGATATCAAATATTTTGGAAATCTACACCATAACATACATATACATCATCATTTATTTCCCATGTTACCAATAACTTGGAAATTAAATCAAAACCAACAAACCTTAACTCCACCATGCCTAACTCACCTAGACTCAACCATGCCTAACCTAGCCTAAACTCAACCATGCCTAAAAAACCTAAAACTCCACCATGCCTAACTAACCTAACTCAACCATGCCTACATGACCTCGACTCAAACATGCCTAATTCACCTAGTTTCCATCACATACACAATAACAATGGAAATTAAAACCAAGTACATCATTAATAAATACACATCACCATCTATATCAATGAAAATATTTGTGTATCAATACATATGTACACAACTACAAATAAATACAAGTATCTTAAGATGCTCGGGGATGATCTCACTATCTTTGCACGTAGGCTAAAAGTATAATAATCAAAATCACAAAACTCTCATGTACATCCTCACTATCATTGGCACGCAGTGGTATATACCAAAAATTGATACACTAATCATATCAAGTGACTAATCATCACTCCACCTAATATCCATGCCTATCATATCTCTCCTCCTCCCACCTTCAACCCGACTGCCGACTGCCTGCACCTCCCCACCTAGCATGGGTCTCAACCTAATCTCTACCTACCCTCACCTAGATCGGCCTCCGTGAACTTGGATCCTTGCCTTGAACCCGCCTCTAAGGCTCATCGACCCCTCGTGATATCAAAACTATGAGTGCGGGATCTAGTCCTCTCACTCACACTGTTGTGCCACATTACTCAAGCATAGAAGAGACATCTATCTCGGTAGTAGTTAGATGATCCTGGTAATACCATGCCTTGCTCAGAGCATCCCTGAACCTCACCATCGACACCATCTAAGGTGGTGTCATAGGTCTCACAACAACCTATGAGCTCTAACTTGCTAACATGGCCTCGGACCATGTACTGTGAGTCATGTCCTCCTCCTTGTACCATGGGACCTGTCCCGCCGTAGTTCCTGTAGTGTGGGACCCTTTCCACGAGTCCATGGAGGTGCCTATGCATTACAACCTAGGCTTGTAAGGCCAAAACTTGAGCTGTGCGGTGGCCACTCGACCTGCAAACATATTACATGCACATGTAAAGCGACTACATGTCCCCCCGTCATCTTCATCTCCACCCCTGTGCAGCACCTGTTCCTGTGCTACTGGTCCTGTAAGTCCACTACATGTGCATGTAAAATGCCAACATGTGCCTTTGACCCAGTAAGTTTCCCTTGTAAAGATGTAATCTATGCTTGAAGGGAAACCACTGACCCTGTAAGGTATCCCTTTGTATTGTGATGGTAGCTAAGTCAGGCTGCCATGACCTCGGTGGTGCCACTCATAGCTATGCCACCCACCACTACCTATATCTATCAATGACCCCTGCATCATCGATCCGCCTATCCACCACCCTGCTCCTCTTTCCCTATAGGCACACTCGCTCGTGGTGTAGATATATGTCTCTCCATATTATCTCTCTGTCTTTGGGAAGGGTGGAGGCACATCTCTTGTGTGTAGCCCAAACTATCATTTCGACCCTATCTACAAGGATCATCCCATGCTCGGCGATACGACGCCCTTGAATCCATCTCAGTAGCTATAACTCCTCTAACTCCTCCAGCATGTCCCTATATGAGGGATAGCTAACATATGGCCTCTAAACAATATACACACAGACAATATCTCCAATGAACCACCTGTAATATGAAACATCATGTGTGGCCCTAAATTACCCACATGCCGCCCACCAACTAGTACCCACCGTCTATATCCAACTCTGACCAAGCCACCCCCAAACCAATAAAGTTAGGGAAAACCAACTGGACATACACATACGATGTGCTCATATGCCCAACAATGTAGAAGAAAAGTGCAACACAAACTAAACCGCCCACCAATCTCTCATAGGCCCACAACTCCTATACTGGTGCACAAAGAATGTTAGTGCATATGTAAAACAAATATGCTCCTCCACCATATTTTGAAGCACTCCCATCAATGCTCATGGGAATCTCCCACCCTCGACATCTGGTAAGGCAAAACAACATACCACCTCCATCATCAAAATAACTAACTCCATCTCTTGAGGATGGGATGTATACATTTCTCTGTAGCCAAGGCTCGTCTTTATGGTACCTCAGCTCACCCATCACCTCCCCAAACATAGCCACTATAGGCTCCACAGAGGCCTCTAAAGAAATATAATACACTCACTCACCCACAATCAACAACCTCGGGATCCTTTATACATCCTCCAGGGTGTGTAATCTCACCCATCAATAAATGAAAAGTGTTGGTCGTTGAATCCCATCTATCAATGAGTATAACCATCAAACTAGGATCTCAAGCTACACACCTATAGCGTCGGATCCCAATCAATCCAACATCAATCATATGCTCTCACTCCTCGTAGTCACACTCGGCCGCATATCTACTAACAAGGTGATACTGTCCCACATACGTAGTTGGTCCCTAGCATGCATCCAACAAAACACAACATTGTTAAAGACATGACTACCTCTAATTACCAATTAACCCCAACACCATACCCAATCACACCAATCATGATTACCCCATTTACCTAATTCACATACAAACCTCCTACCCTTTACAATCATGACTCATCACCTTAACATTATTTCACATACTCACCTACCCTATATCACCAAATATTGTATTTTTACCCTTATCCCTCTATAAGAACTCTTCATTTACCCCTTCCCACCTATTTTCATTTTATAGCTAGCCCTTCTTACCCCTATTCCTCCTTCACCCCTAGCTAGCGCTGATCACCTTGACCATCACCAATTTTTCTTGACCAACATCGGTTCCATTTAACTGGTGTCGGTCACCTCAGTCCTGACCGATGTTGGCCAAAACCAACTAATGTCAGCTAAACCTAGACCGATGTCGGTCTTTGTCATGACAACCAAAATAAAAAACCCCCTCCCCCATTTCTTAAAAATTGGAAAAAACAACTTACAAACCTACTTAATCCCACCCACATCTACCCCACATTTATTTCTCACCCTACTTAGCCTATATTGGACCTTTTCCCCCCTGATTTCATTAATTTTTCACCCACAAATTCAAAATTAAAAACCCACCCAAATTTGTAACCAAAATAATTTCACCGATACCATCTTTAATCAAATAATGGGTTTGGATCACCTCCTACCTCAAAGTTACCATCAAGATCTTGATCGCTAGTGGAATACCTTGTAGATATAATCCTCTTGAATCTTGAAAAAAATGGAATTGACTACCTCCGGAAAGAATACTTTGAAATTGAATATTCCAAATATAACTGTTTAGAACACCATGAAACCACGTATCCATAGCGCGAGTCTAGATCAAATCAAGCATCATAAAGGGCCTAAAATTCTTCCTGTGTCTAGACAAGTGTGTGATACCTCCAATTTCATTGAGATGCATAAGCAATAAGCCACTCGTATAGTTCTACTAGAAAGATAGCAAAAATCTCTCGTATAAAATTTGTCATACAAATTTTGTTCTACCCAAATACATGCGTTAAGCTCAAATCCACTACTAAACCGCCGTGCATATTCTTCCTCCAAATCGTGTATCCACTCCTCAATACTTGCTAGAGTTAACCGATACGTCTTCATCGCGAACCATCCTAAACACAACTGAAAAGAGGTCCAAAGCGGAACCAATGATGCAACCTATAATTTACTAGATAACACCCTAGTCGCATTGACACATCACTCAGCCTAGACTGGGCACTCACCCGAAGTGCACAAAGGTACCAGTCCTCTTTAGAGTTGTTGTAGCAGGATGTTAGTGTGATGAGGGAAGAAACATATATATCCATAACTAATTCACCATTCTACTGATGCATGCTACATTCATATCTATGAAAGAACAAGTTTAAACAGTAATCATGATCCAATTAATAACATACACTACTCAATTACACATAGGAGTAACACTTGGTTTGGCCAATATATTTCATCTTTTAATAAACACAAAAGCTCCTTCAATAATGGCAATCTATACCAATGCATGTTTGGATCGATACTGATAATCCAATCATATGCGCGTACCTCTATATCTTCATACATCCATCTCTCTTTGTGTATATCTTCTACTACGTTCTTCATATCATATATATAGGGTGGGGGCTTGCCCTTCACCGCTTATCTATTCCATAAATAGGTCACATGCTATTAATAACCATACGTCATTTATAGGCATAACCACACATGCAAGTTTCCTATTCTATAGACCTCTTACAGGATTAAGCAAGTGACAATCCGATTCTTAGCTCATCTCCATGCAAAACACTTGATCTCGATCCTCTAAAGATAGAAAATGCATGCGCGCACATCTCTACATAGTTGGTGTGTTTCGCACGCCATCTTCTAAAAATAGGTCTTCATGCTAAAAAATTGGCTAAGTCCTAAATGTTGAACTTGCCCTCCATGTGCGGGTTCTTCATGTACCTCTACACCCTTGATCTTGGCCTTCTCTCTCTCGTGGACTTCTTGTGTGATCTCTAGCAAGTATTTTATGATGAACACCGATATGCCCGGTATTGATCCAAAATTGTGGTCCATAAAATCGTAACCATTCCTAATGCCAAACCCATAAAACCAAAGCTACAAAAATGCATCCTCGCATTGCCCTTCTTGTCATAGAAGAAATTCAGTGCCTTCTCTTGATTTCCTTCATCCTACCCATTGACTATCACAATGGATTTCTAACATCATTCTTATCACAAAAGCTACTGAGGATTCCACATTTGCACAAACTTCCATGACCTCAATCTAGCTTGTCCAAAAATGATTTTCCCCTACTCGGCATTGACCAACTAGTTGATCTCACCACCGCCATGAGATGCTATCACTCATGGACAGTTTCTTGGGTTATAATCAAATATTACTTGCTCCAGAAGATCAACACAAAACCACCTTCATCACTCCTTGGGGACCTTCTGCTATTGAGTCATGCCTTTTGGCCTTAAAAAAGTTGGTGTTACATATCAACGAGCCATGAATTATATCTTCCATGACATCATGCATCGCATATTGGAAGATTACGTAGATGACCTTCTTGCCAAATCCAAACATTGAGCCAAACACTTGATAGTCCTTAAGGTCATCTTTGATTGCCTCATCAAGTATTGTGTTCATCTTCAACCTAAGAAGTGTGTCTTTGTGGTACTTTCAGAAAACTCCTTGGTTTCATCATTTCTTTGCGTGACATAGAATTCGATCCTGCTAAAGTGAAGTCTATTCTTGAAATTCCTCCACCTACTAATCTTTGTCAACTTTGAAGCTTGCAAGGTAAGTTACAATCTATTCATCATTTTATCTCATAGCTTTTCGACCATTGCCAACCATTTCATCATCTCCTCAAAAAGGACATCTCCTTCAAATGGGACGATGAATGTCACAAAGCCTTGATGCCTTAAAACAATAGCTTATTCAACCACTAGTGCTCATTCCTCCTAAGGATGACCAACCCTTTACCTATACATTTCCACCACCGACCATTCCTTAGGTGTCATGCTCACACCGTGCAATGACAGCAGCATAGAGAAAAGTGGTTTACTATATATATCCATACCCTTTTAGACTATGAAACTAGATACACCCACAAAAAACTCTACTTAGCCTTAGTTTTTGTCACCACTAAGCTTCATCATTACCTGCTCAACCACAAAACCTTTGTCATCACCAATACTGATCCCTTACATTACATGTATGCCAAACCCTACCAACATCAATGTGTTGCATGCTATCTCATGCTTCTTTTCCGACCTTGACCTTAAATTCATCCATCAAAATTATATCAAAGGCCAAACCATCGTTGACCAACTAGCAGACACACCTCTTTTCTAGAAATCAACCCTCTAACTTTGATTTCCCAAATGAATCCATTGTTACCCTCTCCTTGGATGATACCACTTACCAAATGACCCTCTTATTTGATGGTTCCAAATGTCAATGTGTGGGGTGGCGCTGGTGTTATCCTCATTCTCTTGGTAGTGAACCCATGCCTTTATCTTTCAAACTATATTTTAATTATAAAACAATATCACCTGAATATAAAGCATTCGTATTGGGCCTCCAGATTCTTATACCTTAGATGTTAAGTCAATCAATATCTTTGGTGATTCCTAGCTAGTTATAAACCAAGTCAATGGTATATACCAGTTTCATAATGAAATAATTCAAAAGTATAAACATCATGTAGACATACTTTTACTACTATTGATCGTTATAAACTTCAAACCACCCCACGTTCTACCAATAAATTTGCGGATATCATGGCCTTACCTAGCTACTTAGATACCCATTTCCAACTCTAAGATCTTTGTGATAATATAAAGGTTACAATCACCCTCTTATTTACCTCATGAGGTCCACTCCATTGGAATTGTTACACACTAACTCACGTGACCTTTGGTATAAGTAGTTTTACAGACTATCTTTCCTTTTCATTCTACCTCCCGATCTCACTCGTAATAGAAAACATGTCTTTCTTAAAAGTGTCTCTCACTATGTCATCATGGGTGGTCTCGTTTATAAGTGCGGCTTCGACGGTATTCTCTTACGATGCCTTACAAGTTCTGAAATTCCCTACACCATTAAGGAAGTTCACGACGGAATTTGTGGAGGTCACTTTAGTTTTTAGTTATCGCTAAACACATTCTTCACCTTGGATATTATTGGCCTACCCTAAACCGTGACTATTGTGACTATGTCAAACGTTGTGTGAAATTCCAGCAACATGCTAATCTTCATCACACACCTATTCATGTCTTACAGGTCGCATGAGACCTTTGGAATTTCTCTCAATGGGGCTTGGATCTTGTCGGAGAGATCAATACCCATTCCTCACAACGCCATTAATGGATTATAACCACATGAATATTACACTAAATGGGTAAAAGTCATTCCCCTCATTTCTACAAAAGCTGAGAAAATATGTGAATTCATCAACCACCACATCATTTGTCACTTTAGTGTTTCGCTCACCGCCTCATCACCTATAATGGAAAGCAATTAAAAAAAAAAAAAGCCCTATGAAAACTTTGCAACACTTTTGGAATTCAACTTAGTTTCTCATCACCTTATTACCCACAAACAAATGGCCAAGCAGAATCAACCAATAAAACCTTGAACAAAATTCTTATGAAAGTAGTTGACGATATTGGGAAGGATTTGCATATGCACATTCCTTTCGCCTTATGGGCTTATCGCACTAGTATTCACACTTTGACTACTGCCACACCTTTTCTATGGTCTACGGTATCAGGCTATCTTGCCTCTCGAAGTCCAAATTCCATCTCTCCACATCTCACTACAAGACATGCTCAACGATGATGACTTTCACCAAGACCGTTTAACACAACTTGAGTTGTTAGATGAACATCATCTTAATGCTCTTGACCATATCCAAATCTACCAAAAATGTATCAAGTGTTCCTATGAAAATGTGTTCATGAATGAACCTTCCAGGTCGGTGACCTCATCCTGAAGGAAAATCAACATGTAACCAAAGAAGAGAAAAGTAAACGGGTAAATTTGCTCCTAATTGGTTTGGACCCTATATCGTTACTCATGCATATGGATCAGGTTTTATCATTTATCTTCACTCGAAGGTAAACCAAAACCTGATCCCATCAATGCCTTACATATTAGACCATTTTATCGTTGACATCAAGTCCTATATCACCTTCTATCAATTGACCACCCATCCCTTGAGCATTTTTCACCTTCCATATTACCCGTTTGGAGGATCAATGATTAAACAAGAATCATGTGATTACTTGTCACCTTTAGCCTTATCTTCAATATGAGTACCAAGGCTCTACTCATGGCATGATTCTCATGGATACTTTTCATCTTTTAAAAGATGGAATCCCATGGTCGTTCATCACTTGAAACCACCTCTTTCATAGTTAACCTTTGTGTGTTATGGTTTTGTCTTCTAAACAAGAACCTAATCTTCCTCTATAGTATTTTCCATGACTTAAACATCCAAAAAACAAAATGGGATTCAACTCCTTGAGTCAAACTTCTAGTAAAAAGATGACTCCCTCAAAAGGGACATCTCTTCTCTCTATCTGCCATTATAAATAGAATGCTCCCTTGAAGGACAAGATATATAAATTCATTGCAAAAATACAATAAAATATTCAGAAGCTTCCCACATTGATAATATTCACAGAAGACCTCAAAGGAAATAATATACTCATCCCATATAGACTTTCCGCATCGATCGGTCTATCAAAAAAAAAAAAAAAGAAGAAAATGATAAATTTTTCATCATGGACTTGCCTATTTTTTATCCTAGGTTTCTTGTTAGGTAAAAACATTTTCGTATACACTAAGTTACGCTAAACCACCTATTTTCATCTCATTGCCTTTTCACCCAACTATTCTATCTGCTCAAGGGACTTACCGCAACCATGACATTTCATGATCATGTGACTTTCTTCACCTTATAATAGTCCATTATGCAATGCCTTTAGGGTCTCATGTTCATAAGCTTATCTTGGGTATGGTAGACTCATTAGGTTCTTATCAATTAAGCGGCTCTTTTACCACCTCTTACCATTCACCTTCCTCATTAATTATTGATTATCCTATACATGACCAGACCATCGACACCTACATTTAAATGACTCAACCATGCCTATGACCTACACTCAATCATACCTAAAACCTACCAACCCATTCCTCTACCTCATCACATTCTTCCCTAGCTTATGGGAGAACTACATCGACCTGAGGCCCCTTTTCATCGAGGCTATGTAGGCAACACTCCTAGGGCATGGGGCCCTTGGAGGTTAGCTCGACCACTCTTTACCATAACCAATTTCCCCTTCACTTTCCTATGCACTCTACCTTAGTTAGTTTCCATTTTATATCAATAAGTTGGAAATTAAACCAAACAAGCACCAATTAACAAACATTTTTACCACTTCATCAAATCATTCATTTATCATTTTTATATTTCCACCATAGCAAATATTTGGAAATTTAAACCATAACATGCATGACCATCATCATTTGTCTTCCATGTTACCAACAACTTGGAACTTAAATCAAAACCATAAACCATGACTCAACCATGCCTATGACCTAACTCCATCATGCCTAATTTACCTAACTCAACCATGCCTATGACCTGACCATACCTTGACTGACTCCATCATGCCTATACCGACTCCATCATGCCTATTCACCTCTACCATGCCTATGCGACTCCATCATGCCTATACCATATTCCACCATGCCTAAAGTGACCTCACTCAATCATGCCTATGACCTTGACTCAATCATGCCTAATCTACCTAGTTTCCATCACATAAATAATAACACTAGAAATTACACACATAACTACAACATCATACCATAAATATCACCATCTCTATATAAAAATCATCAGAATATGTGTGTCCATACATATGTGCACAAAAGAAAAATCAATACATGTGCCTCTCATATACAATCTCAACATCTTTGACATGCAGTTGGTGTAATAATCAAAATCTCAAAAACTCTCATGTACATCCTCACTATCTTTGCAACACAAGCTAGTATAAATCAAAATATATAAAAATCTATATCTTGAAACATATAGGGTGACTAATCATCACCCCACCTGATGTCCATGCCAGTCTCATTTGTCTCCTCCTCCTCCCACTTCACCTCAGTGTGGCACCCTACCACCATCTCTCTTCCCTGTATGGGTCTACCCCTCACCTTTTGCCTCACCTACAGCTGGGTCCAGCCTCCGTGAGCTATTCACCTCTCCCGACTTTATCTATGGCTCGTCATCCCCCATACTCTCTGCACTATGCATGTGAGATCTAGTCCTCTCACTCAAGGCCTATTGTACTATATGATCGCATAAGAAGGGATGTTTCTCCCAAAGAGTAGTCAAATGATCCTAGTAGTACATTTCCTCATTCATGGCATCCGTAGTATCTGCATGCATGGTGGTGCCATCGGTCTCGGACCCTATACTGCATTACCATGGGACCATGTCTTTCTTGTTAGCTGTGTATGTGAACCTATCGTGGCTGTTCTAAGTGGGCCTATAGGGCTATAATCTAGGCTAGTGTCTACAGCCCTACAACCCACGGGCATGTAATATGGCTACAATCTATCCCCCATCTCCATCTCCACCAATGCGGGTGCTCGTCCCTAGGTAATCTAAGGCTCGTAAAGCTGCCACTTGTGCTGTAATGTGGCCACCTGTGCCTGGACCCGATCAATCGCCTCGTAAACTTGTAATCTGGGCTGTGCCAGGGGTGGCAACATGTCCTCGTAATTTTTCCTCGAACTATAAGGGTAGCAAAGTCTAGTTGCCTTGTCCTAGGTGGTGTTACTCATAGTTGTGTTGACTACCACCGCCTATATCTATCTATAACTTTGGCATCATCAATCCACTGCCACTTTCACTGTACCTCCTCCTCCTATCTTGCCGCCTTTGTCGGTTGTGGTAAGGCACACTCCTCTCCACATCATCCTCTATACTATAGGAATGGTGGTGGCACATCTGGGGTAGCCCAAACTACTACCTAACCCTATCTATGGGTATCATCTCATTCTCACAAGCATGACCCTCTATCCACCTCGAGTAGTTATAACTCATCCAACTCCACCGCCATCTTCCTGTATGAAGGGAAGCCAACATATGGCCTCCAAATGATGTCCACTACTAGATAATCCCTCCAACACCCACCTATAATATGCCACGTCATGAGTAGCTCACGACGCTCGCTCAACAAGGGTACCCATAATTCATATAGCCAACTCAAAAAATCCTACCTTGAATGCATCTGGTTGGGCATACTAACTGGATGCACACATACGATGTGCTTCATATGCCTAGCAGTGTAAGAGAAAGGTGTAGCACAAGCTAAACCTCCACAACCACCCGTAGGCCCATAGCTCCCTGTATATAGCTGCACCAAGTATGCTAGTGCCCAAGAAAATTGGGTCCTATCCTCCATCATGTCATGGAGAACCCCCATTAGTTCCCATGGGAATCTCCCACCCTCCACATCTAGCAATGCAAAACAACATATTGCCTCCATAATTAGGACCACTAGCCTCATCTCCTCAGGATGGGCTGCGTACATCTCTCCATAGCTCAAGCTCATGCTATGGAACCTCATCTCTATCATCCCCTCTCCAAACATTGTCAACATCAGATCCTCTAATGCCTCTGAAGAAATAGAATACACTGCGTCCCCACTATTGGTAACCATAGGATCTTATACACATCCTCTAAGGTGACTATGATCTCACCCGTCAGCAGATGAAATGTGTTGGTCGTTGAATCCCATCTATCGATGAGTGCGACCATCAATCTGATCCCTGAACTATGTGCTTATATCATCTAACCCCAATAAGGATAACATCTATAATGTGACACCACTCTCTGCCATCACATTCCATCATACCGATAGGAACAAAGGTGGTACTTTGTCTCTCATCTCGCAATTGGTCTCTAGCTGCACACCTAAAAATCATACCATTATTAAACCTTCACCATACCCAACACATCTCTTACCCAACAAACCTATTCCCAAACCCTTATTTGCTTATTGTACCCCAACCCTACAGATTACCCCATTTTTACACCCATCCACTCATACCATTTATACCTATTACCCTACTCATTCTCAATAAACTTACCTTTCCACCTAATTACCTATCTTTTTCTCCTACCCTACCTTGTTTCTTGATCTATTTTTCCCTAAATATCGACCCACATCGGTCACTTCGACGGCATCAGTCCATCATGACAGTATCGGTCACCGATACTTGATTAATACTAGCCAATGCCAACCAAAGCCATCCAATCTTAACCGTGTCAATCACTATTATGGTAACCGAATCCAAAAACCCCTATTTCTCCCAAAATTCTCAAATCTAACCTAGAACCCTATCCTACCTTACCCAAACCTAACCTAAACCCCTCCCACCCCTATTTACCCTACCTAGGACCTCCCCCTCCCTCATTACAACATTTTAACCACAAATTCAAAATTATACCCCCACCCAACACCAATTTTACCAACCAATTTTACCAACCTATTTTCAAGAAATAACAAATCGGTTGAATCCTACCTCATCGCGATGCCATCAACATGGTGGTATGTCGCCTACTACACCAGTGGACCCAAACCCTCTCCTACCTCTACCATGCCCAAATCACCAAACCCACTCCTCTAATCCAACCAATCAAATCGATCCCCCTAAGCTCGTGGACCCATCTCCCTAGCTCCTCTCACCAACTCATACTCTCCACCTCAATCGAGTATAATGCCTTGTCCTTCTCTCTAAAAAAGTACCAAAAATTCAAACGATTTGTCATTTTCTCCAAATTCACAACACAACAATGATTCCGTAAAATATGGAATTTTTGTTTTATAAACCCAACCCAAACGACTAATGTCGGTCATATTTGCACCTAGATAACCGACATCGATCACCCTATAACCGACATCGGTCAACCCTTATAACTATTTTTCCTTACTAAGCTTCCTTTTTCCTATAACCATTAGTATCAACACACCTTTTATCATTCCGACCACCCATTGAACCATACCTACAAGCTCGACCTACCCCTACATTTCCTTTTTACGCATCTTAAGAGTTGTTATTTTACCTATACCTTGGCCTTACCCCGTGTCATGATCTATTTTTATGAACCTGACCTACTTGGTGTGACCATTAACCTTATGCACTCACTATACCTTGTGATGTTGTTACCTATGTTATTTTATCCTACCAACCATACCTTACCTATTGTCATGTCATTTATCCCAACCAAACCTTTGGTGTACCAGAACATACCTAAACATTCCTACACCTGACCTACATTGTGTTTCCGGACCATATCCTATACCTTGGATACCGAATCACCTCACCCTTGTTTGGATAAACATATCAACCTTAGATGATGTAGAGTTTTGCAAGCTCTTCAACCTGGTATCATTTGTAATCTATACATGTGTGTGTATTTGATTGTCATTACCCATGACCCGATTTAGACCCTGACTTATTACCTATTACACAAGTTAACCATCACCATGTTCCATCGTAATCATACCCATCCCCACCCATCTTCAATTCCTACAGATTTATCAAACCATTCACCGATTCCGTATTACACCTCATCATTGCTCGGTCCGAGGGGATCACCTTCACCCACACATGGAGCAATCACTTCCTATTTTTGTCATCGTCACTTACCAATACAAACTACGCAACAAAAAGGGGAAATTGTAGACACAAAATTGGTTCACACTCCCCTTGGTCCATGTTCAAATAGCCAACCTAAACATGCTCACCTAACCATGTCCCTTTTACCCCACATTGATATTAATTTAATTATTTACAATTAAAGTAATACCCATGCTCACAATATTCATTATTTAATTACCTAATTAAAACTAATTCCCACCCCACCACCTCACCTAGACACCTCATCAAAACCTATTTTTAACATATTTCCCCTTTACTAGGGCTCAACATTCACTCACCATAACTAACTAAGACTTAGTCCTACCTACCTTAACGAACTAATACTTAGTGTAACCCTAAAATCACATGCCTATTCTCCCTTTTTTATTATTCAAAGCAAAAGCCTAGACTTTAGCTATAGTGGAGACTTGATCTACCAAAGGAGGGGCACTCGCTACTTCGAAGGAGCTTTGCGTGGGGCCTCTTGCGTAGGGACTTGAGAACCTTTACTACTTGGATGCCTTAGCTACATCTTTCTTCTTTTGAGGATATTCTTTCGTTATTTGGGAGTGGGACCTACACTCATGATTCTAACATTCTCTTCTTATATATTGTGTTGTATGCAACTTAGGCACTGTGCGGTATGTTTGTATCTTATGCGGCTTGGTTGATTGCAGAAGTCCTCTGTGCCCCGAAGAACATCAAGTTTGTCTCTGGGAGCTTCTAATCTTCCTTGGTTATACGCTTGAGGGAAATTATTAAGGGATCACAAACTAAATCATTCTAGATCATGAAGGCTTGGGTGCACACAACATTCACATAATGATAATTCTTATGAGGCATGTTAAGAGGAAGCACCATTATTCGAATCTTGCACCAATTTTTTTTTGAAGCTGGACCAGGCGCTTGACTTGAACTAGGTATTGGAAGAGAAGGCGCAAGAGGAAAAAATTGCAAGGGTAGATGTGCATTGGAATACCATCTATCATTCTGCTGGTTAGGTGCGTATCTTCAATTTCCATACTAATTCTGCCAAGGCTGATTGCTTTGGCCATGCACCGATTAGAATTACCTCTATAGGCTTCTTTGTTGCTTTTCTAATGATATGAATTTTTTGATAAATTCCTAATTAAGGCCTTCAACTCTTCATCTTCCTTCGCTACATCTGGAGAGTAGGATGTTGAGGAAACTAGTTGTGTGTTTTGCTCAGGAAAAGGGATAGGGGCCACAGAAGTTTGGGACGCTTGTGAGATTTATAGGAAAAGGGCATAGGCGATCTGGGAGCTATCTTTCCCGCTTGAATAAGACTATTCTCTACCCTTACTGCATACTATAACCGGTTGGTAAAGTTCTACCTCCCATAAATTGGATCATAATTGAAATGTTGTTGTTGAGCACCTTTAGATAATATGGGAAAACATGTTGGGGTGTAGGTCTTACCACAAGAGGGTTCTGTCCCAAGTCTTCTAAAATATTATGTTGAAATCAACCATCGCCCATTGGGTGCCCTCCTTATTGTTGTCGTCGGTTGCTCCCAGAGATAGGTGATTTGACTTATCTTCAAAATAATTACAAAGAGTTATTCCCATCTCATCCTAGGTGGTAATAGATCCAAGTCTTAGGCCTTGGTACCATTGAAGTGCTTTACCTTTAAAAGAGGTTGCAAGCATCCTGATTGCTACATCATCATGTGTGATCAAATAGAGTAAACACACATTTGATATATTTTGGATATGCTCCTAAGGGGTGACTTGATTCTCACCATAGCAGAAGACTACCGATCTTTTCTTGTGAGAGGATGATGATAATGAGAAAGATGAATTTGCACAAGGAGTTGAACAAGAGCCGAGGAGGAAGTGGAGAATATTATGAATGTTATTATGATCCTAGTTATGATAATCTAAAACACTATGAGGTTATTCTTAATTATTCAACTTATAACGTTATTCTTCTTGGTTGATTAACTCTGCCTTGTTCTTCATCTAATTAGGTCCGAGTTAAGAATTGTTTTTGGTCTAATTTTCTCAATCCTTACCTTTCTTGAATCCTACCACCAGTTTCAGGTACCCTTTTGGATGTTATTGAAAATTACAAACTTTCATATCTTGTTTCATGACCAATTCAGCCCAGTTCACCAATAAATTTGACCAAATTAGGCATTTATACATGTACAGTCTTGTTTCTTGAGACTATTAAAGAAATATTTCATGAATTGAGTTTAAAACACATGTAGCTTCTTCTAACCATTAATAAATACTTTAGAGATGATTATTTCCTAGTTTGAGCTTTGGAGATTCTAAAATGAAGGAGAATTAAGAAAATTAGTAATGAAACCCCAAAATAGGGTTTTGGTTACCCGATAGAGATATTTTCTTATATCTCATGCTACATACCTTGTTTGAACCTAAAACCAACTGTATAAGTTGCATGGGGACTTGTTTTAAGTTTATCCTTTCATGACCTCAACTTGACAATGCTTTACAAGCTCACTGACAATAAGCTTTTGACAAAAAAAAATTGAATTTCTCACATGGGACAAGGTAGTTTATAGGATCATTGCACCATTATCAACATTATCTACATAATCAGGTTTATCTATCTCCATAGACCTCATATGATGCTAAAAAAATCAAGAATCATATAAATCATATCAACATATGCACTTATTCATTTCATTCTTGAATAAATACTACGAATAAACATCGTTGTAGATGTAACTACTCTCCCTCCCAATTATCTCACGTTCATTGGTTACAAAGACATTTTTGGCAGAAAATGATGTATGGAGCTTCACAAAAAATTGGAAGCCATGTTTTGGTGCTTAACATTATCAAGCTTGGATTGAATAATCAAATTTGGTGAGCCTAGTAGTTGTGTAAGGAAACAAAACCAAAGCGGTGCATGAAAACTCTTAAATGCATGACACCTTTTTCCTTCCTTTCTCACCTTTCTCTTCCTTGGGATCTGCCATGTCTTGCTAAGTGAGTCTTGACTGGGTTGTGATTGGGATGTCTTTGACTCGATGCCACGTGTGTAGAACCGAGGTTCCAAACATGGGCATTGCATTTATGGCATAAGATGGTATATCTTATGTGGGTTATGTGATCTTATCACCGGGATAGATGGTTTTTTTTTGTTTCCTTCATTATACTTTCTCAACGTGAGAAATACACCATCTAAAAAATCGGTAGTGTTTGAAAACTATCTGTTGTGTTGTGAGACAGTACTTGAGGATTGACGTATTCCCAGGTGAAATATTTTTAGGGTCATTCAACTTTGGCAACAACTATTCTACAAATAGATTGCACCATCCCTACATCCATCCCATAAGATGAAACCCATAAAACTCTACCTTGTGGGTCTATTTCACACCATGCCTACATGATGTGGCCCAATTCATTTAGGTACTAGAAATTTGGGTTGACATTTGACTTTTCCCACGTGGAATTCTGGTGAATTCAACTGTAGATACTATCAATGGTCATTGTTTGGCTAGAAAATTAGTTGATATAAACCTTCATTAATTAGTTTTGCTAAATGCTCGATCGATGTCATTTAAACTACTCCTCCTTCATTAATGTTATTTGGTAAAAGCGTAAGTTAATAAACTAAATTGTGTTTGTGTATGTCCGCATTGTTTTGCAAATACATTACTTGAGGGGCTTCCTTAAATCACTTACAACTATGTTAAAATTAAAGTGTGATCCAAATTAACATTCAGTTGGATTTTATCATATTTGAAATAATGATGACTTATTTTCCATTTGGGCCAAATGAATCCTTTCTTCTCCAAATTTGTTCATGTGCACGATTTTACAGAGGTTTTTTTCTGATATTTATTTTAACAATTTCATATGTCCAATTGGTCCATTAACCATTTGAGTATTTTTGTATTTCCATGAAATCAAGATACTCGGGGATGTAAAAAATATTTCTTATGCGTATTTGGCATGCTTTTTGGTTAAAAGGTCATCATTAGAAGAATTTTTAATATTGACCAAGCCAGGGGATGAAATCATGGCAGAACTTGTAAAGCTTAGGTATCTCAATGTTACACCCATACTCCTTGTTAAAGATCATTATTCTAAGGTTCCCTCTATAAGAATCTTTGCAATCATTGAAATCTGGTGGTGGTATATTATTATGTGGATTTTCTTTTTTGTTTCTTTTCGAATTCTTAAAATATAAGATTATGTATTGTGATTATAATAAAAATTACATATATATTATTTGCAAAATTAAATTCATGTTAATATTTTCAACCAAATGGTGATTATTTGCAAGTCTTCAAAAAAATTGTGTTTTTCAACATGTTAAAAAGCGGTGTGTTTTCCACATGTTGAAAATACACAATTTTAAACTCCTCTTATCCCTATTATCTCCTTTGTTACATGGGGGATCCTCTTGTCCCTATTTTCCCCTTGGTGATATGGGGGACATTAGAGACACAAATTTTCACCCTCATCCTCCTCCCACGAGACACACTTTGAAGCACTGGTTTCCTAGGTGTCTCGTGTATCACCTTTTCCCCAGGGACAAGGGGGACATGAGAACCAAAAAAAGTGCACCCTCACTCCCTCACCATGGGTGTAATTTTGTATCCTTGATGTTCCCCATGTCTCCGATGGGACATAGGGGATAAGAAACTACACCCCATGCCCAAACTTAGTCCCCCAAACTTCCATGTGACCCCATCGTGCTCCAAAATCTTGATCCTTAGCCCCTCTCTCATCCACACTAGCCTCCTTTCTTACACTTGTATACATCCTTCACCATGGGTGAATTTTTGTGTCCCCATTATCTATGTGTACAAGAGGGAAAATAAAATTCCCCCATTCTCGTGCTCAAGCCCCGGGACCTCCATGTGATCTCTCTCTGCTCCCAAGTGGTTTTCACAACCCCTCCATCTCACCCTCATTTGATATTTTCTTCCATTTGACTCCATCCTACTCAAAGGAGAACTTAGGAGGCTCTACTGTCATTTTTGTCTGCATTGCACCATTAAAAATTGATTTTAACCTCACATGAACTCTTATTTGACCCGGGGTTAAACCGGAGATTACAAGAAAATCTTGAAGTGAAACAAACGTAGTTTTAACCTATTTCTTCAACACAAGTTTCCCATCCTTAGTTGTTCTTGCTACTGTCATACCTTGAAAAACACCATTTTATACTAGATATGTTACCCATTTTTTTCCCAAAATAGCCATAGCCATCAAAAACAAGTTTCATTCATATCTCTCTAAGCGAAACTTTGATTGTAGTCAAAATTTTCTAGGATTCTCTTCTCAAAACACCTTTGTGGAAAGCAATGACTACATACATGATGATGCACTAGCCTTTTTGATACAATTTTTTAAAAATAAGCCCTAGAAACTTGTTTTTATTTCTAATAGATTTAGCATATGAAAATTGGTGAAAATCGGAGTAGGAGATCCGGTGCAAAACATAACACAATGACAATGGCGGTTTCATTACAAATCGACATTAGTAAGTCAACTTACAAAAATAATATATGCTCTAAACAATTTGACTCTAAAAATTGTAAGTTTGCTAAAATAACAAAAATTCAACATTAGAACATCCTGGAACAATAAGAAACACCAAGATAAGGTCAATTGGGAGACTTTCTAAAAATAGCGAGGTTGGAAAAAGTAGACTTCTAAAAATAGAAACATTCAAAATAGTAAATCCTCAACAGTGAAAATATCCTAAGTTGATTAGGAGCTTCATATACTAAGGATTGTCAAGATTTCAAAAATATTCTAAACATAATGACTTAGGCCCACTTGCTTAAAAATAGAAAGTCTTGTATTTTGGTGCGAGAAATTTATTGATAAGCTTTGTTTTCACTCATCTTGTCACCTTTTGGGAACATGAAGTTAAACTTCTTGGGTATGGATACTATTTCAAACCTATTTGTTGAGTATCTAGGTGTGTGTGTGATAGTGATGTCACACACATTGATCTAGAAAACCTAAAAATAGGATTTTCGGAGGACCAAGAGAGAGCCATGAAGAGAAAATATTCACAAGCATGTTTTTTTACAACATGAGGCCATCCATTATCCATGTAAATTATAAAATTGGTGTTATCATGTGCTCAACATTATGAACATGATTCCATAATAGTGATGGTTGATGAAATCTCCATCCTTGTAGTCTGAAACCCCTAAGGACATCTTGCAGTGTATGCATATTCCAACCAACAACAGTATGGTCATAATCTCCAAAGAGTTTGCATCTCATGAATGGTCAAAGACTGAATTGTACCTCCTAAGGCCTAAGACTTTGGTCATGGATGAAATTAGGGCAGAAACCCTCTCATGTGCCAAAGATCTTGTCTAGAAGTAAGTTCCATGAGGGATACACAGATGCAAAAATATTATTAAGTAGGGTAATTTGTGAAGAGACAATGAAGGAGTTTCAACACTTTGGATAGCCTAATTCATCCTCGTTGCTACTTGAGGGGAACTAGGTTGTAGATTGGGGAGATATCATAAGTGACAACATTCACCATTAGTTTCTCCATTTTCTTGCTACAAGAAAGTTCATGATGACCTCATACGATGTATGATCTTAAGCACAAGATCCTTTAAAGGCCTAACTTTTTCTCCTATTGTTTCTCAAAAGCACCATCCTACGAAATGTATCCTCATATCACTCTCAAGGAAAGTAACCATCACTTTTCTAGGGTGAATGATGTATTCACCATTTTTTTCCACCGAATCTTTGGAAGACAACCCAAAGCGAGGTTATCCTCTCAAGCTACAACATTGATTGAGAATCATGGATATTTCTTCACTTATTTCTCCATTTTTCTTACATCGGGTTTTGGATTCAATCTCGCTCCTCACAAATTGCCTAGGTATCTTATTGACCAAATATTAAAGTTTGAGTTGTGTAGGAAGATGGTTCAGTCCATAATTGATGTAATAACCATAACAAAAAGGGTGTGCCCTTTCCCATTTCTCTGGAATATACTCATGAAAAAGTTTTATAGATGCCTCAAACCTTTAATCTTCCTTCACCTCCTTGAGCCTCTATTCACATCCGGTATTTTTTTGATATCGAAGCACTCCTAAGACATTCAATCTCCTTGAATTGCACCATAGTCCCCAAATTGAAGATTATTGGGTCAATTTCTGGATGATTTTGAGGTAAGGAAAAGAGATCATATGTGAATGATTGTTGGTTAAATGAGGAACTTCAGTTTTGATTGGTTCGTTAAATTTGTGGAAGATGATGGAACTGATTTGTTTGATCCAAAATATCAAGTGGTAAAGTCTTCACCTCTTCTACCTCTTTTGTGGAGCATTCAAGAATTAGGTGACATATATGAGAGAAGCTGCAAGCTGTGATTATCCAAAGGTCTAAAGAATGGTTCAAGAGAAAGAGGGTTACCTTCATAGACTCATGTGGTATCCTAACCCTCTCAAGGAAAGCATCTTATCTCTCATCCTTGAAAGCATCCGAGAGAAGCCGTGAGATCCTCTCTTTCAGGGGAGCCCATAAAGGGGAAAATAATATATCTTGAAGGATCTCACTATAGGAGACTTAACAAGAAGACCAAATCAATTAAGGACCCTATTAAAGATATAGAGAAAGGAGAGATTTATCCCTCACAACCTCCAGTTCTATACCAGTCTCAAGTATCTCTTCCTTTTTTCTATTTAACTCATCAAGTCCAGGAGGTGGTCCCTCACCATAAAACCAAGAGTGTAATCATGCCTAGTGTTGAACTTACAAAAATGAAGATCTTCCCATAGATCCAAGAAATGATTGGAAGTGATTCTAGAACAATGCAAGAGGCATCAATTTTATACTTTCAAGCCATCTCAAATATTGTGAATTCCAAATGAGGTAAGAAAGCTCGGGTAACTTCTCACTTTTTCAATGGTGTTTCTGGTAATCAATATGTAGAATTTTCCCAACCAAAAGTGGTAAATCCCATTGAGGAGAAGACTCACGTAGAATATGAGATGACAAAAATTCCTTTGGGGACAGAAACACATGAAGGGTATGTGTGCATTTTTTCAAAGATTCTTCCAATTATTTTCTTAAGAAACGAAGAGTACAAAGAGTAAATTGAATAGTTGGAAAAACTTGTGAAACCCCAAACTTCCTATGTTCATTCATTCATGGATCTTAGTTCCATTCCATATCTCCCTAAAAATATGTTATTCCTATTATGACTTTAACTGAAACAATTAGAAAGGCTCAACGACATACCGAGTGCGAGGAAGGGCAAAAGTGAGTTGAAAAATTCTTGAGAAAGGTAAAACTTTGTTTCTTGATATACTTTCACTATTCAAATTCTTCCTTTAACGGGAAAGGATAAATTGACCTTAAATGAAATTGAGAAGGAAAAGGCTCATTGGGACCAAGTGCTTTTGTTGGTGACGGAAATTAGTAATCTTGACTCTTTTGTGTTGGTGAGAAAAAATGTGTTCAATTCTATAACTGAGAATATGTCCCCAATTTGGTCTCAAACATTGGTTGCCCAATATGAAATGATGAACAATGCTCTCAAGGAACTTGATACTTATGAAGAGATCACTTCACAAATGTAGGAAAACATAAGTAATGGAGTGTAAAAACATGGGGCACCTCCAGTGAGTGAGAATTCATTGACGGAAGATATTTTGAAGACATTTGAGGAATTGGTCAGGAAATAAGTAGGAGATATCTTCTCATTCAACAAGGACACTTTGGAATCTCTCATAGAAATAAATTATGTAATTTATAATACTACTACGGATCATCAAACTTGGTTCAAGAAATGCAAAAACATCAACATTACTTTTGAAACTTGGATGAAGGCTTTGAGCTTCATGTATATGCCTCGAAGAGAAGGTGGCACCTTTGTAGCATAATGCTTCACCAAGGAATTCAAAGATGAAGGTATTTTTCTAGGTACATTCTCACAAAGTTCATCGAGAAGGTGGCTCTTCATTAGTGGATGCTTCGTCTCTATTAGCATGATCTTCTTCTTCTCTCCCTCTTCGTTTCTCTCTCATGTTCTATCTCTTTATTGGGAAGGTACTTTTCACTTTTTGTCTTATTCACTTAAATGTGACCTATAGTCTAACATTGTAATGAGTTCTCTTTAATTAATGAAAAGGGACTCACTTTTATTTCCTAGGAATATGAAAGGTCACGTGGGGAGTAGATGAAAGGTCTTTTGTAAAGCTATATATTTGGATGACTTCCTCCTCTAAAGGGTTGTCAATTGTGTGTCTCTAAGTAAATAGCTATTTACACTACTAAGATATAAGAAAAATATTGCATTCTTCTATTTCCTCTCTCCATGTTTCCTCTATTTCTTTACTTATTCATATTTTTGCACACGATGATCTTGTATAACTAAGGGAGGTGTTGTGTCTATGATTTTTAAGTCTTGTCATTAATAGCAAATTTGTATTCCTTTAATTGAGTGTGGATTAATTCGGTTCTTGATGTAAAAATTCTAGTGCCTATTCACAAAATCAACCCCTCTTTCCTAAGTTCTTACTCCCCTTTACCTCACCTCCTAAGAAAATTCCTCCCTTGCACTAGGTGTAAGAAATTTTCCACAGGTATAGTAGAGTAGTCCTGTGTGATCTTGGATTCATATCCATTGTTGAGTAGACATACTATTGTTCTAAGGAGAAGATACATAAAGAATACGTGCATAGTAACAAGGCACATTTGAAGGCACAGAACAATAGGAAAGGAAACACACGCGAGAATAGTTTGGCTCGGGACTTAGCCATTTTTATGGATAAGGGATATTTTTGGAAGATAGCGAGGTGGAGCACACATAGAGATGAAAACTAGTGCGACACGTAATGGTATTTTGGGAACAAGCGGTGATAAGCGCCATGCATGGTTTGAGCTAATACTAGGATTGCTTATTCTAGTTAATTGTACAACATATATTATTAGAACACTTGCGTATGCATACATACTATTATAAAGGTAGTAAAGGGTAAGTTCCCACCCTATAAATATGTTTTGAACTATGCAGTTTAGTGTGTGTGAGTTATTGTAGAGTTATGTTTTTGGATCTAATACACACATGACTTATGGATATACTTTATAATGTAAAAGCTTCTATATTTTATAGTGTTTAATGCGATGGATAATATTGGTTGGATAATGGTGTTAAACGTAACTAAATTTGGCTCATGTATGTTAACCTTATTATAATTATTGTTTAATTCATGATTCTCTAAGATCTAGATCTGGATTATGCATTGTGGAATGTTTATGTTTAATTATGGATCTGAATATGTCTTATCTTCATCACACTAACATCCTACACAAACAAATCTAAAGAGGGGCCTAGTACCTTTGTGTGCTTTAACTAATCACTCGGCTCAGGCTAAGTGATGTGTCAGTGTGCCTAGGTTATTCATAGTAGATTCTAGGCTGCATCACTAGTTCCATTGTCAAGACCTCTTTTTAGTTGTTTTCAGGATGTTTTGTGATGAAGACGTACTGATTGACCTTAACAAGTGTTGAGGAGTGGATAAAAGATCTGGAAGAAGAGTACACTTAGAGGTTTAGACTTGGATCGAGTTTGACGATGCGCATGGGTAGAGCATAATTTGTATGACTGTTTATGTGAGAGCTTCTTTGTTATCTTTTCGATAGAACTATACAAGTCATTGGTTGTTTATGCATCTAAAAGGAATTGGAGGTATCGCACACTTGTCTAGATGTAGGAAGAATTTCAGGCCCTCTATGATGCTGATATGATTTAGACATGTGTTGCGGACACTTGGCTCGATGGTGTTCTACATAGCTATATTTTAGAGTACTCAATTTCCACTTACTCGTGCCTCAGAGGTAGTTGAGTTCAGTTTTACATTATCCGGGAACTTCTCTGAAAGAAATTCCACTAGCAATCAAAATCTTGATGGTAACCCTGAACTTGGAAGAAAAGCCGATGGCTAGCTAAACCCTACCATGTGTGGGGGAAGGAGCAGGTTTGGTGAAGGATGGAAAACCTAGCGGCTAATTAAGAGTAAAAGGGAAGAAAGGTGGATTAACTACAATGATGTGTGTAAGAGGGATATAAAGAAGCAACGTGATATTCCAGAGCAGGTGGCGTTGAGGAGAGAGATGACTCGTGAAGGATTTGGAGCTCACGTAGAAGGTATGGAGCTAGAGCATCTGGAACTCACCCATTTGGGCAAGCATGACAGGGGAACCCTCCTCGGCCTTGTATGGGAGTGCACCAAAGCCAAAGACAACATAGGTCGAGGGCACACATCTCGAATCTACACGGAAACCTAGCCTTGTGATTGGTTTTCCAAAGATCTCAATACAACTAGTAGTCAACAAGCTAGTTTGGAGACTAGTAGAAAAGGAGTAAATCAAGTAGAAAGTACATCCATGGCCGATTAGACTTACTTCTAGGAGTAGTACCACCTCATTGATTGTAAGAAGAGGATGATCGGGTAGTACATCCATTGGTCCACTTTTGGATATAGGAGGAGGATTAGGGGGCATAGATGGCTCTAGTTCAAGTGGATCTAGTGGGTCAGAGGAAAAGGTAACACATGAGGTTCGGATTAGGTGGGCATGGTCCTCACCAACCAAAAAAATATTTACATGGAGATGTCACTTCATCCTCCAGAGTATATGGGAATAGAAGATGTTGTTGAGCATGTGCACATGTGTGAGATACTATGGCATGCAAAAGGAATAAAGGCTTCGATCACAAGGCAAGTTAGTTTACAACTACATTGCGAGGACGCACTCATAGTTGGTATAAGAATTTTTGACACGATCAAACTTGCGTATATTATGCAGCAATACGAGAATGCTTTCATTAAGGAGTTTCATATCCCGAGTTCGATTAGAAGAGTATAATCACACTCAAGGATATTACGCGAGGCACTACTTGAGAGTGTTTGGGAATATGATGCCCATTTGAAACACTTTTTAAGCTTTCTTATGTTATTCATGCAAGCCAACATGCATAATGGTTTGTTGGGGGTTTGATCACACCATTTAGGATGGCACTATCACATAAGACATATATAGACCCATGCGAAGCACTTGAAGCGATGTTTCATGTTGAGGTAGTCAAAAGTATAGACACTAGAGTGAGCCCATTCATGGACGCACAAATTACAGCTATGCAAAGCGAGTTTGGAGACACTATTGGAAAATTCAGCAGATGAGACACACACCAGGATTTGGTGTATAGATTATGAAGTGGAAGGGCACACTAAAGATAGTTGTCCTTGCAGGTCCATACATTCATTGTTGCTAGACTGCGAGATATATCATTTAGACCATGATGCAAGTCGCTGCCCATTATTACAATGCGCGATAAGAAAGAATGTATCTTGCTATTGTAATATTTCCGAGTCCACAACTCATAATATAGAAGGCGTAGGTTGATTTCTCGGATCCATGATGCCATCGATATTGGTGTGTGATAGACATGAGTATTGGATAATTCTAAAAGTAAAAATGAGCACCATGATCATGATCACAACCAAGGGCACTATGATCAGAATGAAGGGCGCTTGAAGGAATCGTGGCGGAGGTCAAGGATACCATGGTGGATTGAGGGTTGAGGCCATGGTTGTGGGTGAGGTGAGTTTCCTCGTAGAACATGTTTTACATGCAGATCTCCTAACCACTATAGGCGTGAATCCCCTCATAATATTACTTGTTTTTTTGTGGGAAGAATCATAACTATGAGGAATGCCCAAACTTATATGAGCATCTTAGAAGCAACATAAATAGGAAAACAAGGGGGTAAAGATGGTTAGGATACTGACGCATTATAGAAAATCGAGTGGATGCCAAATTTGGCACGGAACCTATGGTAGTACTGTGAAGATTACTACACGTGCTGAAGTTACGCTCGCGAGGAGAGATGTTATGGTAGAAGCCTACCATTACTAAGGAGGAGGTTTCTACAAGCAAGATATCCAAATCCCGCACATCAAAAGGAGGTTATCGGGGAGACCATGGAAGTACTCGAGAAATCTTTAAGTTGAAATACAATGTTGAAAGGAATAATCAAGGAAGTTAGATCAAAAGAAGGCGGTAGATATGGTCAATCAGATATTGATGATTTGAAATAGGTATGCAAGATGTTACGCTAGGAGAATATTATTCCATTACTAGGGGAATTGGCTAAAGGGAACACTCACGCGCAGGTATTAAGAATGGATGACATATATTACATGCTAATCTCCCCCTCATAGCTTGGATTATGAAAAGGAAATCACTCGAATGTTGTTTTGGATGGATGTGATTGACATAGGCGTAAAAGTGAATGTGCTTACTTTAGATGCATGGGTACATATGGGAATACCTCCATTACAGCCATCCTCTAATGTACTGTTTATGGCTAATCAAACTAAGGCCACTCCAATTGGAGTTTTAAAGGATGCATCCATTACTATACAAGGGGCCAAGTTCACTAGGGACTTTGAGGTTTTAGCACTTGCAGAAGCAGACAACTTCCCAGCTCTACTTGGGTGCCCTTGGTGTTATGCAAATAATGTTGATCTATGGTTCAACAAGGGGTATATAATTTTTGAGAATAAGGAAGAAAAATTTATTATCCCTTTGACATATGGGAAGTCTACACCTTATATTAAACCATTGAGTGAGGAAGACCTAAAAACAATTTATGAATGTGTTATTCGGGATCTGAAGTACTTGAGCCATCTAAAGAAGGAATCCTCTAGTGGGAAGATACACAGTCTATTAGTGATACTACAAGTATTGCTTGTGAGAATTAGATGCATGGAACCTATGAGATGGTTGGGCATGAAGTAAGAAGCACATTTACGTGGAGGAGTAAACCTCATTGTATTAGGAGGATAGGTAATAACTCGTACCCGGTATACTAGAGAAGGAGATCCTACGCTATTCCATGCGCCATGGAAGAGTAGTGGATGGATCAAGTGGAGAGAAGAAATAAATTAGTATATACCTGCGTGAGACAATAACACGTTGGTGGATGGTTTATAGGGATAATCTCATAGAATGGAACAAAGTAAGAATTGAATCGACAACCTAGTTTCTCAAGAAGCAATGAACCTACTCAAATCTGCATATATCATGGCAATCAACTTGTTCAACACCACGTTCGGTAGTCGAGAGACTCGGGACATGGGCGAGAAGCTTTACCACCTTCACTTTGGGTGCATAAAATTTATTCCACTTTGCAAGGTTGTGCACGCACTTGGTATGTTTATGCGGAATTGCATAGGGAGACTGGAAATTGGTAGGACTTGATTACAAGAATGACCCAAAATTTTGAGTACTTCTCTACTAAACCTCTAGTAAGAGAGGCATTATGGGTTATGGAGCACTTAACTATGGGAGAGCGGTGCAAGGATGAAGAACTACTTGAGGATTTATTTGGTGAGGAAGAACAAGGAGCGTGTTTTGATGAAGTAGATGATATAGATGTCGATCTATTTACGCACACTTTCTTTGAGAAGGAGAAAGGAAAGATGGTCTACATAGTGGATGATGAGGAAGTAGAATATTTTTACATAGCTCATTCAGCAAGTACACATGAGGTTTTAGACAGTGCGGATAAAAACACATGTGCCTATCATGAACCTATGAAGACCAAGAAAGTGAACATTGACACGGATGTTAAACCCAAGGAGGCCATAATTGGAGATTATTGGTCTGATTCTAAAGTAGTAAAGATAATTGAGTTACTACGTGATTTCCAGGACTTATTTTTAGGGGCTACCATGAGTTTAAAGGGGTACATGAGTCATTAGGTGAGATGAAGATTAAGCTAAAGGAAGGAGCGTGCCCGGTCAGGAAGAGACCTTACAGGATGAACTGAACTGCGCATAAAAGTTAAAGAAGAAATTGACAAAATGTTGAAATCTAGCATCATTAAGCCCCTAGAAGAATCAGAGTGGGTTAGCCCCATAGTAATCAATATAAAGAAATATGGTCAAATTAGGATTTGTGTAGATTACAGGGAGTTGAATGTTGCATGTGTGATTTATCCTTTTCCTACACCTTTCACCGAGGAAATATTAGAAGGCGTTACAGGGCACGAAGTTTACTCTTTCACAGATGGATTCTCGGGGTATTACCAGGTTAAAATTGCAGAGGAGGATCAAGAGAAAATGAGTTTCACCAATGAATGGGAAGTTTTGCATATATAGTGATGCCCTTTGGTTTGAAGAATGTGCTTGTTGTATTTTCACGCATAGTTGTTCAAGCATTCTAGGATTTTATTCACAAATTCTTACATGTTTACTTGGATGATTGGACGGTATATGGGTTTGTTAAGGATCATTGTGACAATTTGCACTTAATGTTTGAAATATGTAGATAGTTAAGCATATCTTTAAACATCAAGAAGTGTGTGTTTCCTACACCTTTTAAACTCTGTTAGGGCATATAATCTCTGAGGAAGGTTTAAGGTTGTAGTTATTATAGACTGGAGGAACCTACCAGTCAAAGTGTCGGTGCACAGATTCTTAGGCCACATAGGGTACTACATAAAATTTATCAAAGGATATGTAAATATTTTTGTGCCCCTGGAGGAGTTACTTAAAGGAAAAGGAACATTTTATTGGGGAGAACCGTAGAATGAGCATTTGAGGCATTAAAAGAGACTTACTACAACGCCTATTCTACGTTTTCCCTCATGAAACCAACCATCTCACGTACATGTGGACACCTCTAGCACAACCATTGGCATGGTGTTAGCTCAGCCTGAAGAAGGTATTATAGATCATCCTTTTGTTTTTCTAGTATAAAGTTGACTCCTGCATAATAGAATTATACAAACTATAGAGTGCGAAGCCTTTCAATGATCTATGTGTTAATAGTACTTTTTAGAACACCCTTTATATTTTATACATATCACATGGCATTAAAATACTTGATAAATAAGCCCGTTTTATAAGGGCACATATGTTGATGGGTGCTTTTATTCAAAGAATTTGACTTTACAAATCGTGGTAAAACCAGTAAAAGTAATTCAGCACAAACCACTTATAAAGAATTCAATCAGCAGAGGGCACGAAGACAATTGAAGATACCATGTCGGATGCACAATTATATAGGCTACATCACACGCCTTTAGAATTAGAGGATATTCTATCTTTTTATGCACAAGTATGGCGCCAGAAGGAATGAAATCCTTAGAGAAGAAACAACTTGCAATTCATCTTTGCACCCTTCATGTTGATCAATGGTGACTTATACAAACTAGGTCAAGATGAAGTATTATGTCAATGTGTATTGGAACATGAGCGCACAGATATCATGGAAGAGGCTCATGGTTGTATTTCAAGTGGGCACTATGTAGGTGATGCCACCATGCTCAAGATTATACTCGTTGGATTATGGTGGGAGACCATGTATAAATATTGTAAAGAGTATTGTAAGGCGTGTGATCACTATTAACGCTGGAAAACATGGGAAAATAAATGAAATGCCTTTGAGACCCATTCTTAGTGCAGAGTTGTTTGAGAAATGGGCAATGATGCAGCCTAGAATTCACCGAGATGACACCCTAGACGTTTGACACATCACTTAGCCTAGAATGAGCGCTCACCGAAGCACGCAAAGGTACCAGGAGTCCATCTTTAGGGCTGTTTTAGCATAATGTTAACATGATGGAGACTTTACAAGATACCGATCCATAACTTAATACATCATTATACATTGCATGATAGATCTAGATCTAGGAAAGAATAGGTTTAAACAATAATCATGATAGAAATAAGAACATGCACTACTCAATTATACACAAGAATAACACTTAGGTTAATATCTTCCATCTCTTAATTATCACAATAACACGAAGCTTCTTAAAATATTGGCAATCTATCTTTATGCGATGCATGCATGGATTTGATACGGTAATCTAGAAATATGTATACTATGTTATCTATCTCTCTATATCCATCATCTCCTACCAGGTAATTTCTACATATATATAGGGTGGGGACTTACCCTTCACCTGATTACCTATTCCAAGAATGGCCATATTCTATTAGTAGCCACACACCATTTTCGGGCATAACCACACACATGCAAGTGTGCTATCTATAGACTACTGATAGTTAACTAAGGTGACAATCCTATTCTTAGACTATCTCCATGAAAAATTTCTCTCTGAATCGATCCTCTAGAAATATAAAATGCATGGTGCACATGTCTCTCGCATCGTTGGTGTGTTTTGCACGCCATTTTCTAACAATAGATATTTATGCCCAAAATGGCTAAGTCTTGAAAACGAACTTTTATTCCACTCTTGCTTTCTTCCTATCCATTCGTGCCTTTGCGTATGACTTGATTTCCCACATGGACTTCTTGTGTGCTTTCTCTATCAGTGTTTTTGATTAACATTACCCCACACTAATCTCATTGTCACCCCAATAATGGGTATCTCCAAAAAATCTTGAAGGAAAGAATAGAAGAATGGAAATAATGTAAAGAATGAACCAATGTATGAAAAGAATGTTTTACCCTACAGTCTCTTCCTCAACTCGAACAACTAATTCGGGATATTCTGTTTTATTTCAGCCTCCAAGGTCTACCATTCAACAAGTGCTTGTTCGCTTTTTTACGGAATGTCCATAAAGCGGTGGAATCCAATTCATCCCTCACAATCTCCCCTTTTTCATTTTGCAAAACTAACACAATGCTGGACATTGAGGTCATTCTTCCCTCTAGAAAATCCATCTTCTGTACAATGAGCTTCCCAAGCTCTTCTAGCTAAGTCTTATGTGGCTCTTGTACTCACTGCCGCTGTGGCCTCACGCTTCGCTTAACCATCGACAATCTTTCTACACGGCCCAATATTTTTCCTTCATTACTCTCTGGACCTCATTGGTTTCTTCCAGGTTCTTTATGTTTATAAGAACCTCTGGAGTTGTGTAGATGTTTAAATTCTGGTCTGCTTTCTTCAATTCTTCTTGTAGCACTTGCAGCATCCCTTCATAGGATGCAATCTTCCGCATCACCGAAGCTTTCTCTCGTTCGCCTCTTGTTATGGATCTCTTGGTGTTGGCATGCACTGAGAGGTTCATCTTCAAGTACCAAGTCCACCAACTTTCCTACATAATGTATCGTTGAGGGAAATGTTTTTGGTACCTTGGTTTCCAAGTGTAGCCTAGATCTTATGACATTGTCACCAATCTCCTCTACGATGCTTATAAATATAGGTTCTTCTTCTGCACTAAGTCCCTCTCTTACGTTACACACTATGTCTCCATCCTTAGTTTTAATCTCCTCTCTGAGCACCCTAATTGTGGCATCCTTGTCCATATTTCACCTTGCCACCTCTATTGAGACTTTGACCAATGCATTACTCACATGTTCATCCAGACATGATAGTAGGCTTTACTATCATGTGTTTGGCTTGAGGTGTCTTCTTCAACCTCCGTGATACACATGACTCCTCACATACATCAAAATATGGCTCATCCATGTGTGTGTGCATGGACCATGACAATTGCTTCCTTGTGTGCACTGTGGCCATATCTTCATCCATGAGCTCCTAGCCATATAAGTCTTTATGTGTCGGTGTGCTCTAGAAATGGTCACATAAAATTTTACTTGCATCCTCCGAATAGCCCATTTGTTGGAATGTGCTCCACTTATTCTTCTAGACCGTTGTTACTTAGGGACTTTAGCTTCCAAATTCGTGATTTGAGTCTTCATGTCCTTAGCGAGTCTCTCGCAACTATCTCCTCTAGTCCCTTTTCTTCCTCTCCTCTTTCCTTTGATTCCTCATCCTTTTGTTCTTCTATGTTCTTTGGGAGTGTAGGAGAATTAGGTGCGCTTTCCTTTGACTCTTCTGCCTCCTCATTCAACTTCAATTTCCTCCTTCTTTGCATGGTTTCCTCCTTCTATGGAGAGAGTCTTGGTGATTTGTGCACCATTGGTGGAGTAGCACCTTGGGTTCTTGTTCTTCTAAACACCCTTTTAAATATGTGCTCCACTTGGATTGCTTTCAAGTCCTCATCATCCCCCTCTTATGGCTGATGTGGTGTAGTGGCACGCTCGAGCTTCATCCAAATTTGTAGGATGTCTTCTACCTCTATGCCAGACCACCATTATCTTCGCACTCATCCTCTACTTCAATTAGCTTCTGTGGGCTTAGGCACTTTGGGATGTTCCTTGTTTACGAGAATGATGTTTCCATTCTTGGAATAGAGTTGCTTCTATCCTTTCATTCTCTTGAGAAATAGATAAGGGTTAGGGCTAGGAGGAATACTGTTGAATGTTTGGAGGGTGTGCGCGCACCGTAGAGAGAGATCGAGATCGATCTGCAAAGAACTCCTTTTGTATGGGACGGACTACTGCAAGTAAGAATACAAGACCACCAGATTCTAATTAGACAATAAATGAGGGAACTGCCTTAGGCCCAGGAGATATTGGACTTCCTTTCGAAGGTGGTCAGTTCCCCTGCTAATATGAATTAACACAAATTCTAACAAAGAAGCTATTGCCAAATTACAATTTAATTGCCTCGTTAAAACAATAGAGGAAAGGCTGGTTTTGGTTTTGAGTCACAGTGACCGATGTTGGTCACTGTCACCGGTACCGGTTCCTAATAACCGATATCGGTAGGGGCAGTGATTTAGGGGCTTTTAGTGAAGGTTGGCTATAAGGTGGCTATGGTGTTTATTAGGCTGGTAAATGATTGGGGATAGGTAATGGGGTGATGGAGAAGACTCGGGCAGTATGGAACTGTTCTTGGGGCAATGTAAGGGTAGAGGAGGTACAATTAGATGTAGGGTGTTACCGGGTAGTGGATCTAGGAGTAGACTTATAATTACTATGATTCAGAAGTCCAAGAAATGTTATTAAAATAATGTACAAGACAGTACTTACTAGTTCTGATGAAGATACAGTCTAAAGACTGTGATAACAAAGGCAGGGCTCAGGTAGGATGATCTGGACAATCAAAGATGAGCTATCTTCTCTCCCAATGCTTGGATGAGTGTCACTAGGCTCTGGTTACTCAGTTGCAATCTTGGGCTTGATGTCCTTCTCTGTAAACTCCTTTCTTTCCTTCAATTGTCTCTACTCGGCAAGTGAATTCCCGATCTTTCCAATGAATTCCAGATCTCTTGTTTTTGGTTGGGGAGGTCATTTATAGAGAACCGATGGCGGTTACATAACCGATGGCGGTCGGAGTAGAACCGATGTCGATTAAGTCAAAGTGGGCTATTTTTAGTAAAATAGCCAACCTTCCTCCTTTTCTTCCGAGGGATTAGTTGTGGGCTTGGTCAAGTCATTATTAGGTTGGTTAAAAGTGCGGGTGAGGAGTAATTAGTCATGGGTGTGGATGTAGACCAAGTTATAGGTCTTAATTAGGTTAGTTTAGGATTAGGGCTAGAGTCATGATGAGGTGGCGAAATGAGGTGGCAGGTTTGGGTTGTGGATTTATTAATTATAAGGTAATTAATAAATAATTGTGTAAGGTTTAGGTGATGAGGTTAGGTTGCGAAATGAGATGCGGAGCATAGGGGGTCGTAAGACACAAATTTGGTGTCTACATTAGCCCTTGTTGTCGTGGTAGCTTGTCTTGTAAAGTTGACCGACAATAATAAGAAGTGGTTACTCTGTTAAGGGTATAGGTAATCCCCTCAAATCTATCACAGATTGAGGCAACGTGAAATCAGGGATAGGGTTGATAAAGGGTGAATGATGATGAGATGATGGTGAGATGGGTGGGGTAAGTTCAAGGAAGCAGATTTATGTTGAAATGTAGTAGTGCGACCGGGTACATGATTTGAAGAGCAAACAAGCAATTCATAGCAAAGGTCAATAGTTTATCCAAACAAGGGTGATATAATCCTTGATCCAAGGCATAGGAAGTAGCTCCAGGATATAATGGGTAAGGTACAGGGCGTTAAGGTATGTTCGAAGGTCAAATGGTTGGTTTGGTTGAGATAAACGTCACGGTCTCGGCCCAGGCAAAGTTGGTCAACCGATCAAGTCAAGTACCCTAATCATGCTAAAAACACGAAGCAGGTGAGCTCGATTGAACAAAAAGCTATACACGATGGGTGGATAAAATTGTAATTTGTGGGTTTTGGGCGAGGTATTTGGTGGTGCGGCCTTGGGTCGGGCGATTGATTAGTGAGGGCCATGGGTCGGGCACGATTGGTTGGTTGTGGCCTTGGGTCAGGCCAAATGGTTGGTTGTGGCCTTGGGTTAGGCTAAATGGTTGGTTGGTGGCCTTGGGTCGGGCCAAATGGTTGGTTGCGGCCTTGGGTCGGGCCAAATGGTTGGTTGCGGCCTTGGGTCGGCCAAATGGTTGATTGCGGCCGTGAATTGGGCCAATGAAGTCAAAAAAGGCTATTTAGCAAAGGAGGGTATAGACGATGTGGTGAGAAAGGGAGATTGGTGAATAAGGGCAGAAATTGTGGTGAAATAGGTATAAAACCGATATCGGTTAGATATGACCGGTATCGGTTAGAGGACCGATACCGGTGTTTTAGGGCACAATATAACCGATATCGGTTATAGGTAAAAAACCTATAAAAAGAAAAATACGGCCTGTCATTGTCACATTGTCAATTTGATAACCAATATAGCTTGTCTGGGTTTAAAATTGATTTTGTTGAGTTTGTATGCTGAATTGGTAGTAGTTGAGTGGAGGAGTGAGTGATTGGTAGACCCCACGTAGTAGGAGGCGGTGAATTTGATTGGTGGAGGACCTAGCTGAGGAGATTTGGAGCCATGGCATAGCCAGGAGGAGCAGGAGGTGCTGGACCAGCTGGACCACCGCCACCTATCCCACCACGACGACGTGTAGTCGTACCGGTAGGCTCTAAACCTCTAATTATGTGAATTTAATGATTGTAAGCGAGATGTGGGTTTTGGGTAGGAATCCAAATTTTGAATAAAATAATGAATAAATTGAAGTAATTTGTAAAATGGAGTGGGTAGGTAGGTTAGTTAGGTTAAAACGGTAGGGTGGGTAGGGTTGTAGGGTTTTCCAGTGGGTAAAAGGGTAGAAATAGGCAAAAAGATGTTTTTGGGGGCCGCGTCGGGTTCGGCTCTGGAGCACAGGACAAAGGATGGTGATGTCGGTCACTAGCGCGGCAGCATCGGTCACCAAATATTTGGCACAACTTGGATTTTTGGTAGACCGGTGTCGGTCGTATGTCGCCATGCGGTGCATAGGATGTGTTGGGGAGGGGACCAGTGGCGGTCAAGGGTGACCGGTACCGGTCATTAGTTAGGTTTGTTTTGTTTTGTTTTGTTGTTGTTTGTGTTTTGTTTGTTGTTTGGTTTTTTGTTGTTGTATGTTGTGTGTTTTTGTTTGTTGTTTTGTTGTTTGTTGTTTTTGTTTGTTGTTGTATGTTGTGTGTTTTTGTTTGTTGTTGTATTGTGTGTGTTTTGTTTGTTGTGTTGTTTGTTGTTTTTGTTTTGTTTGTTGTTTAGGGGTGAAGAGGAGGGGTAGAGTTGATAGGAAAGGTGATTGGGGTGGGGGGGGGAAATGGGGTGGTTGTGTGGTTGGTTCGGTTAGGATAGATTAGGTGTTGGGTATGAAGTAGGAGGTGTTAAAGTGGCGGGGTATAGGTAGATGGCTAGAGTATATCGGGGTGGTTGGTTGGTGGTAAAGGGGATGTGTAGGGTAAGTGTAGATGTGTGTTATAGAGTCGGGGTGTGGTTGGGTGGGTAAAAGGGGGTATAGAGGGTTAAGGTAGTTGTTTTTGTAAAGGGTAGGTCTAATGAAGTGGGTTGTTTTTACAGGCACGTCAGCAGCTTACGATGCGGGATCGGATGCCCCCCTATTGAGACAGATGCGGCCACATGTGTCCGATGTAGTGGCCATTATGCATGAGTGGGACTTGAGTCCAAATGCGGTATAGCGTTGTGGATAGGGACCCACAACACTTATGGTTGCCCTCATCAAGAGATGGGATCCAACGACCGCGTCTTCCATCTCCCTACTGGAGAGATGACGATTACCCTAGAGGATGTGTATCGCATCCTGAGACTGCCGATCGTAGGGGAGGTAGTGTTCGGTGTAGATGCGAAGGCGACGATGGACAACATTCTTGGTATTGGGGATGCGGCCGCATTATTGACCTATCACAGCGCCATGACATTGCTATGGCGACATGTATCGTACACACGAGACATGAGACATGACTTGCCGTGTTGATGATGATAGGTATCACATGCTTCACCCTCCGCAGACTTAGAGGAGGCCGCTTCCATGGGCTTTGATGGGAGTGTTACACGAGATGGTAGAGGAGCATACGTCAGCATGCACGGGCACCATTTATCTCCAGTGCGGCTATACTCAGAGCCGTGGGGTTATCGGCCGAATGAGGTGATTTGGGATTTGCTCCACATTTTGTTACACTTGCTTGGCATATGAGCACATCATATGTATACGATCCATAGTGGTTGCCCAGGAACCGGGCCACAGATTGTATACGAGATATGGCTTTCAAAGGTGGTTGGGGGTCGTGGGCGGCCCACGAGCGGTGCTCGCGGGGCGGGATGTGGCCTACTACCGTCATATCTAAGCAGAGGGTTTGACCGCACTAGACATTATATGGAGGCCTTACAGAGGCCTCGCCCCGAGGAGGAGCCGAGCACGAGATGTGCTAGATCCAGTATACTTTCGGATACCGGACTGGGAGGCTCGCAGAGTATGAGCAGATACCCCAGAGAGGGTATGACGGCGGTTGGGGTTGCGGCAGGATAAGCCACCTCCCTTCCCACAAGTACATCGCAGAGGATGATGTAGAGGCTCCACTACCCGCACTGTAGCCCATTGACCTAGATTGGGTAGCGAGAGAGGCCGGCGGATGATACTGATGGATGATACCAGTGTGAGGGCATTTTTGGTTTGGTGGGCGGGAAGAGAGGCGCCGAGAGAGCAACCTGCCCAATTTAGCGGTGGTTATAGCGGAGAGGGACCAGCTCGTAGGGCGAGTGCGGTTATTACGAGGGTAGATTGCTGCTTTGCATAGGCATAGATCGAGGGTACTACGGGGCGGTGCTTAGCCTCAGGCACGAGTGCGACAGCACGAGCACGAGCCACACGCACCACCACGAGCACCGCATGCAGCCACAGCACCACCACGAGCATCGGTCCCAGCTGCAGCACAGGCACCACCACGAGTATAGGCACACAGGTGTGTGCCAGCGAGAACAGGGGGCCACTATTATTAGGAGTCGGGGGACCAACCCCAGCAGCCATGGTGGCACCGGCCCACTATATGGAGGCGAGAGCAAAGGCTCGATATTATTAGGGCGTCCTCGATGGTGCAGGGCCGCTGCCTTGACCATATGCGGCACTGAGGCTGAGACCTCTCGGAGCCGAGAGATCCAGGGCGCGGCCACAGCCGGTGGGTCGGTGACAGGGAGGAGGCGAGAGCACAAGAGACCCGGCAGGAGAGGGCACGAGGTGGTGGGGGAGGCCGAGACATCCTGGAGCGGAGATGGTTTTTTGGATATTGGATATAGACACCGGTCTGTGAACGGTCATGTATATAGAGGCCTGCGTGCCTACATATGATTTATTTATTCATTCTTGTTGTATATACTGCGGCTGCGAGCCGAGTACAAAGTTGTATAGTTGATACCGTCCTACGAGCGAGTATATTTTGACATGAGAGACGGCTACCATGAGCCGAGTTGAGATTTTGTGATGATAGCGGCTGCGTGCGGCTTTGTATTATTTTGAGATCACAGAGGCCCCCATGCAGGGGAAGTTGTATATTTAAACATTGATATATATATATATATATATATATATATATATATATATATATATATAGATGATGATTTTGATCCACATGGTGTGTATAAAAAATGTTTTATGTGTTTTGTCGATGGTTTTTGAAATTGAATGTATGTAGATGATGAGTTTGATCCAAATGGTGTGTATACTGATGTGTTTGATGTATATATTAAAATGTCATATGTATTTTGTCGATGGTTGTTTTAATGTAGATAGATGATGTTGATGAAATTGTGATGATATATATATGTGTTGATGTGATTCTGATGACAAATAGTGATAATGGTGTAGTTATGCAGGAAAAAGAGGCGGGCGCCACAAAATTTTGCAAAAAATAAAGAAAAGGCCCAGGTTTAAGCAAAAGGAGACATGTGACCAATATCGGTTAGCTAACCGACGTCGGTAGATTAAGAACCAATATTGGTTAGGTAACCTATACCGGTTATGCCAAAACGAGCTTTTCTAAAAATAGAAAAGCTTGGGCGGTAAATTAAGTTCTTATTTTTAGAGTCATGCAACAAGTTAAATACGCGAATGCGACACTGTTTGACGACTGATACAGGTAATTGCATGAAAGAATTGAGTGATAAGGAGGAAAGAGACAGGTAAAGTGAGTGTGGGCTGAGATTAAGAAGGTAGAAAGGCAAGTTATATTTGAAGAGGGTGGTGAACATGGCTGAACGAGGAGAAGCATCTAGCAGGCAGGGATGAGAGGGAAGACGGGGTTCCACCCTAAGCCGCTGCATCCCAGAGAGGTAAAACTGTTTGGTTGTATTTTTAATTCTTGCATGTTTTGATGAATAGGATGAGAGAAGGTAAGAGGGTAGAGATGAGAAAGAAAAGGTGATAGGAAAGGGTTTGGGATAGAGTGAGTGTTATGGGGTAGGTAAGCAGGGTGTTCACGTATGTTTATAGGTATAGAGAGGAGTAAACGAGCAAAATAATTATCGTAGGGGATGTTTTTAAAAGGTCAGTATAGGATTAGCGATGTGACCGGTATCATTTAGAGATAACCGGTATCGGTTAGTAAATCGGTATTGGTTATCTATAACCGATACCAGTTACTGTAGGAATTTCCAGAATGTGAGAAAAAACACTTGGGGATTTGATTTATTGAATGGTTGTGTGTCGTTTTGATGTATGCAGGCGGAGGCAGGGTTGAGGATGAATGATAGTGTGTCAGCTTTGTTGTCATGAATCCGAGCGGATGTAACACCAACTGAATGGGCATTGATAAACCATGTGGGGTTAAGTGGAATCCATTATTATTCACGAATCACACGCAATCATGCTATGTTGCAGGCATTGATTGAGAGATGGAATCCGGAAAAGAATACCTTCTATCTGCCAACAGGGGAGATGACAGTGACAATGGAAGATGTGTTTAGAATTTTGAGGCTCCCAATTACAGGAAGACCAGTGTATCAGGCGTTGCCTAGCGCGGCGCGGGGAGCGATAACAGTAGTATTTGGTTCAGCTGCACGAGATTTGACACAACGAGGTTTGACATTCACTTATGGTACAATGTATGCAACACACCCTGAGGAAACAAGGTTGGCAGTGGTATTAATGATAGCGGTGGGGTATTATGCATTACCAAGGGTGGATGGGGGAAGATTTCCAAAAGCATTGATGTGTGTTATTTGGGAAATGATAGAAAGGAGCGTGACTTTCGCATGGGCACCCGCATATCTGGCGGAGTTATACAGGGGTTTATGGGCCTGCAAGTGAAATCACAGGATGACACTGGATTGTGCATACTTATTACATTGTTGGGCCTATGAGCACATTGTGTGTGTGCGACCAATAGGCCGACCAATCTAGGAAAGAGAGACAGGAGTGCGCAGAGGTTGAGATTCGGAGCAGTGGGTCCAGGCGAACAACAAGTGAGATTCCAGGCCGTAATAGATGACATCGAGTAATATAGGCAGGTATGGGAGATGGTGATGATTGTGGATATTTGTTGGAGGCCTTACGGGAACTATATGGTGACAGAGAACATAGCTGAGGAGTTGAGGGGTGTAGAGCGATTGAGGTGGATCGCAGGGCACAGGCCGGGTGAGTACGAGAGGATTCCTCTAGATCACATGCGGCGACAATTTAGATTTGTTCAGGATATACCCATGGCTTATAGACCATACATGAGGATCGACGCCGAGGCATTATTCTCACCTCCCGACCGACACCTCCGAGAAGGGCTAGAAGAGATAAAGCAGCCAATCACGAGGGTAATGGATCCGGAGGAGCGCAGAGGCTTATAGATTATGGTGGGTGGTAGAGCTGCGAGGTGTACGTGAGAGGGCCGATCTTCCGACATATCCGTGATTACAGCGGAGAGAGATCATCTGCAGGGTTTAGTTCATCAGCTCCAAACGCGGGTGAATGAGACAACGAGATTGTTAGCGGTTGCAGAGTCACGAGTGGAGAGACTAGAGGTGAGATTCCGCCATGCGAGAGGGTGTATTCATATGTTACAGGAGAGGTTGGCAGATCGGTGGGAGGAACCAATAGCAGTGGCACCTTTGAGGATGGAGAGGCCAAGTGAGTGGCGTCGACGATCACGATCACCACCTGATTCGGGAGGAGGTGCAAGGGTCTAAGTGAATTTCATAGGAGTATAAGAATAAATAAGGATGCCGACCTGCGCGTTGATGATAGAGAAGATGTATTTGTTTAACATCTAAATAAAACTAAATATGTATGTTGATTTGAGTGATGATAATAATAAGAATGGTTGTGTTTTGAATGTTTTTGTTTTGAAAAAGGATAAAGATGAATGTTATCAAATAGAAATACACAAAAATATTTATATTTACAACACATGATAGGTTATGGTAGGGGATGGTCGAGCTAACCTTGGGAGACCCCATGTCTCCTAAGTGCTACCTACATAGCCCATTGCACAAAGCAAGGAGGGGCCTCAGACCGATGTAGTTCTCCCTTAGGACCAGGGAGAGGTGAATTCAGGCAATTTGGTTGTGGTTAGGCAATTTGTTATTTGGTAAAAATATTGATATTGGTAGGGTAATGTTGTTGGTGTTGGTAAGGTATTGGCGATATTAGTGTAGGTATAGGCGAAGCAAAGGTTAGCTTACCCAAGTATTAGGGAACCGTGTCCTGATTAAGGTCAACACATAATCCTAGAGTCGGGTAAAAGAGGAAAAAGTGTCCCGTAGTTGAGAAGAGCTAAACAAACCACATATTAATGTAGGATGAGCTTGAATCCCTAGGTACCTTGCATAGGTGAGAATTCGATAGGTGAAAAGAGTTGTATAATCACAATATATCGGATATACGTCATGTCCCTTGAGTTTTGTTGCTTTGACAAATGGTGAGGTGAGGTGGCTGGTATAGCTAGGGTGTAGAGAACTTATTATAAGGTGATTATTCTGACGAAAGAGAACCAAACCTAAATAGACAAGTCCATGACTCAAAAGTGCTTTGGAATACTGCTTTTTACTTTTCTGGATATAGACTGATCGATGCGGGAAGTCCATAGGGGATATGCATTTTATTGTTCTTGAGCTCTTCACGAAGCTGATCAATGCGAGAAGCTTCTGATAAAGGCTGACTTTGTATAGCTGTCCTTCAAGGGAGCAGTCTATTTATAGTAGCAGATGTGGTTTTTGTGTATAGCTGTCCTTCGGGGGAGCAGTCTATTTATAATAGTAGAAGTGGCTTTGCACATAGCTATCCTTCGAGGGAGCAGTCTATGTATAACTTTAGAGGTCTAGATGTCCATTTGGCATGAAGCATCTAGTTTTGTAGGAAGTTTGACTCAAGAATATCCCATAAGCGTATAATTGAGAACGTGTTATTTTGATACTTTTAAGTCATGGACTAGACTAAAAAGGGGAAGGCATCTTTAAGGGGAGGTTATGACCAAACCATGTGAGCTTGATTTTATTTTGAGATGCATGAAACAAAGTGTATGAGGTGGTAAATGAGCTCAAGGGACGAGCACAAGGTAGATAAGAAGTGATGTAACACTAAATTCAACAAGTAGAATGGCCGAGATGCAAGGCATTAAGGGGGTTCGAGGCTCGGGTTTACCATTAAGCGAAGCTAAGCGATAAGTGCCACGATCCATAGATGTGAGTGATAATGTAAGGCCCAATCAATTTGGAGAAAATTTGCCGCGTTTGCTCTTTTCTAGTTTGGTTACATGTTGATTCTCTTTTAGGACAAGATCACCAACCTTAAAGGTACACTCATGAAGTAAACGCTTATCATAAGCACGCTTGATGCACTTTGATAGATTTGAAGGTGGTCAAGAAGCGTAAGACGACGCTCGTCAAGAAGCTCAATTGGGCTAACCGCTCTGGCGGAAATCGTCATTGGTGAGAATATCTGAAGAGATATTCTTAGGGAGGGTATTTGTATTTCGAGAGGTAAGACAGCCTCGGTACCATATACCAAAGAAAATGGGGTGGCATTAGTGGAGGTATGAATGCTAGTCTGAGATAGGCCCAAAGGGCAAAGGGGATGTGATCGGGCTAATTGCTTCCAAAATCGTTAACAACTTTCATGAGGATTTTGGTTAGGGTTTTATTAGAAGATTCGGCTTGACCATTTTCTTGTGGATAATAAGGTGATGAGAAGCTAAGTTTGATACCAAAGTTGTCACAAAGGTCTTGTAACAACTTATTTTTGAAATATTTTCCATTATCTGTTATCAGGCGATGAGGAACACCAAAACGACAAATAATGTGATGGTTAATGAATTCTACGATTTTTTCTTTTTTGGTTGAAATGAGTGGAATGGCCTCCACCCATTTAGTGTAATATTCGGTTGCTGTGATTATCCAACGGTGACATTGCGAAGAGGGCGGGTGAATTTCACCAATAAGGTCTAAACCCCATTGTGAGAAAGGCCAAAGATCTCGTGCGACCTGTAGTAGATGGCTAGGAGTATGTTGAAGGTTGGCATGTTGTTGACACATAACACAACGCTTAACATATTCGTAGCAATCGTTATTAAGAGTAGGCCAATAATAGCCTAGGCGAAGGATCCGTTTGGCCATGGCAAGGCCACTAAAATGTCCACCACAAATACCATCGTGGACTTGTTGGATGGTATAGGTGACCTCCGCACCGGTTAGACATCGAAGGAGGATGCCATCAAATCCACGTTTATAGAGGAGTCCCCCCATGACGACATAACAAGAAACACTTTTAAGAAAAGCACGTTTGTTGTTACTAGTAAGGTCAAGTGGGAGAACAGAGGTTGTAAGGTAGTGAAATTGGTGATACCAGGTATCTTACGAATTAGCGAGATACATTATTTATCATACAAACATCCGGGCTGAGTAAGATGGGGCAAAGAGTTGTTGGACCAAGATGAATATGTCAGAGTCAGTTGGTGAGGTAGGAATTTGCGAGGCTAAGCAAGCCATAGTATCCGCAAATTTGTTAGTGGAGCGGGGAATGGTTTGGATAGAATAATGAGTAAATAAGGTCAAAAGTGAATCCACGTAATGTTTGTACTTTTGAAGTTCCTCATTTTTACATTGGTAGATGCCCATAACTTGATTGAATACCAGTTGGGAGTCACCGAAAATGTTAATAGACTTGACACCTAAGTGTAACGCAACCTAGAGACCTAAAACAAGGGCCTGTATTCCGTCTGTATTATTAGTGCAGGGAAATCGAGTCGGAATGAAAGAGGCATAGGCTCAGCATCAAGAGGAATGAGAACAACACCGGCTCCTCTACCACACTGGCATTTGGATCCATCGAAGAAGAGGGTCATTGGATACGACTCCTCACTGAGTGAAAGAGTGGCGATGAGTTCGTCGGGGAAATTAAAATTGGTAAATTGTTCCCCAGGTAAAGGGGCTTCCACGAGTTGGTCTGCAATAGTTTGTCCTTTTATTGATTTCTGGTGTACAAATTCAAGGTCGAGGTCGGCAAGGAGCATAAGCCATCGGGTGATGCGTTGGTTTAGATGTGGTTTGGCGTACATATAATGAATGGGGTCTGCGTTGGTGATGACAAAATTTTTGTGATTCAGGAGGTAGTGTCGGAGTTTGGTGGCTACGAATGATAGGGCTAGGCACAAATTTTCTTTCTGTGTATACCTAGTCTCGTAATCCACGAGAGTATGACTTATGTAATAAACGACTTGTTCTCGATGCTCGGAGTCACGATGTGCGAGCATGGCTCCTACAGCATGGTCGGTGGCGGAAAGGTAAAGGTAGAAAGGGCGATCATCCTGAGGTGGGATAAGCACAATTGGCTGCAAGAGATAGGTTTTAAGAGCCTCAAAGGCTTGGTGGCACTCTTCGCTCCATTGAAAGGCAATGTCCTTTTTAAGGAGATGATGGAAAGGTTGACATCGATCCGAGAGTTGAGAGATGAAACACTGGATAGATTGGAGTTTACCTTGCAAACTACGCAATTGTTTGAGGTTAGTAGGTGGGGGCATTTCTAGGATAGCTTTGACTTTAGCTAGATCAACCTCGATGCCATGCAAAGAGACAATAAAACCAAGGAGTTTTCCCAAAAGGACACCAAAGACACATTTCTTTGGTTGAAGATGAACACAATATTGTAACAGGTGATCGAAAATAATGGTTAAAACATCGAGATGTTCACTGCGATGTTTAGATTTGCCAAGAAGATCATCGACATAATCCTCAAGGATAGTGTGCATAATGTCATGAAAAATGTAAGTCATAGCCGCCGATAGATCACACCAAAGCATTCTTAAGGCCAAATGGCATGACACAATAATGAAGGTTCCCAAGGAGTTATGAAGGCAGTTTTATGTTGTTTGGCCGGGGCTACCAAAATTTGATTGTATCCGAGAAGCCATCCATGAGAGAAAGCATCTCATGGCCCGTAGTGAGATCAACAAGTTGATCAATACTTGGGAGGGGGAAGTCATCCTTTGGGCAAGCGAGGTTAAGGTCCCGGAAATCCGTACATATCCGAAGTCCCCTCGTTGCTTTAATACAGTACGATGTTAGAGATCCATTGAGGATAGTCAATAGGTAAGATGAAGGAAACAGTAAAGGAGTCGTTGAAGCTCTTCTTTGACCAAGAGGGCAATGCGTGGATGCATTTTCTCGGATTTGTTTAACTAGTTTGCACCTCAGGTTTTAAGGTAATGTTATGGATAACAATGTCGGGATCAATTCTTGGCATGTCAGCGTAGGACCAAGTGAAAGCTTGGTTGCGGGCACGGAGGAAGGTAATGAAGGCGGTTTGTTACGATGTGGTAAGAGATTGTCTCGATCTTCACAATGTGAGGATCGCCCTCGGTGTGGATGTTGATTTCTATAGTCGACTCATTCAACATGGTTTGAGTATCGATGGCAAGGCGCGTTGAATATAAGAGTAAGTCTCGCACCAAGGTAAGTGAGGATGGAGTCGTCATCCTAGCACTCAAATACATTAATTGAAGGTGAGTCGTCTTCGATCATGTCACGGATACGAAGGGGAAGAGAAGATGGGTCTTCATTATTGCATTGATAAGTGAGAGGACCCAGAGGAAGATAGCGTTTAAAAAAAAAAAGTTAGGAGGATAGATTCGTGGTCTATCGACTCTATGGGTGACGATGGCAAAATGGGTGATGATGGTTTGGAAGGGGTGACTTCGTCACCTTCCTGGATACAGCGGATATGTGATGTTTTTAGTGTAGGTGGTTCAGAGAATCTAAGACCACGACGATCTTTGTGTTTACGTGTAGTAATGGGAATGATCGTATGTCGGCCTTGTTCATAAAGACCGAAACCGAAGCCCTTCCAAGCATAGCGTGTCAGGAAGGTGAGAGTGAAACGATGATTAGTTAGATATTGAAAATCAGATTGGAAGGGGACCACACCAAGGGGAGGTTCAGGGGTGACAGAGGATGTATCGACACCCCCATACGTTAGGTTGGTGTGGTAATTAGGTGGTCCGTAGGATATTACTTCCCCCACACGACGGTCATAGGTAGGATGCGCATGTAACTGTCCATACTCCTGTGGGGTATGGAACATGCTAACATTATATAGGCGATACTCCCCCAGCGTAAGGTGTTGAAAGACATCTACTAAGGGATCTGAGGTTGGGATATTGTCTGTGGGAAAGGAAGTGGTATTTGCGGCAGCGGTTTCATTGGTTGAAGGTGTAGGTGCGGTTGAGGTGGATGGTTGAGGTGTGGTTGAAGTGGATGGTTGGGTTGGATGAATGGGTGTCTTGACTGGTACAAGCACATCATTAGGGCAATATAACATATTGCAGGTTTTGAAGGGGGGAGGGTCAGCTTTTACGGTGTAGGACTTCCCCTCGTACTCGAATTTTATGCATCTATGTAAGGTGGAGGGAACACATCCCATAGCCCGGATCCAAGGGTGGCCTAACAACATGTTGTATTAGAATTCACCCTCAAGGACATAGAAGAGTTCGGGTAAGGTACGTGGCCCTACACGAATGTTAAGGATCACAGTGCCTAAGGTAGAAGTAATAGCATCGTTGAATGAATGCAGCATGGTGGGGTTGGCACACATGCAGCTAGAGGGGATATTCATTTGTTGGAAGGCTTTGGAAGAGATGATGTTTAGGCTAGCGCCCCGTCAATCATAACACGATGCACCTGGATGTCCCGGACGTAAGCTGAGATGAAAAGAGTGGGGTCAAGATCTTCTGCACCAAAGTCAACAATTTCATCTTCGGAGAAATTGACAATGGAAGTTTGTTGTACAGGGACGGAAGTGATAGATTGTTTGGTGAGAGAAGCAACGTGGTTGGGTGTTAAGATGGAGGTAATGGGCAAGGTTTCGTTAGGTAAGACCTCTATCCCTTGAAGGATTTCAATGAGAGCTTGTTGATGAGATTCAGAGGTCTAAATGAGATCATACAGTGTCATTTTTACAGTGATTGGTGAAGTTTGTTTGATCATGGTTTGGTGGGCAACTCCATCGAGAGGCAGGGTAGCGGGTCCACGAATAACCACTTTAGGTGGTGGTGCGATCGAGATGGTGGGCATGCCAAAATGTTTCGCATGCAGAATGATGTTTCCGTTCTTGGAATAGAGTTGCTTCTATCCTTTCATTCTCTTGAGAAATAGATAAGGGTTAGGGCTAGGAGGAATACCTGTTGAATGTTTGGAGGGTGTGCGTAGTAGTAGAGAGAGATCGGATCGATTGCAAAGAACTCCTTTTTCTCGTGGGAAGGACTACTGCAAGTAAGAATACAAGACCACCAAATTCTAATTAGACAATAAATGAGGGAACTGCCTTAGGCCCAGGAGATATTGGACTTCCTTTTGAAGGTGGTCAATTCCCCTGCTAATATGAATTAACACAAATTCTAACAAAGAAGCTATTGCCAAATTACAATTTAATTGCCTCGTTAAAACAATAGAGGAAAGGCTGGTTTTGGTTTTGAGTCACATGCTGACCGATGCGGTCATCGTTACACGCTCTGTTCCTAATAACCGATATCGGTAGTGGCAGTGATTTAGGGGCTTTTAGTGAAGGTTGGCTATAAGGTGGCTATGGTGTTTATTAGGTTAGTAAATGATTGGGGATAGGTAATGGGGTGATGGAGAAGACTCGAGACAGAGTATGGGACTATTCTTGGGGGCAATGTAAGGGTAGAGGAGGTACAGTTAGATGTAGGGTGTTACCAGTAGTGGATCTAGGAGTAGACTTATAATTACTGTGATTCAGAAGTCCAAGAAATGTTATTAAAAGAATGTACAAGACACTACTTACTAGTTCCTGATGAAGATACAGGTCCAAAGACTGTGATAACGGCAGGGCTCAGGTAGGATGATCGGACAATCAAAGATGAGCTATCTTCTCTCCCAATGCTTGGATGAGTGTCATTGGGCTCTGCAAGTTACTCGATTGCGATCTTGGGCTTGATGTCCTCTCGCAAACTCCTTTCTTTCCTTCACTTGTCTCGCTCGGCCAGTGAATTCCCGATCTTTCCAATGAATTCAGATCTCTTATTTTTGGTTGGGAGGTCATTTACGAGAACCGATGGCGATTCACATGTAAGACGGCGGTCGAGTAGGAACCGATGTTGGTTAAGTCAAAGTGGGCTATTTTTAGTAAAATAGCCAACCTTCCCTCCTTTTCTTCCGAGGGATTAGTTGTGGGCTTGGTCAAGTCATTATTAGGTTGGTTTTGGTGCGGGTGAAGAGTAATTAGTCATGGGTGTGGATGTAGACCAAGTTATAGGTCTTAATTAGGTTAGTATAGGATTAGGGCTAGGTCATGATGAGGTGGCAAAATGAGGTGGCAGGTTTGGAGATGTGGATTTATTAATTATAAGGTAATTAATAAATAATTGTGTAAGGTTTAGGTGATGAGGTTAGGTTGCGAAATGAGATGCGGGGCACAGGGGGTCGTAAGACACAAATTTGGTGTCTACATCCCCATTGTATGTTTTCCCTTTGGTGGTGTTGGAAGTGTGAACTCACCTTCCACATACTTTTATTCTCCATCTTTGGCTTTAGTTGGATATACACCAAGCACTTTGCTCCAATATCTCCCATTGCCAAAATTATTGGTTTAATGCTCAATACATCTGAAATGAGTCTTTTAACATATACACCCCACCCCGGATACACATATTTCTTCCTTAGTGTGTGGTAGTAGTCGCAATCTACCTTATCCGCGTTGAATGTCGGTCATCGTGCATATGTAAACCTATGTACTGACACCTGGAAGTACCTTATTGTGAATGCATATAGCAACTAAGGGCTCCATGCTCAATCTATCATGGAAAACCATGTTATACGAAATGCTTGGTATACAACAAACTAAACTACCTTTCCAACCACCAAAGGCAAGTCCTTGGGGATGCGACATTCTTTCTCAAAAGCCGCATGGAGCCTATCATACCACTTCTTATCCTGTTTCTCAACCTTCTCTCATGGATCCCTCACACAAGTACTTCTTGAAGCATCTCGAGGTGATTTTTGTTCCATTGGATACTCCCATACCTTCTCCTTTGGTCCATCGGTGTACTGATCTCCATGAACACTAGTGATAACAGGTGAACAGCCGCAAAGGTGATCTTTCCTCCCATGCGTGCTTCCTCAATGATTGTCTTTGCAATATAACGTTAAATGTTGTAGAATACTCCTTCACACATATTTTGGAAATGGGCAGCCACATGGTGTTGGATTCACCACCTTTCTTGGTCATTGAGCTTTGTAACAAGATGTATGACTGCTTGTATAATCGGATACTTCTTCGGTTTGTCAATTTCCATACCACACGGACCCTTTTATACCCTAACTCCTTTACATTCTCCAATATTGCAGCTTTTTTCCATCGAGATCATCTCTAAATTGTCTCCTATGCCTTTCAACCCCATTACCATGGAGATGAGTACGGCTGAAATTCGAATCTGCGACCTGCAAAGTAGAAAAATTCCTCGTGCACTCTGCTCATGAGCCATTAGTACAAGGGCTCATATTTCCCATAGTAAGGGAGCTCATATAGTTGGTAAACTCCTATCCTTTGTAAGATATTTTCACCAAGCATCATCATACAGCGTTATGTCTTACAATCATGCATTTATTTGTCTTCATGTTCAACAACGTGTCAAGCTCCTTCTTATTCTGTAGTACGGTGATTATACTCACTCACTTTACTTTTCCTTATGTGTGAATCCCACTCTGGATGACTATGATTCCCTTTGGATATTGCATCTCAAAAAAATTGCTTTCTGGAGCCATCGCTTCTTCTTCTTCTACCACCTTCTTCTTTCCCTTCACTCTTGTTCAGAAATGCTTTTATGTGCAATGGAAAGTGGCAAAAGCTATGGAATGAGGCTAAAGAACCTCAAAGCTTTGCTAACTCATCCATGCACCATAGGATTAGAGCTAAACAAGAGAAACTAACATGAAAGCATTACAACTTTGACAAAAACATCAAAACTAACATGCATACTACTCTCTACTCCATGAAAGCTTAATGAAAGTGAACCTAGTATAGATCCTAAGCAATCAAATTGTGTGTTGTTTACTCCATGAGGGTGAATGAATCTCACTAAATGGCTACATGGCCAAGTTTATCTATTTCATTACTAACCTAACATGGGTGCAAGATGAAGCTATTTTAATGGTGGATGACCCAAGATCAAATGCCTTATTAGCTTGGCTAATACAAATGAGCTCTTAAGATTTCTTAGGATTGTTTTGGCTTTAGCTTATGTAAAGTTGTAGTTTGAATGGGTAGGCTTAGCCTTGTATTTATAGTTTTCCACTTGGAAGAATTTGGAATTTGGTTGCATGTGGGACTAAAGCTCAAAAACACTTTTAGATTATATTAGGATAAACATGCTTTAGGCTTAGTTAAGCTAGGATTAGGCTAGTTAAACTTGATTAGCAAGTGATTAGAGACTCATTGAGAGTTGGGAGGGGTCTGGATAACCAATTTTGAGTGATAGATAGCCTACGAAGCCAATAGAAGTGGTCTAGAAAGAACCGGGGAGGTTCTAAATGGTAGAAAGGAGGAATGTTTAGCTAATAAGAGATATTAGACAAATAAGCTGATTATCGAGGAGGAATATGACAAAGAAGGTGTAAGTAAATAAGCATCCAGAAAGGAGTGAAGAATGGGTAATTAACGAAGTGTCGTCGATTAGTGAATTAGAGGAAATGTTAAGTGTAAGCATATTTTTGGTGTCTACATTTGCCCCTCTTGGGGTGGCGTAAGTGACATCACTTCAAAGAAAGTATACAAGTATAAACAAGTAGATTTTTTTTGAAGGGATAGAAGAAAAATGAGTAGAATGGAGGATGCCCCCTTGATTGTCAATGGGGTGATAGAAGAACTCAATCAACGATTGGAAAGATGATGTGAGAAAGATAATAGAAGAAATGATAATGTGAAGAAGAAGAAAAGAAAGGGGATATAGAAGAAAATGAGTATGAGAAAGGGGAATGAGCTAACATCCATCCAATTGCCTTTTAAAGAACTTTATTTTTCATCATATTGCTAAAGATCTTCATCATCGGTCCTTATTAAAAAGAATGAAAAAAGTGTAGTATGACATGAAAAGCCATATATGAACAAATGTCCATTGCTAAAAAAGCAACTCCATGCAACATAAAAATGCAATGCAATACGAGAAAGTAAAATATGCGTAACTCCACGCAGACATATATAATGCAATGCAATATGAGAAAGTAAACAAGCTAACCTAACAAGGACACATAATGTAATGTTTTGTTATCAAGCTTCAATTCTAACCTATTCAAATTAACGACAAGGGTTAATGATGATGCCCCAAGTAAGAATACATGCAAAGGGAAAATGGAGGACACTTTGGTCCAATGAAAAATAATGTGCACTACAAAACAAGTACTAGGCAACTCGTTGTGCCCAGTCTGAGATGAAGTAAGCGACCTAACTTTTGTTGATGGAGGTAGATTAAGATGATCCATGAGTCACACACATGAACAGGTGAGAACAAAGAGTGACGTTTTGTAGGACGATTTTCCATTTTTAGAAGTTTTCTTAAACATATTGGAATGTTTTTATTTTTCTAACATATTTGAATGTTTTTGTTATTTTTCTAACATATTTGAATGTTTTGATTTTTTCTAACATATTTGAATGTTTTGATTATTTTTGAAAGTTTTACGAAACTATTTACGGGAAGACGAGGAAGTGTGGATGCCCCTAGCGATAGATGGGATGTACTGAGGGCATAAGGCCACATGCGTATGAGAAAGGTGAAGATGTAAAAATGCCCCAGGTGATTAGGTGGGAGTATTCAAAGGCAAACTCTTCACGAGGTAGAAGTGGGACCCAAGGCCATTATGGAAAGGTTCAATATGATGGTGAACATAAACCAACAAAGTGTTGGGAAGAAGCAAGGATGCCCCAGCGTAATTTTGCCTAAAAGCACATGATAGAAAGGAAGTGGAAGATTGTTTTTGTGAAAGGGGACAAAGGTGCCCAAAAACATGGCAAAAAAGTAATCTTATACACATGGATGTTCGAATAAAGCGGAAGAATGATGTGAATGATATGAATGTAGCTTAGAAGCCTCGCGAGGAAGAATTGATTAGCCAAAGGCACAAATTGTGAGACAAGACATGGACTAGAGTAAGAGTTTGAACAAGGTCCAAAATGAGACACTTGGTAACATACTAATCCTACCTACTCATAGAGATCCAGTGTGTGCACGCGAAGTTTATTACCTCTTGAAGTGAATATTTAATAGACAACAAGTGAAGAGACCTAGCCAATGTGTAGAAATGATTTATTGTGAAAGGTGATTTTGTGAATGAAGGGTGGAAGGATAGCCGTACATTGCTCACGCTGACCATGCATCCATAGCCCGATAGAGATGTATTTGATTCTAATCACAACATTGATCTACTACCAATCAGGCATCCATAGCCCCGATAGAGATTATTGGAAATACCCCAAGAGAAAGTTATTTATCAATTTGCTTTTACTTTTATCTTTTAGCTTTTAATTTTGATTGATTTTGAATCTTTTACTTTCTGAAAACTTATTTCAACTCTCTTGTTTGACAAGGGTTTAAGAACCACTAATGGCTTGATGGAAGGAGGTGGAAGTGATTGTGATGACGACATTGGCTAGTGTCAACAAATATGTCCAAAATTTCTTCGTAACAAGTTTATTAGATGGTGAATGTGATAGGATCTCTAAGAGGTCAGTCATTCTTTAATTTACCAAGGTGATAAAAGACCAGGGTCAAATGGATACCATAGAGATAAATGTCACAAAATGCATGTGAATAAGCTAACCAAAACATCACCGAAGGGATGAAAATGGTAGGAGACTTGCAGAAAAATAGCAAGGAAGGGATGAAAAAGGGCTCTTAGGACATGACCCATAGATAGAAGATGAAGGGCTACTTAGGATGTGGCCCAAGAATATAAGAAGAAGGGCTACTAGGACTTGACCCATAGATGTAAGATAATGGGCTACTAGGATGTGGCCTAAGAATAGAAGATGAAGGACTACACCGGGGTGATCTATACCTAGAAGACAAGGGGCTAGTTGGATGTGCCCCAAGAATAGAAGATAGTGAGCTACTCGAAAATGTCCCACAAATAAGCATGAGAGGAAGGTTTACTAGAAGGTGACCCACACCTAGAGACGAAGATGAAGGGATACTTGGCGTTGACCCCATAAAAGATTTTGATTGAGGAATTATGATAGAAAAGGAGTGATTGGGTGATGAGAAGATAGGCCATGGATCAATGTAAGACACGGGAGTTTCCTCACTTAATAAAGAATGTGAAGATGGAAGAATAAGAGGAGGATCAAGTTACATGATTTGAGGATCTTCCTCTATTTCTTGATAAAAGGAATCAACATTTTTCTCAAAATATGCGGGCGCATAAAAGTCTAAAGAGGATCATTTCTTGTAATCTTCTAAAGGAATATCTTCAAGTGCCCCTATAAATGCCCTAATTATTTTTTTCATTCGAAAGAGGTCAATCGGTATGATTTGTTGATCAACCAACAGGGTTGATTGGAAGAAAGATGTTCACTTGGTGTGAAGACTTAGAAGCGTTTGATGATAATTGATAGAAGAAGATGAGATGAGAGGCAGAAGAAGATGTGTAGCTAGATGTCTCAGAATAGAAGAAGGTGGTGTGGACCTACCTATATGATGGTATATGTTGTACGTAAACTAGTAGGATTAAGTCCAAAGTCTATAGATTGTGACACATGGGTCGATTGGACATTTGACTCGGAGGACTTTGAGTTACACAAATCTTCAAAGAAGGAAGATTTATCGGGGGTGATTGATGAAGAAGGTCCTGCGAAGAAGGGGAGGACCATGATTCAAGAATCACATTGGATGAATAATAACAAGGGTCCTATAAAGAAATAGAGGACTACTGATTCTAGAATTGTATTAGATGTTTGCTTGGAGGGATTTAAAGTCAAACGTATCTTTAAAGGAAGAAGACGTCATTGAGGCAACCGATAAAAGGGGTCCTGCGAAGAAAGGAAGGATCCAACGTAGGAGTCATATTAAATGTATGATGAAGAGGTTCCTAGGAAGATAGGGAGGACCATGACATAGGAGTCGCATTAGATGACTTGGGAGTCAAATTGGATGAATCCAAATAGTAGTTTGGATCTGAATCCTCAGAATGTTCAGAGGAAATATTTGGATTGGAATCCTCAGAAGAAGAGGAAATGTTTGGATTAGAATTAGAAGAAGAGTGGGGGGAACTCGAATAATAATTTGGATCGAAGCATCCAAATCATACCACTTGACTATGAGATGAAGGTGGGGAACAAGTTACCTAAATAGGACTTCTAACACGAAGAACCAAATGAGGTTTAGTTGTAATGGGAATCTTTTTATTTGAATTACTAAACCTAGGTTCCGTATTTTTGTAAGTATGGGGAACCGCACAATAGTCGATCATTTTGGTGTTGTTTTAAGTAAAAATGTCTAGATCTAGATAGTTTGATGGAACTCCTTCAAAGGGAAGGAAGTGACATGTCAATTTTGGTAGCATAAGGACAACCATTTAGACATTTCATAAGTATTGATATGCGTGTATGATTTTCCAAAGAAGCTCTAAGGAAAATAGTCATCGTGATGACGCAAATCTCGATGAGATTGAAAGGGATTGTCCTAGAAAATAAATTTTCTGAATGAATAATCACAAGAAAAAATCATGCGAGTGTGAAACACAAAGCCAATCAACAAGGAAATACACCATATGAAAATGTGTGTGCAAAGTTTGATGCGAAGGTGATCAACACAATGTCAATATTTACGTCAAGCTCGAAATGAACAAGGCATAAATATTAATAAAGGGTAAATGCAACTCCCAATCAAAGGATACCACAAAAATTTCAACAACCAACAAGACCTAAATGTTAAAGGGTGAGGATTACAAACGTAAGCCATGTAACCACACCAATTGGACACGTTAATCAAGCTTTACGAAGAAGTGAGATATTAGTGTCAAAGTGGTATCAAAACGACGCAAACAAAGTAAGCGACACTCTTCAAGATTTTGGACAATGTTTGAAGCCAAACCAAGTCAAGGTATACTGAGGATGTGTTAAAATGTGTGTAGTGTAATGCCACAATGTGGATACTTAGATCACATTTACGAAAAACACGACATAAGTATCTTAATTGTGTCGAGATAATGCAAACAAGGTAACACATCAAAGGGAGATCAAATGATGAATTAATTTGAACTATGATGATGATCTTGATGTGGGTATCAAGATCACAAAGGCTACCAATGATATAAATACACCTCCACACACTTTAGACGTTTAACTTACCCAGCCGTAAACATGGATGGGCGTAAACGGACAAAAAAGTGGCAGAAGCAATCGATTGGTAACACAAAGGTAGTCACCCTTCTTTTGATCAACAAAGTGTCAAAAGAATGTGAAGGAAGTAGATCAAAAATGGGGATGAAAAATGTTGGCTTCACTTTGGCAGAGTTTCACCTCGCCTTAAGGCAAGTAAAAACTAAGTGAAAGTAACGCGTCACATGTTTCACAATAAAAGATGGTTCACAACTCAAAGCACTATTTTAGAATGGTCAAAGTGGGCTCCTAGCCAAAGTATATTTTCCTAGGTGGTTCTCTCATCCTAGGTGTTACAAAGATTATCCACGAGCGGGATGATTTACCCAAAAAGTCACACTGACTAGTTTGGGAGTATCTCAACTTTTCCCCCTTCAAGCACAGTGGGCAGTAAATGCATCCATCATGTACTTAAAAGGGTCGCATAGGGACAACTTGCAACACTATCTCACAAAGGAATCACTAGTCAAGTAGGTAGTGCGGAGCACTTCTGTTTCATCCACGAGGTTCCCTCTTGCGTGGACTACTTTGGGGTTCTGAAACCACCCTTATTGTTGTAGCGTAAGGCGTTATGCCAAAGGGTTATGTTCCAGTTGAGTGGAGAGGCGTACCCTTTTAAACAACCCTGCAATACAATGTTTTGAATATTTTATTATTTTCATCTTATTTAATTAGGTGTGGTTTGCTCGAAACACCTTTTGGAAACCTCTGAAAAGCGTATTAGTAGTTTTTGACTTTTGTTTTGATTCCTCCGTTCTTTGACAAGTGATGGCGTTTTGGTCCTGTATGACGATTTTTAGTAGTTTTCCATCAAAAAGAGAAGGCACCATTTCTGATTCTCCAGATCACCCAAGGATGCAAGAGAAGAGCATATGTGATGTCTTCAAAATCCAAAAATATATCAAATGGAAAAACACTTTAATTCAACTACGCCAAGTTTAACCAATTCCAACTCATATATTCCTAACAACCTCAAAGCATTAAAAAGGACTTAAGAATCATTTCTGATTCCCAAGATCACCCCAAGGGACGCGAGGGAAGAGCATACGTGATCTTATTCCTATAAGTAAACATGCAAAGTTTATTTAATCAAGTAAAATCATGTAAAAACATCTTGCAAAATTGAGTATGTGATTAGATAAAACTGCAAGAATTAGAAAACCAAGAAAATCGAAAAATTCTAGAAATCCAATTTTTACACTTTTTAGCATTTTTAGTAATTTGCATTTTGGAGGTCTCAGGGAATTTTGGGAATCTTGTAATAGAAGATAGTATACTCTGTTATCTTTCAACGCTTATTCAAACTCGCGGGTTAACGAGTCAAAAGTTATGATCAAAACAAGGAGCACTTAAAAAGTTGTAACCAAAAACTAGATTAAATAGATATACTTAGCCCTCTTTTGTGTGTCGCCACCCAAAAGACATGTGCACCCCTCTGTTTGTTTCTAATTTACAAGTGCACCGCACTACCCAAGAGGTGTGTGCGCCACCAAAAGATGGGTGCTGTATTACTCTGTGTGATTTCGGCTTACCATGCACCTACGCCACCCGAGAGGCGTGTGTGCCACGAAAAGAGTACATGTGCCACTCTGCGGATTTTTTGACTTATAAAGCGCCTGTGCCACCAGAGAGGTGTGTGCGCCACAAAAACAACGTATGTGCCACTCCCAAGAAAAAGCAGACAGTAAAGACAACAGGAGAACAGCTGCGTTCTTAAACAAATGTGTCACCCCACTACTGACAACATGTGCACTCTAGTTAGGGGTGTGCGCCGATTTGACAGGTTTCAGAATGCAGTGAAGGTACAGTATGAAATGATGTCTACCACGAGTTAGAGCACTTGTGCGCTAGTTAGGGTGTCTTGCGCTGGGGGTTAGTGCGCATGCGTCGGGGTTGGAAAATAGAGTAACAGGTTTTACCAATGCGCTGCGCCACCAGAGAGATGTGTGTGCAACAAAAACCACACATGTTCCACGAAAACCGTGCTGGCCCTAAAAATGTTCCTATGCTGACTCGCAACCAAAATACGGCAACAAACACAAGAAAACTCACAATATCTCAAATTTTGACAAGTTAGCTTAAGAATGGCAATAACCCATTAAAATTATGGCTATGAACATGAGGTTACACATATCAAATTAGCAAAAATTCCAAGAAAATGGACATTAATTACTACATGTGTATATCAAAAATTAGCCAAAACAATGAAACTTAAACTAAAATGCCATGGGACTAAGTGTCCCATCGGGCATGCCAAATGTGTCATGATGGAAAGTGGCAAAAGCTATGGAATGAGGCTAAAGAACCTCAAAGCTTTGCTAACTCATCCATGCACCATAGGATTAGAGCTAAACAATAGAAATTAACATGAAAGCATTACAACTTTGACAAAAACATCAAAAACTAACATGCATACTACTTTTTACTCCATGAAAGCTTAATGAAAGTGAACCTAGTATAGATCTAAGCAATCAAATGTGTGTTGTTTACTCCATGAGGGTGAATGAATCTCACTAAATGGCTACATGGCCAAGTTTAGCTATTTCATTACTAACCTAACATGGGTGCAAGATGAAGCTATTTTAATGGTGGATGACCCAAGATCAAATGCTTTATTAGCTTGGCTAATGCAAATGAGCTCTTAAGCTTTCTTAGGCTTGTTTTGGCTTTAGCTTATGTAAAGTTGTAGTTTGAATGGGTAGGCTTAGCCTTGTATTTATAGTTTTCCACTTGGGAGAATTTGGAATTTGGGTGCATGTGGAACTAAAGCTCAAAAAGCACTTTTAGATTAGATTAAGATAAACATGCTTTAGGCTTAGTTAAGCTAGGATTAGGCTAGTTAAACTTGATTAGTAAGTGATTAGAGACTCATTGAGAGTTGGGAGGGGTCTGGATAACCAATTTTGACTGATAGATAGCCTACGAAGCCAATAGAAGTGGTCTAGAGAGAACCGGGGGAGGTTCGAATGGTAGAAAGGAGGAATGTTTAGCTAATAAGAGAGATATTAGCCAAATAAGCTGATTATATGAGGAATACGACCAAGAAGGTGTCATAAATAGGCATCGAGAAAGGAGTGAAGAATGGGTAATTAACGAAGTGTCGTCGATTGACCTGAATTGGAGGAAATGCTAATTGTAAGCATATTTTAGGTGTCTACTGCTTTCTTGGGTTACATTTCTACCTTCGCGATCCTTTGTAGATCCATGCCGCTCAAATTTTGTAAGGTGCAAAGCAAACCCTCGTTTGATGCAGCGTGTCTAGAGTGAAATTATGTGCCCTAGCTTGTCTCTATTTCTTTGCTTCACTCAAACCCTTCACCACTGGGGACATAAGTTTCTTCCAGGCACAAATCTCTTCATCATGACTGGTTACACACCTCTCGTACCTTAAAACAATCACTCGGCTCTTCGCACTTGGCTTCTTTCAAATACTCTTAATCGCAGCGGTAAAAATGAACTCGCATCCCATACTTATATAGATTTTAAAAAATTTGATACATTCCTTGGTCCTTCACCTACCAAATATCCTCTCTTTAATTGACTAATTCCATCCTTTTGCGCGTTACATCCTCATGCCCCGGTGATAACCTTCTAACACGCCTTCTACCCTCACGGTCACAGACTTCTCTTGATGCACATCCTTGCACTCAAAGTACCTTATCACTGTACCTTATCCTGGTAGTTATCATGGCCTCTGTTACCTCGTGTTATATTGTTCCTTCATTCATCTTCATCCTTGGTCACTTTTGAGAAGCAATGTTTTTACTTTGACAAACACCATGTAACTTATTCTTTTACTTTGACAAACACCCATAGTAGCTTATTCTTTTCATCTTTCAATTCCCATAATCTTGTACCTAGATATCAACAACCACCCCAAACTAAAAGGATGTGCAGTCCTATGTGCATAAACATGCTTCATGTAGTAACTAGCTTCATGTGCGTAAAGCACGCTTATTTCACAACAACAACTAAAACGACAAACCATAGCTAATGGAAACCTAATCTAAATGGAAATACTACCTTATTACAAACACCAAGAAGACTTATTTATAGTAGGGCTTCAGCCTACTCCCGTTGAAGTAACCAAGTAACCATGTTTTGTCTAGTGCTTCTAACTGACAAGCATCTTTTTCAAGGATGTAAGTAATAACATACGGCCCTAACCAATGTACCTTAAGTTTTCTGGATGGCACAAGAACTTAGAGTCATAGAGAAGTACCATTTTTCCAATCTTAAACTTCTTATCCCTTATGTTTCTGTCATGCCATGCTTTCTACCTAGCCTTTTCCTGCTTCTGACTCCATTGTGCTATGGATCGTCACTCATCTAGTTGAATCATCTTCTCAATATGCTCATCTAAAGCTTGCTCATCAGCTAGACCTCCAGTGTGCACAATGTGCAAAGAAGGTAACATAAATTCTATAGGGAGAATGGATTTTGCGCCAAACACCAACTGAAATGGTGTGGCTTTGTTAAATATCTTATAAGTTGTTTTATATGCCCAAAGAACAGCTAACACTTTATCATCCCAATCCTTTTTCCAACATCACAAATTTTTGTCAATGTCTGGCTCAAAATATTGTTGAAAGCCTCAGCAGTTCCATTTTCACGAGGATGATAGGGTGTATTCTTATGGTGTGTAACCATAAACTCATCTAATAAGATGTTGATTGTTTCATTCAAAAAGTGTGTACCCTATCAATTGTCAAGCTTAAAGGACACCCATATCTTGTAAGAACATTCTCCCATAGAAACCTAGCAGGAGTTTGTAGCCGATGTATAATCCTTCGTAGGTGTTGCTTCTTCCCACCTTGTGAGATAATCTATACAAGTAATGATATAGTGCTGACCCAGTCCTATGCGTGGTGGCGAAATAGGTCCTACAAAGTCAATGGCCCATTTCTCAAATGGTTCAGCACTAGTAATTGGTCTCAAAGGCATCTCATCTCTTTGCCTGGTTTACCTAGACACTAACAATGGTCACACGCTTTGCAATATGCTTTACAATCTTTATACAGTGTCTCCCACCATAATCCAACAAGTAGGATCTTTTGGGAAGTTGCATCACCTGCATAGTGGCCTCCTGCAATACCACCATGGGCTTCTTCCATAATATCTTTGCGCTCATGCTCTAATACACAACAATGTAATACTTCATCTCTGCCTAACTTGTAGAGGTCGCCATTTGATTAACATAAACAATGTCACATGTATAACAAGATGTTTCTTTTCTAATGCCTTCATTCCTTACGGTGCCACACACGGATCAGTAAGCGATTTCGATGGTGCACATTGTAATATACAACAATGTAATACTTCATCTCTGCCTAACTTGTAGAGGTCGCCAGCGATTAACATAAACAATGTCACATGTATAACAAGATGTTTCTTTTCTAATGCCTTCATTCCTTCGGTGCCACACAATGCTTGGTCGTAGAAGCGATTTCGATGGTGCACATTGTAACCTATATAATTGTGCATCTGGTATGGTTTCTTCAATTGTTTGTGCTTCTTCTCCTGAGTGAATTCTAGACAAGTGGTCTTGTCCAGAGTTACTTTTCCCTGGCTTCACCACAACTGTGAAGTCAAACTCTTAAAATAGGAGTACCCATCAACATATGTGCCCTTGTAAGACGGGTTTGTTCACCAAGTACTTCAATGCCATGTGATCGTATAAAATACAAATGGGGTTGTTAACAAATCATCAAAACTTGTGCTGATGCATAGATCATTGAAAAAGCTTCGTGCTCTGTAGTTGTATAATTTTGTTCAACAGAGTACTTCCTTCTAGCAAAGCAGATTGGATGATCTATAATACATTCACCATGTTGAGCTAACACATCACCAATGGTCATGCTAGAGGTGTCCACATGCACATGAAATGGTTTATCCCATGAGGAAAGCGTAAAATGGGCGCGATAGTAAGTTTCTCCTTTAATATCTCAAAGCGTGCGTTGTTGCGGGTCTCCCTAATAAAATGTACCTTTCCCTTTTAGTAATTCTTCCAAAGGTGCAACAACTTTGGCATATCCTTTAATGAACTTCTAATAATATCTTGTGTGACCCAAAAATTTGTGTACCTTACTTTGGTGGTAGGTGCTTCAGGGCCTAGAATGACTGCTGACCTTAGTTGGATCAATCAACAAACCTTCCTTGCAGATTATATGTCCTAACAAGTATTCCAAAAGGTGTAAAAATATGCACTTCTTGATGTTTAGAGAGATACTCAATTTTCTACACCGGCTGAAACATTAAGCACCTGATTGTCACAATGATCTTTCACAAGCCCATATCTTGTCCAATCATCTAGATAAACTTTGTAAAAGTTGTAAATAAAATCTTTGAATCCCTACATAACTATCCATGAGAATACATCAGTTGCATTTTTAGTCAAAAGGCATCACCGTATAGGCAAAAATGCCCCATTCAATAGTACTGGGTATTCTTTTCTTGATCCTCTGTGCTTGATCCTAACACGATGATACCCAAAAACCCATATGTGAAGGAATATATTTTGCGCCTGCAATTCCTTCTAGTATTTCCTTAGTAAATGGCGTAGGGAATGGATCTGTTATACATGCAACATTGATCTCCTGTAGTCCACACATATTCTAATTCTTCCATCCTTCTTGATACTGATCACCATTGGACTAACCCATTCTGACTCATCAAGGGGATTGATAATTCCATATTTCAACATGTTATCAATCTCTTCTTTGACCTTTTCACACAAATTGGGGTTCATTCTGTAAGGCCTCTTTCTAACTGGTCGTGCACCATCCTTAAGCTTTATCTTCATTTCCCCAAGTGATTCATGCATGCCTTTAAGTTCATGATACCCTTGAGGGAATAAGTCTTGATAATCCTTGAGTAACTCAATGATCTTTGCCACTTCGATTCTGACCAATAGTCTCCAATTATGGCCTCCTTTGGCTCAACCTCCGAACCTATATTCACCTTCTTTTTCTTCATGGGTTCGTGATAGGCATGTGTATCCTTGTCTACATTGTCCAAGACCTCATGCACCCCTTATGAATGTTCAATATCCAGGTTCTCAGCTTCCTCATCATCCATGATGTAAACCATCTTTCCTTTCTCTCTCTCAAGGCAAGTGCGTTCAAGTAGTATGGAGTCCATTTCTTCTTCCTTTTCAAAATGCACTCTGGACTCTGTCTCACCAAATAATTCCTGAATATGCTCTTTTGCCTTTGCACTATCTCCCATAGTTAAGCACTTGAAAATTTTTAATGCTTCTTTGGAGGTTTAGTCGAGAAGTAGTCAAAGGTCTGGAGCATTCCTGTAGTCAAATTCTACCAATTCCTAGTCTCTCGATATAGTTACGCATATACATGCGGGAGCGTGCACATCCTTGTAGAGTATATTATAGTCTATGCACCTAGAGTGAAGGTGGTAATGCTTCATGTCCCACCGTATGCAGAGAATCTCTCACTGCTGAATATGATGTTGAATAGAGTTTATCAACATTATAAGTATAGATCTGCAAGAGTGTATTGCTCCTTAAAAACCTAGTAGATAGGGTGATCCAATCACCTCCCATTCTATAAGATTATCCATGTGGACTACCCACCAACACGCTATTTTCCCACGCAAGGTATACACTAACATATCTCTTCTCTTAATTTGATCTATCCACTTTGGGCTTCCATGGCTTTCAAAAATAAGGAAGATCTTACGCCCGTGTATACCAAGGTATTGCACTACCTATCCGTCGAACAAAATGAATTCCATTCTTGTACACAACCTCACTTTTACCTCGCGCCCTATTAATTCATATGTACCATGAGCCGGATTGTCACAAGCAATGCTCGTAGTATCACTAATAGAATGAGACTTTCCTTGTAGGATACCTTCCTTTGATGGCTCATTGACCTGCTGGGTCCTGTATAGTGCATACATAGATTCTATTTAAGTCCTCCTCACTTAGAGGCTCAACATATGGTGTAGAATTCCCATCTGTCAAATGTATCACAACCCTTTCCTCCTTGCTCTCAAAGCTGATATACCCCTTATTGAATCTCAAGTCAACATTATTCGCATAACACCAAGGGTGTCAAGCGAGGGCTAGAAAACTGTCTACTTCTGCAAGTGCTAATACCTCAAAATCCCCAATGAACTTGACCCCTTGTATAGTTATAGATGCATCCTTCTGAACTCCTATGGGAGTGGCCTTAGTCTGGTTTGCCATAAACAACACATTAGATGATGGTTGTAATGTAGGCCTCCCCATTTGTACCCATACATCTAATGTAAGAACATTTACTTCACTTGTATCAATCAATATGTTCCTCAATAGCCATCCATCCACAACAACATTTAGAGTAATTTCCTTGTCATAGTCAATGTTATTAGGGGGAATATTTGTATGTAGGATCTGTCATCCGGTCTCAATACTTGCGCACGAAGTGTTCCCTTTCAATCAACTTCCTAATAGTGGAATGATGTTCTCCTTGTGCAACATTTTACACACTTATCTCGAGATCATCAATATCATTTGGATTGTCTCGATTCTTTCTACTCCTTTAAGTACGGTATCTCACCCTGAAGATTCCTTAGTACTTCTATGGTATCCTGATAAACCTCCTTTTGATAGGCGGGATGCGGGTGGGCATGAAGGACGTCATCCTTAGTGATGGTAGGTTTCTGCTGTAATGTCACTCTTGTGCACGTCACTTAAGCTTGTGTAGTAATCTTCATTGTTAATGCCTCAGGTCCTAGTGCTATCTTGGGCATCCACTGATCTTCTACCGTGCGCTAGATTCTAACCATCCTGACACATTTATTTTCTTGCTTATGTTGCTTACTCAGATGATCATATAAGTCTGGGCACTCTTCATAGCTATGGTTCTTTCCAGAAATAACATGTAATATTTTGAGGACATTCACACCTATAATGGTCAGGAGATCTGCATGTATAACATGTTCCACGAGGGAACTCACCTCTTCCTCCACCGCGGCCTCATCCTCCATATCCACCACGATATCCACGTCCTCTTCCATGACCTCCTTCAAAACACCCCTCATTCCTGTCATAGTGCGTTTGATTATGATCCTAATCCTGGTGCTCATTCTTACCCTTAGAATTATTTGTTATGCTTTTCTATCATACCCCAATGTCTATAGCATCCTAGATCTGACCAATCAACCGACAATCTTTAGTATCATGGGTCGTGGACCGGAAAATTTTATAGTAACAAGATACATTCTTCCTTATCGCGCGTTGTAACAAAAAAAGATAGTGACTAGCATCATGATTCAAATGACATATCTCACAATCCAATAGTAATGAGCGTATAGATTTGTGAGGAAACTATCCTTGGTGTGACCTTCCACTTCACAATCTGTACACCAAATTCTTGAGCGCATTTCATGGGCTGAATTTGCTGATAACTTCTCTAATTATTTTTCCATAGCTGCAATCTGTGCCTCTAAGAATGGACTAACACCGGTGTCGATGCTCCCATTTGCCTCAAAGCATGTAAAAGCTGCTTCTAGTGCTTCACGTGAATCAATGTATGTCTTGTGTGACAAAGTGCTCTTTTGAATGGTGTAATTAACACACAATGAACCATTGTGTATGTTGGCTTGCGTGAATATCATAAGAAAGCTTAGATAGGAATGTTTTAAAATGGGCATCATACTCACGTACACTATGAGTAATGCCTTACTTGATATCCTTGAGCACACTTATACTTTTCGCTCAAATTCTAGAATATAGAATTATTTCAAGAAAGCATCCTTGTGCATAATCCACACAAGTTTGATCAGGGTCAAACTTCCTATACCATCTGTGTGCACATCCCTATAATGTAATAGAAAATTAGCTTGCTTTACGCTCAAAAGTCATGATCCCTTTCGCATGCCACGATATTTCACACATGTGCACATGCTCGCCTGAGGCATCCTCTATGCCCCTATACTCAAAAAAGACGAAGAGACATCTCCATATAAATATTCGGGGTAGGTGTGGACCTTTCCCACATGATCCAGAACCTCCTGTGTTTCCCCTGCCTCTAGAACCACCAGATCCACTAGAACTAGAACCACTTATACCTCCTGACCCTCCACCTATAGCTGGAATAGGACCTATAGATGTACTCCCTTGTGCTCCGATAGTAGTACTATACTGAACCCCTACAGTTTGTGTGGTAGTTCCACTTCTAGAGGTGAATCCAACATTCGCGTGCTTACATTATGTGCAAATGATGCGCCTGAAAATGTTCCTCCAAATAACATTGAAGTCATCTATCCTGCCATTGATGTACTTGTTTTTTCGACTTACTTGGTTCTCCTGCTTCCCGATTCACTTGTTGATTACTTTTCATACTAGATCTTTGGAAAACCAAGTGCATGGGATGGGTCACTGGTGGGTTAAGATGTGCGTCGTGGCCCGGGTAGTCTCTATTGGCGCACTTCTGTGTGAGGCCAAGGGGGATCTCTGTCATGCTTTCCAAGATGGGGGAGTTCCTAATGCTCTGGATCCATGTCTTCTACATAAGCTTCAAATCCTTCATGAGCCATATCTCTCCTCAACGTCATACTTTCTATAATGATGACGATCTTTATTCTATCTCCCTCTCGCATGCCTCATTATACTTAAGCCGCCTTTCCTCTCTCGACTTTCTGCCGCTAGGTCTGCCATCTTTCACCAAACTTGTTCCTACCCTCATGCGTGGTGAGGTTTAGTTAGCCATTAGTTTACTCTCCGGGTTCAATGCTATCATCAAGATCTTGATCGCGGTGGAATACCTTGCGAGATATGCTCCTCTAGGATACCACAAAAATGGAATTCAGCTACCTCTGGGCAAGAATACATCGAAATTGAATATTCAAGAATATAACTATTTAGAACACCATGAAAGCACATATCCACAGTAGCGATTCCAGATCGAGATCAACATCATAAAGGACCTAAAATTCTTCCTATGTCCGCAAAGTGTGTGATACCTCTAATTGCGCTTAGATGTCATAAGCAATCACCACTCATATAATTCTACTAGAAAGATGGCGAAAAATATCTCATATAAGATGTCATATATATTTTGTTCTACCCAAGTGCGTGTGTTAAACTCATATAAAATGTTGAACCACCGTGCATCCAGATCATGAATCCACTCTTGATACTTACTAGAGTTAACCAGGTACATCTTCATTGTGAACCATCCCGAAAATAGCGAAAAAGAGCTCCCAAGAACAAAACCAATGATGTAGCCTAGAATTCACTATATGAAACCACGAAGATGTTGACACATCACTCATCCTAGACCCGAGCGCTCACCCGAAGTGCACAAAGGTACCAGTCCCTCTTTAGGGTTCTTGTAGCAAAATGTTAACATGATGGATACTTACAAAATATCGATCCATAACTTAATACATCATTATAAAGTGCATGATAGATCTAGATCTAGGAAAGGATAGGTTTAAACAATAATCATGATATAAATAAGAACACGCACTACTTAATTATACACAGAATAACACTTAGGTTCGATCGATATCTTCCATCTCTTAATTATCATAATAACACGAAGCTTCTTACAATACTAAAAATATATGTCCATGCGTGCATAGATCGATACTGGTAATCCGAAACATGTACACTATGTTATCTATCTCTCTATATCCATCATCTTCCTACCAGGTAATTCACTACATATATATATGGTGGGGACTTTCCCTTCATCGCTTATCTATTCCAAAAATAGGCCGCATGCTATTAGTACCCACGCGTCATTTTCATGCATAGCCACACATATAAGTGTGCTATCATAGACTGCGATAGTTAAGCGAGGTGACAATCCTATTCTTAGGACTTTGTCTCCATGCAAAATCACTCGAATATGATGCTCACAGAAATAGAAAATGCATGGCACACACGTCTCTACATCGTTGGTGTGTTATGCACGCCATCTTCTAAAAATAGATATTTATGCCAAAAACAACTAAGTCTGAAAAATTGAAATTTTGTTCCACATGTGCTTTCTTCCTATCCATTCATGCCTTTGTGTATGACTTACTTTCCGTGCTGGAGACTTCTTGTGTGCTTTCTCTGTCAAGTGTTCTTTGATCATTATGCTATAGACTTTTTGGGTCCTATTTCCTAAGCGTGCATAGAACCAAATCACATTACATCATCACTTGCACATATTATCTTACAAGGTGGGAAGAAGTAGCACCTACAAAGGATTGTACAGTAGCTACGCCTAACAAGGTTCTTGTGGGAAAATATTCTCACTAGGTATGGATGTCCGTTGAGCTTGACAAGTGATAGGGGCACACACTTCTTGAATGAGACAATTAGGATATTGTTGGATGAATTTATGGTTGCGCACCACAAGACTAATCCTTATCACCCTCAAGAAAATGGGATTGTTGAGGCCTTCAACAAGATATTGAGCCAAACTTTAACAAAAAATTGTGATGTTGGAAGGAAAGGTTGGGATGATAAAGTTTTTGTTATACTTTGGGCGTATAAAACAACCTACAAAAGGTTAAATAAGGCCACACCCTTTCGAGTTGGTGTTTCACACGATGACGAGTTCTTCCAATGGAAGTCATGCTACCATATTTGTTGTGTATTGTGTGCGCTGGAGGTCTAGGTGATGAACAAGAATTAGAAAAATAATTGACAAGTTAGTCAATTGGATGAGAAGCGCACCATAACATGTTGGAGTCGAAGCATGAAAAGGCTAGGTGTAAGGCATGGCATGAAAGACACATCGGGGACAAGAAGCTTGCGGTTGGATAGATAGTACTCCTTTATGATTCCAAGTTTTTGTGTCATCCCAGGCAAACTTAAGGTGCATTGGTTGGGACCATATGTTATCACTCATATCCTTGAAACAAATGCTTGTCGGTTAGAGGTGTTTAATGGAACACGATTACCAGATTACTTTAATGGGAGTAGGTGAAGCCCTCTTGTAAATAAGTCTTCTTGGTATTTGTAATAAGACAATATTTCCATTTAGTATATATTTCCCTTTTGTATTTTTTTAATGTATTTCCTTCTTCGTTCTTTATGCTTTTTCAATTTAGTTTGGTGTTTTGTGTAATAAGTGCATTTGTGCACTTTGGAAGCTACTACAATCTGAAGTATTTTTATGCGTAGAGGACTACACATACCATTAGTGTGGCATGATTGTTATTTTTATTCAAAAATGGGTACACATAAAAACATATTATTCTGAGTCTTATTTAAAGATGGAAGGAAGGCTCTTAAAAGAAATTGCTCCCAAAAGAAGACTATAGTTGGAAATAAAATAAATGAAAAGTATAACGTGAGGTAAGTTGTGGCCATGGAAACTACGAGGAAGGTGCGGTGGTGAGGTACTTCGGTGCATGAAAGCATGTAGGAGGAGGTTTGCGGCTAGAAGGTAGGAAATCGTGCTAGAAGGTTATAGTTTGGGGTTTGAAGGTGTGCGCATAAAAGTTAGGAAAATGGTCAATTAATGAGAGGATTGGTGGTAAGTGAAGGAGCAATAAATACAATAACTTTTTGATCACAAGTATTTGAGTGAGCTAAGTGCGACAAACCAAGAGAAATGTGTTGAGGTGTGGAGAGCTACAAACCGAACATGTAGAGTAGATTTGTGCGCGGAAGTGGCTTGCATCCCCATTGGCGAAGGGTTTGAGCGCAAAAGAAGCATTGAGAAGGAGCTAGGGCACATAGTTTTGAGCTAGGGCATGCAATTTCGAACTAGGATTTGAGCTTACTTGACATGAGAAGATAAAAGACATCATTTTTATAATGGCACTAAAGAAAGCACCATCAACATGTATGAAGGAGAATAAAAAGGTGGAAGTTGAGGTCAAAGTTTCTCCCAAGAGCAATTTTCGAGAGATGTAGTATCCGAGGAAGGAGTGATAGTCGAGACGAGATTGGGATTCCCACATCCACAGATGCAAAGTAAGTGATTACAACCACCACACCACCGATATGAGGGAGAGTTAGACACTTTGTTGAATAAGAAGACCAAATAGTGCCTGATGGATGATATGCAATATATGATGATGTTGGGGAGAATTTTCTCAAGAAGGTAGGGGTTTATGTTGTATGAACTCCCATATTTTAGAAAAGCGAAGCTTTATACTAATGGCTTATGAGCAAAGTCCATGAGGACTTTTTCTTTTTTTCGGAAGAGGGTAAGGATCACAACAACCTTGATTGTTACATTGACATGATTGAAGGGCACAAGGACATATATTATTAATTATTTGACTGATAAAACATCTATTGTAGCCACCAGCAAGGAGTTGGGATACTCCAAGGGTCACATGGAATGGACATATATAAATTGAGGAAGTATCATGTGGTGCAGGCAGCCACTGCTCATAAGTTGAATGATCAAGAGAGATGGTCACAGTAAATACCATGTGGCTATATATCGCGAAGAAAATGTCGGAAGGAGAAGTCTACAACTTAGCTGGCTACATTGCAAAAACTATTACTGAGGAAGTGCACACAGGTGAGAAGATAAGTTTTGGTGTTATTCTATTATCTCTTGTCTTTGTAGAAATTAGAGTGCCTGATGGGCCAAAGAACAAAATTTGGGAATACCCCACAGAGAAGAAGTCCCTTGCAGAGAGATTTGAGAAGTACTTATGTGAAGGAACAATGAGTGGCCTGTTCAAACAAAGGGAAAAAATATGGTATGACCGATCGCACGTGACGTTTGAGGAGGAATGGCGTATTCCAAAGGAGCTACCCTCGGTAGTGGGTAAGGAAATATAGTTTGCGATATATCAACATTTCTGCATCGTGCGGTTTGCAATGAAGGATGGGACATGGATTCCATGGTGCAAAATTCCCTATGCCTTCATAGTGCGCTACCTACAGCCTCAGTACATAGGTTTACTGATGCACGCCAGTTGAGCTTTAACGTAGACAAGGTAGATTGTGACTACCATACTCTCAGAAAAACATATGTTTATCCAGTCAGTCTTCCTACATTGAGAGGCTCATTTTAGATGTTATAAATATAAATCCAAAGTAAGTTTGGCTATTGGGGATAGTGGATCCATGCTCATCTATCTTCAACTCAAGCCTAGGCTAGAGAATAACAAGTATGTGGAGAATGAGTTCATGCTACTGTGGCTGCCTAAGGAAAACACACACTTGCAATCTTGGCAGCTCCAACGCCCGCCTCGACCATAAAGATAGATGAGGAGGAAGAGCACAAGGATAGTGCGAGGCTTGGACCATAGAGGAGGAGGTAGCCCACATACAAAGTGGAAAGTGAGCGCGTAGATACTCCACCACATATGCGAAGGAGAGGAGGTATGGACGAAGATGCGGTCCACGAAGAGCACCAATTTAAGAAGGTATTCGAGAAGAACCGGGACTCAAGGTGCGGGAATGTCATAACATGTACGAAGATCACCTCAACTCTCCCCTCAGAAAGAAGCACCAGAGAAGAAGAGAAGAAGGAAGCTGAAGCATAGTGAGGAGGTGGAGAGTCTCAAGAGAGAATGCGGAACCACAATTCAACCGGAATATGTGGAGGATCCACAGGATGAAGAAAGCTATTTTGGGCCCATGGTTTTTCGGTACCCATTGTTTTGATACCCATGGTTTTTTGCCCATGGTTTTGATACCCACGATTTTGTATCAAATTGCTTAAGCAATTGTCTATTTATATGGTCTTATGCATATGATAATATACAAGCAAATGCATTACTAGATGTGCTTTGAATTCGGGTGTGAATTCTGTAGAGTTTGTTGAGCATAGCTCCAAATGGATCTGGGTATTGTATTGAGAGAGTGGAGGCTTGTAATAAAATCTAAGCAAGTGATTCTTGGTGGACGTAGCCCAAATTGGGTGAACCATGTTAAATATTGTCTTTCTGTGTTGTGTTATTTATTCTGCACTTTTATTTGAGATCTGTAATATTTTATGCATATTAGTTTCTATTGTTGTGATTCTGTAAGGGATTATTCCACATATTTTATCTCTTATTTCCTAACAATTGGTATCAGAGCCTGGTTTTGGTTTGTTGAAGTGTTGAATCACAAGGAAAGTTTTATCTTGAGTGGGAGCTATGGTAGATGATGGAAGATCTAGGGTTGATAAATTCAATGGGTAGAATTTCAGTCTTTGGAAGATGTAGATGGAAGATTACCTTTATCAGAAGGATCTTTATACTCTTTGTCTGAGAAGGTGAACAAACCCTCGAGTATGATAGATGCAGAATGGGATTTGTTGGATCGGAAGGCACTTGGAATGATCATTTGTGTCTTGCATCTTCGGTATTATTTAATGTTTCAAAGGAAAAGACTACAAAAGATCTAATGGATGCATTAGGGAAGTTGTATGAAAAACCCTCTTGCCTCTAACAAGATATTTTTAATGAAAAAGTTGTTTAATATGAAGATGTCTGAGAATAGTTGAGGTGGAGATCATTTAAATGATTTCAATATGGTTGTGAATATGCTAGCTTGGTTCTGATAGAATTTGATGAAGAAGTTAGGGCTTTATTAATTATGTGCTCTTTACGAAAGTTGGAATAGCACAGTAATGGCGGTAAGCAACTCGGTTCAGCTAACTCGAAGTTGAAGTTTGAGGATGTTGTAGGGGTGATTCTAAGCGAGGAAATGTGAAGAAAAAGCTCAGGGAATCTTCTACTTGAGGGAATGCTTTGATAGTGGAAACTAGAGGGAGACGAGAAGAATAGAGAAACCGTGGAAAATCGAAAGATCGGGCAAGGTCAAAATCCAAGAGCAAGATTGTATGTTGGGGCTGTGGAAAGTCAGGCATGTAAAAAGGATTTGTTGGGAGCTTCGGGACAAGAAGAAACAACGAGGAAGAAAACAAGGAGGCAAATGTGGCATCGGGTAATGTATGTCGGGATGCTTTGATTCTTTCTTTGCATAATATTATTGAATCTTGGGTTTTAGATCGGGGGCTTCTTTTCATGTTACTCCACATAGGCATTATTTTCTTGATTATGTTCAAGGGGATTTTGGGCATGTTTTTCTTGGTGATGATGAGCCTTGCAGTATAGTTGGAAAAGGTTCTATTCAGGTTAAGATGCAGAATGGGAATACATGGCTATTGAAGGATGTCAGACATGTGCCTACATTAAGGAGAAATTTGATATCGGCGGGGCAATTGGGAAGTGATGGTTGTACTGTGATATTTATAGTTGACTCTTGGAAGGTTACCAAGGGTGCTCTTGTGGTGGCAAGAGGTAAGAAGGTTGGAACCTTGTATTTATCCATTGATAGTACTAATGATTGTAATCTTGTGGCTTCAGATGTAGATACAACATTATGGCACTATAGGCTCGGTCATATGAGCCATAAGGGCATGGACATCATAAAGAAGAATTTTCCTGGATATACAGAAATAGGTTTGGATTTCTATGAGAACTGCATATATGGGAAACAGAAGCGAGTAAGGTTTCTCAAGGTTGGACCTACGAAGAAAGAGAGTAAGTTAGAGTTGGTACATTCTGATGTGTGGGGGCCGGCTCAGGTATCATCTCTTGGGGGTTCAAGTTATTATGTTACTTTTATTGATGATGCAACAAGGAAAGTTTGGGTTTATTGTATTAGAAACAAATCTGATGTATTTGATACTTTTGTTAAATGGAAAGCCTTGGTAGAGAATGAAACAGGTCTTAAGTTAAAATGTCTCAGGTCAGATAATGGAGGGGAGTATTGCAGTAATGAATTTGATGATTATTGTTCTAAGAATGGAATCCGTAGGCAAAAGATGGTTCAGGAACTCCCAGTAGAATGGGGTATCAGAAAGGATGAATAGAACAATAATGGAACGTGCTAGGAGCATGAGGATACATGCAGGACTGCCTCTTTATTTTTGGGCAGAAGCGGTGAGCACAGTTGTGTACTTAATAAACAGAGGACCCTCAAGTGCCTTGGATGGAGGCATACCTGAGGAGGCTTGGTATGGTAAGAAAGTTGATTACTCATTTCTTAGAGTCTTTGGATGTGAGGTGTTTGTTCATATTGACAAGGATGATAGGACCAAGCTAGAGGCTAAATCAGAAAAATGTACTTTTATTGGTTATGGTGGTGATGACTTTGGATTTAAATGTTGGAGTATTAAGGACAAGAAAATCATTCGGTCTAGGGATGTGGTCTTTAATGAGAAAGTCATGTATAAGCAATAGTTGCAGGAAAATAAGGAAGAATCCAAGAAAGAATATGCAGTGGTAGAGGATCTTTTGGATGGGAAAGTGACCCATGAATCAGTTCAGGAACCTACTCAATAGGAACCCCAAACTCCTACAGTGAGGAGGTCTTCTAGGGTAAGAAAAGAACCTGAACGTTTTCTCCTTCTCTTTATTATTTATTACTCACTGATAGTGGAGAGCCAGAGAGCTTTGATGAAGCAATGCAGGTAGATGCTAGTAAGAAGTGGGAGCAAGCCATGGATGAGGAGCATAAGTCTCTCATGGAGAACCAGACTTGGGATTTGGTGAAGCTACCGGAAGGCAAAAGAGCATTGCAGAACAAGTGGGTGTACAGAGTTAAAGATGAAGAAGGAGGAAAGAAAAGATATAAGGCCGGTTGGTGGTCGAGGGTTTGCACGAAACAAGGTATAGATTTTGATGAGATCTTTTCTCTGTAGTAAAAATGACTTCTATTAGAACTGTTCTTGGAATAGTGGCAGCAGAAGACTTGCACTTAGAATAGTTAGATGTAAAGACTGCATTTCTCCATGGTGATTTGGAGGAGGAGCTATATATGTGCAGCAGCTAGAAGGATATGAAGTCAAAGGTAAAGAGGAGATGGTGTGTAAGCGAAGAAGAGCTTGTATGGCCTGAAACAAGCTCCACGTCAATGGTATAAGAAGTTTGATAGCTTCATGATGGAGTAAGGTTATATTAGATGTCATTCTGACCATTGCGTGTATACAAAGAAATTTGAGGATGGAAGTTATATTATCTGTGTTTGTATGTTGATGACATGTTGGTTGCAGGTAAAAACATGTAGGAAATAAAAGTACTCAAGAAACAACTAAGTGAATCCTTTGATATGAAGGATTTGGGGGCAGCCAGACAAATCCTTGGTATGAGGATAACTCGGGATAGGAAGGAATGGAAGCTGACTTTATCTCAGGAAGAGTACATTAAGAAGGTATTGGATAGGTTTAACATGCAGGATGCTAAACCGGTTGGGACTCCTTTGGCAAGCCATTTTAAGTTATCAAAGGAGTAGTGTCCCAAGATAGAGCAAGAAAGAAACCATATGTCCAAGGTACCTTACTCATCGGTGGTTGGAGTTTGATGTATCTTTATGGTATGCACTAGGCTGATATTGCCCATGCAGTGGGAGTTGTGAGTAGATTTATGAGTGATCCAGGTAAAGAGCATTGGCAAGCAGTAAAGTGGATCCTTCGGTATTTGAGAGGGACCATGGGGATAGTTTTATGCTACAGTGGATCAGACACCACTTTACGTGGTTATGTAGATTCAGACATGGCTGGAGATGTAGACAGCAGGAGGAGCATGATAGGTTATATTTACACTGTAGGTGGGACAGCAGTAAGCTGGATTTCACGACTACGAAGTGGTGGCTTTATCGACCATGGAGGTGAGTATGTTTTTGCCACAGAGGCAAGCAAAGAGATGATTTGGTTACAACAATTGCTTGAGGAGTTGGGGCATAAGCAGGAGGAATGTAAGCTACATAGTGATAGTCAGAGTGTTATACACCTAGCTAAGAACTCTGCTTTCCACTCTAAGGATGAAGCATATATAGTTGAGATATCACTTCATCAGGACAACTTTGGAGGAAGATAAGTTGAAGTTGGAGAAGATTCATACCAGTCGAGAATCCTATGAGACATGATGACCAAGGTGGTCTGAGGATAAACTAAAGCTATGTTCAACTTTGGTTGGCCTTTGCGGATGACATAGTGAAGGGTTGAGAAGCTTGCTCGGTGGAAATCGAGTCTCAAGTGGGAGATTGTTATGTTTGTGGAGCCTATTTTCATGTTAGAGTGTGGTACACCTTCTATGTGTTACACTCGGGTATTTTTACGGTGGTCCCGCTTTGGTGAGCGGGTCAGAAGGGGTTCGGGGGTGAAGCCCCGAAGCAAATTTTCATGGGTGGTTTATTAACCCATGGGTAATGGGTAACCGTTATGGGCTGTTTTTGGGCCCATGGTTTTTCGGTACCCATTGTTTTGATACCCATGGTTTTTTGCCCATGGTTTTGATACCCACGGTTTTGTATCAAACTACTTAAGCAATTGTCTATTTATATGGTCTTATGCATATGATAGATATACAAGCAAATGTATTGCAGATGTGCTTTGAATTCGGGTGTGAATTCTGTAGAGTTTGTTGAGCATAGCTCCAAATGGATTTGGGTATTGTATTGAGAGAGTGGAGGCTTGTAATAAAATCTGAGCAAGTGATTCTTGGTGGACGTAGCCCAAATTGGGTGAACCACGTTAAATATTGTCTTTCTATGTTGTGTTATTTATTCTACACTTTTATTTGAGATATCCATATGGATGAATCAAATTTTGATGTATGCGAGGAGTCATATGTCTCAAGAAGAGTAAAGAGGGCACCACAGAGTAGGAACATGACCATAAAGCCCACTCTTATGTATATCGATGAGCAGGTCGTACAAATGCCTTAGTCAAGGTATCTCTTTGAGGTGGCACGGAGAAATATTGATAAGGCTGCCACCATTAGAGCGTTGATGGAGGATAACAAGGACAAAACTACTAGAGATAGAGCGGTTAAAGGTATTAAAGAGGAGGAATGAGAATGCACAAAGAAACGAGGCCTTTGTTGACATGACATGAAGAAATTAGTGATTACATTTTGAAGGCAAGGCCTCATCTTGAACCAAAGGTACCTAAAAAAATTCCTTCTGCTATGCATTATGTGCACACTTTGGTTGATTTGGTGTTAGAAGACGGACCACTTAGAACACCCACACAAAAAGACATTGAACAAGAAGCGAGTTAGAGAGCAAGGGCCCTGTGATCGGGAAAATTTCAACTTACGAGGCATTGCTCCAAACTTTGAAGGATGAACTAAAGAAAGTCCTTGAGACCAAGCTCTAAACTTGTGTTCAAACACTGAGGGTTAGTAAGGACCGAACTCGGTTGAAGATAATGAAGTTGGCAATGCAATGAAAGATGAGACTTTAGTGAATGCGGAAAGGTTCACACTAGTAAAATAAAAGCGTGAAGCCCTTGTAGCAGCCCAAGATCCACATAAGGAGAGGATATATGATATTGGGAAGCTCGTAGCTAGTGAGATGGATCTTAAGAAGTAATGATGTCTGTTATGGCCAATGTTGTCTGAGTACTATAGAATGAGAAGGAAAAGATCACTCATGATGAACTAGGCGCCATAGCCATAGACATTCCAAAAATACAAGGACAACGCTAGATGAGTGTGAGATTGAATGGAGGCAAAATCAAACTTGAATATCCAGAGCTAATCCTCCTAGTTGAAGGAGTTGCGAGTAAAGATTCATTATTTTGTACAGTGATTCTTTCGTTCTTTCAATTCTTATTATTTATCATTGGGGGAAACCAGGAAGGAATTCCCATTCACCGGGATGACAATGTACTTTAGTGTGGGGTAATGTTGAGCAGAGACATAATATTGTTCTAAGGAGAAGACACATAAAGAATACGCTAACTTAGAACAAGGCACATTTGAAGGCACATAATGATAGGAAGAAAACACGCGCCAGAATAGTTTGGCTCAAGACTTAGCCGTTTTTATGGATAAGGGTTATTTTTGGAAGATAGCGTGCGGAGCACACATAGAGATGAAGACTTGCGTGACATGCAATGGTATTTTGGGAATGAGTAGCTGATAAGCGCCATGCATGGTTTGAGATAATAATAGGATTGCTTCTTCAGTTAAGCGTAGGACGTCTATTATTAGAACACTTGCATGTATGCATACTTTATCAGAAGGCGCATGGTTATTATCATCTGTGACCTGTTTTGAGAAGCGCCACGGGCGGTGAAGGGCAAGTCCCCACCCCTATAAATATGTATTGAACTATGTAGTTTAGTGTGTGTGAGTTATGTTGTTAGATCTAATACGATCATATGACTTATAGATATACTTTATAATGTAAGAAGCTTTGTGTTTTATAGTGTTTAATCACGATGGATAATATTGGCTAGATAATGGTGTTAAACATAATCGAATCTAGTTCATGTATGGTTAACCTTATTGTAGTTATTGTTTGATTCATGATTCTCTAAGATCTAGATTTGGATTATGCATTATGGAATGTTTATGTTTAATTATGGATCTGAATATGTCTTATCTTCATCACACTAACATCCTAAACAAACAACTCTAAAGAGAGGCATGATAGCTTTTCACGCTTCGGGTGAGTGCTCAACTCAGGATGAGTGATGTCTGCCAAGCGCCCTGAGTTATTCACAAGATAGATTCTAGGCTGCATCAACCACCCACATATTTGTTTTATTTGCATTCAATAAATGAGAGTCTCCCCATCACAAAAGAGGAGGGACATAGACCAAGAGCATTGGTGAAAATCCACTAATTTTCCTTGCGAAAAAATATTTCACCAACACCCCACCAGTTCCTTTCTCCTCCCTCTAACACATTCTTCATTATTTGTCTTCCTCTTCTTATGTTTCCCTCCCTTAAGGTTAACTTCTTCTATGCCTCCCTTTGGCATTCCCATCACACATTTCATGTTTCTCGTATACAACAAAGAATTTTTTTAACATGATATTTACATGTGAAAGCTTTCGTTTATAATTTAGATGATTCTTGTGGTTTCGATTTTGTTAGTGGGAAAAGGCAATTGTGGATCAGATCCATTGTTAAATTAAAAAGAAACCTAACTAGTCCATTATACTCATACGAGGAGCCTACGCCAAAGGGTGTAGCTATTTTGGATTAACTTTAAGGAATTTGGGATATTTTAACCGATAAAAATTATGTCCGAATGTGATGAGCGATAGCAACATTTTTGCAATAGAAGTTGTGCACTTGATAGACTAGGCATATGCACATTGTTTTCATGGCCAAACACCAAGTTCAAAGTTGCATGTAAGTTAGATGAAACTTGTGTCATTTTTGCCTTTATTTGTTAGTCTACAATTATAGATGTGAATAAGCATTGTGATATGTGGAGGGTTGCCTGAAAAAGAGTCATACATTGTGACCAAGCAATCTGCACCCTCTATTGGCAAGACAAATGTCGAGATCTGATACGGTCACTCCGGTTTAGAAATATCTCGACATAAATATTTGTGAAATTTTGAGATCACTGCTGGAATAACTCACAGATTTGAAATATAAATTGATATATGAAAATATATATTAAAATCTATTAAATTAAAATATAGTTTTTGTTTACAAATTGAAAATTATATTATCATAAAAATATTATTCTACTAATATAATTGATAGAAACTATTTTTCATATTTTGTAAATTTATTTTTGAAATAGCATGATGCCAATTTTCTTTTAGAAGGATAGTTATATTTAAACAAAAAATTAAATTGAATACAATGGTTTGTGGTCCGAGGGTGTGTATGACGGTGTAAAAGATGTTGCGAAGCCATTTACGACTTTTCACTCCCAAGGAGATTTTAAGTAATAGGGATGAGGCTGGGATCTACCCCAGGCGACTTTGGCTGAATGGAAACCCTTAGTCTTTGACAGTTAAGCTTAATAATTCTGTGTAGCTAATCCCTGCAATTTCAGATTCAAACAAAAAAAAAATGGAATTTCAATTTTTTTTGAAAAAAAATGATAGTGCTCTGTTTGATGTTTGCAACAGATGGAATAAATTGAGAAAGAAAGTTGCTAAAATTGCCCAATTTATGTTTGAAAGGACGGATGCGGTTTATTTGCTAAAACTATTTGAGGGATTTCTTCCAACCAAATAGATCTTCCAAGTATGATTTAATCGTTAAAATAAATAAGATGTTCACAAGTTAACCCATAATACCATACACATATATACACAATAATATATAAACATCATATATACGATGAGAGTTCACCTCATATCAAGCCATTTGTGCATATGAATCATTTAATCACTCAAATCATGTATACTCTGCATGCTTTACAAATTTGCACTCGTTCCTCGGGAAGTCACAATCACAACAAATTTAGAGAAATAAGAAATGTTATTTCGATCAATCTCCAAAGTTTTTTAGTTAGCTTCTATTATTATACACACTGTTGGAGCATGTTGCCAAAGGTTGCCTAATTTGGCTCTCAACTAGCATCTTAAAGGTGTTTACATCAAACCCATTTTGTGATCATCACACGGTGAATGTACAACATGAGATCAATTTATTTGGATATTTTTTGTTAAACAATTTGTATGTGTTCGTATACTTCCATATTTTGTGAGCTATCTATGCGGGGTGTTCATGAACCGTATCGAGGAAAGTGCTCGAGGTTAGGCCAATATTTGAATACATCATTTATCGATTGGAAAAATAATTTGCAGTAGTCTTCTCTGTAGAATTCACTAATCCAGGAGGAGGAGCACAAGAGAGTACCAAGAAGTCTGATTTTGAGGTCTTCTCTAATGATTCAAGCAATATTCGGCAGATTTCTATCACGGGAGTAGGAGGAATCAATGTTGCTTGAAAAAAGGGAGAGTTGCGCAGTTCGAGCTTAGATGAGGATCCGCAGACAATCAAATGGTGCAGCAGACGAGAGATCTATTAGTGGGACTTTTTCCACCACCTTTCACCAAATGCAACCAAAAGGTGTCCAATCTCGATAAGTTCACCTTTGCTATCATGATATAGCCTGTCATAAAACTACTAGGTTTGGAGCAGGTGTGCGGACATCCACCTAAGCATTATAAAGGACTTTTGGCAGATGTTTAAGTTAAAAATGTCACGGCTACAGATTTGTTTATGCAAAATAGTTTTTTAATCCGGCACTTCAAAATGCTACAACTTAAAGTTCTTACATAAACCATATATGCCTAGGTGTGTAGGTGGGGTTAGATTCAAATGGTATGGAGATTGATGAATGATAGAGGAGTTAAATAGATAACTAGATTCTAAAGGCCATACAATGATTCATGTTTTCCTATAGGAGATAGATCACCCCATGGACACGAGATCTATGAAAAGTTAGAAAAATTGTCTTGGGATATGAAGACAACGGGATATTTTTGGATTGAAAACATGTAGAGTGATGCGGGAGGAAAAGAATTAATCCTTTGCTGCCATGGTGAAAAGTTGAAATTACGTTTAGATTGTTAAACATGGCTGCCCGAACAACTATTGGAATTGTACAAGTCCTTCGAGTTCTGATGATTGCCACACTGCAACCAAGTTTATCTCCAAGATTGTTGCAATACAACTTGTTATGCCATATGCTAATTGGCTCCATCATTTCAAAAGAGGAAAACACTATTCTACATATTATTGGTAAGCCGTGTGAAGCAATTCGTAAACATATGTTGGAATTGTAGTAAGATAGACCACATGCCTTGTTAATGCTTCCACATTTTGCATACATATCTACTCTGTTTCAAGCGGGTGCGGGGGCATCTTTGTAAATATGAAAATTTTGGATTATCCCTAGCTATTTTAGGTGTCGTGGGTCCATTTGGATGTTTGTGTCATGTATCAGTCCAATTGGACTCCTTTGGATGTAATAAGTGGCTTTTGTGAGATTTCCCTCAAAACCACACTTAAGAATATTTGAATTAGTACTTGTAGTGAGTTAGGAGTTTATGAGTTAATATAGTTTAATAATGATGTAATAAGTGGGTTCGTGGGACTTATTCTTCACCTAGACATGACTACTTAACTTTACTAGAACAGGTGTTAACCCACTTGGATTTAGTCTAATCCTAGGTAGTTTAGTTGGTTGAACCCCTAACTACCTCTCTCTCTCTTCATTTGTCTTGGAAGCGTTCGAATGGAGCATGTATGTGAGATTAGCAAGAGGTTAGAGGTGGAGAAAATACTTTATATCGAGCCTATTGGCCTGTGGGGGAGATATGTAAATGTAATGTTTTATCAATACGAAAGGGCTTCTTAATTTGTAAAGCTGTGAATGGAGTCTATTGAGATATCATCGATTGAATGTTTAAGAAATGGTGAATGGATCTTACTATATATTGTGTGTACACGAATGATTCTATAGGAGAAAGAGACATGCGAGGGTTTGTTAGTAGATTTCTGCATAGCTGAAAACCTAGGAGTCATGAGATAAATCTCCCTCATTTACCTATGCGATGAGGCTCCGTGTAAATTTGTCAATAAAGTATGCTAGTATCTATTTAGGGGTTTTACTTTAACCATGCATGAGCTCATGAACCATAGCTATATAGTTTTACATTAACAAGTAAGCATTTGTTTAAAGAAAGGAAATATCTAAAGAAGAAGGAAGTAATAAAAACACGAGAAAGAAAGAGGAAGATGTGGAACCCAATCAATAGATTACAGAGTTGATTACATGCACATGATAGACCAGGATATATATATAACACTCAGAATTTTAAGCAAAGGCGACTTTCAAATCTAGGATCTAAGATAAAACAAAGTTTATAAATAGATCGAAGACAATAAGCTAGAAACAAAATGCACCATGACACAAAGTTTCTCGAAAATCAGCTCCTTTATATTCCTTTGCTTGAAAATAGCTATAAACAAAAAAATTAAATTAAAGGGCTTGACACAAATTTTGGAACAAAGAATGCTGCTTACAATTTCGATCCTTAATAGGATGAAGGTTCTTCCTCTACTTATAGAATGTAGAAGGGAAAATACAAATGGGAAACTCAACTGAACTAGAACATAAACAAGAAGTAAAGATAACATCTGGTAATCATCTTCCTCTAATTCCTCTTCAAGTGACATGCATCCAGATCCATAGTCAAACTTATACACATCTGTCACTTAACTTATAGAATCGTTCCACATAACTTAAAGTAATGGTTTCAAAACCAATAACTTTAAAGTTTTACAATTACATCCGAGAACGTGGAAAATAGAAGAAGAAAGATTCACCAGCTATAACATCTACATCTTCTTTTTGTTTTGATACTAAATATACTTGTCGAACATGTAATTCAACAACTTCCCATCTATCTTAGCCTGACTTCCTTTTCTCTCTAGAATTGCAACAAGCCTTCGTTCAATACCCGATTTACACTTCCACATCCTCCAAGCTAGGCTCGAACTTCCCAATATCGCAAATTGCAATGACGTCACCGACTTCTTGATGGAATCCATCATGAAAGGCCTAACAACTCCATCAATTCTCCCTTGCACCATCAGAAGAGATCCCTCCAAGAGAATCAGGCACTTTGCTAGGAATGATCCTTGTGTATGAAGAAATGTTTCCGACCACTTCCTCATTGGTGAAAGCAATGACATTGTCTGGTAAAGATGATGTCATACTCTTGAGTGCATGCGCATCCTTTTTAGCATAATTCTCGCAGATCTCCGGATGGAAAGATTCTACAAACTCAAGTTGTTTCCCCGAGTGATCCTTAACCGATCCATCGGAGCACAATTGTTCGCAATCAATACCGCTCTCAAGACTTATTTGTTTTAGCCAAAGTACTCAGAGTAAGATAGACCACATGGTGTTACTCTCATTTTGAAACTATGTTCATATCTATCGTGCTCATTACCAATTGCTTCAATCCTGATCTTAGGTGATGCATCTTTCATAAACTTTAGATGGGTTGGCACCTCTCGACTTGTATCAAAACAAAAGCTTGGCGAATGATTATACTCTTCCATTAAGTCTGTGTAATAGCTTTAAACGATTATCGCATCTTCCACTTCCTCCATGAGATGATCACTACTAACCCTTAACTTTTGTGTTGAAATTGGGTGAGTGGAAGATTTAGCAACCTTAGCGATGATCTTACACAACCTGAGATACCCACTTCGAAGTTGACTTTATCCACCTTTTCTTTGTCAATCCTAAGGAATAAAGCATCTATCAGCGTCTACATGTCTGAAGAAAGCTTTAATCCTTCGTGGTGGCTTGACTTATGGGTACTTTGGTCCACTGTTATATCTTCTCTATCTTGTGAGGCTCATCCTTCCTCTTCCCTAACACTCTGCTAAGCTGACATCTTAGCAAAACAGAAAGAAAGACGGAAGAGACTCCTCAATGATCAACCTTAAAGTTACCTTAGAAACTTTAGGTTTTTTTGTCTTTCCACCTATATTCAAGAGCAAGCTATGCAAGCCGTGTTCTTCCAAGTTGATCTCTTCTCTAGCCTCTGGAACTAAATGCGAAGCCAACCATTCTGAGAAATTACTTCTTGGAGAATGAGAAGTTGCAAGTGTACCACTATCTCGCGCTCGATTCCTCTCCATCCGAAATGTCTACTTATAAGTGTTATGGATGTCGTCCTCTGAATTTTCCAAAGACAAAGCTCTTTCAAATTATGTCATCTATAGCTTTAACGTTTCTTCAAAGAAGAGGTGCGAGCTGAGTGGCAAAGGAGATAAAAAAGACAAATGTTGCAGATTGATGGAGGAATGACGGTACTTGCTTAGGTGCAGTGATCGGTGAAGTAACACTGGCCTTTGGAGAGTCGGAACTAACACCATAGTAGTGAAGTGATCTTCTCCCTCGAATGTGACTTCTATGCAATTTAATCTTTTAAGCCTTCTACTACTTTTTCCTTCGTGCTTCCTCTTGAGAGAATCTCCTATGCCAAAGTTTCCTGTGATTTGATTCATCAATGCTTCATCGTGAGCAATATCCCTTTGTCAACAACCAATGGTTTGAAATTTTGACGAATCGTCGAAGCAGAGCCTTTCCTCGATCATATGTGCAACCACCTATGCTCTCCTTAAGTACAACTCTATCTCCTCCCATCCAATGGTGTGCGTCGAGTAACAGGCACATCATCTTTAAGATCCCAGTATCATGCTAATCCAAAGTCAAACACTTGCCATCTTTGATAACTGTTGAAATCTTTCTTTCTAACCTCGTACTCATACTGCACTTCATCCTAAAATTTGCTAATGAAGGCACATTTGTCACTACAGATTTGTCTGCAAAATAGTTTTTAATCCGGCACTTCAAAATGCTACAACTTAAAGTTCTTCAGTAAACCATCTATGCCTAGGTGTGTAGGTGGGGTCGATTCAAATGGTATGGAGATTGATGAATGATAGAGGAGTTAAAAAGATAACTAGATTCTAAAGGCCATACAATGATTCATGTTTTTCCTATAGGAGATAGATCACCCCATGTAGACACGAGATCTATGAAAAGTTAGAAAAATTGTCTTGGGATATGAAGACAACAAGATATTTTTGGATTGAAAACATGTAACGAGTGATGCGGGAGGAAAAAGAATTAATCCTTTCTTTGCGATGGTGAAAAGTTGAAATTACGTTTAGATTGTTAAACATGGCTGCCCGAACAACTATTGGAATTGTACAAGTCCTTCGAGTTATGATGATTGCCACACTGCGGTAACCAAGTTTATCTCCAAGATTGTTGCAATACAACTTGTTATGCCATATGCTAATTGGCTCCATCATTTCAAAAGAAGAAAACGTTATTCTACATATTATTGGTAAGTTGTGTGAAGCAATTTGTAAACATATGTTGGAATTGTAGTAAGATAGACCACATGCTTTGTTAATGCTTCCACATTTTGCATACATATCTACTGCTGTTTCAAATGCGTGCACAGGGCATCTTGGTAAATATGAAAATTTTGGATTATCCTAGCTATCTTAGGTGTATTGGGTCCATTTGGATGTTTGTGTCATGTATCAAGTCCATTTGGACTCCTTTGGATGTAATAAGTGGCTTTTGTGAGGTTTCCCTTCAAAACCACACTTTTGAATATTTGAATTAGTACTTGTAGTGAGTTAGGAGTCTAGGAGTTAATATAGTTTAATAATGATGTAATAAGTGGGTTCGTGGGACTTATTCTTCACCTAGACATGACTACTTAACTTTACCTAGGTGTTAACCCACTTGGTTAGTCTAATCCTAGGTAGTTTAGTTGGGTTGAACCCTAACTACCTCCTCTCTCTCTTCATTTGTCTTGGAAGCGTTCGAATGGAGCATGTATGTGAGATTAGCAAGAGGTTAGAGGTGGAGAAAAACTCTGTATCAAAGCCTATTAGCCCAAGGAGTTATGTAAATGTGAATTGGTGTTCTCGGAAAAGTGTTTTATCAATACAAAGGGCTTCTTACTTTGTAAAGCGTGAATGAAGGTCTCATCGAGATATCATCGATTGAATGTTTAAGAAATGGTGATTGAATCTTACTATATATTATGTGTTTGAATGATTCTATAGGAGAAAGAGATTTATGCAGAGTTTGTTAGCTAGATTTCCTGCATAGTAGAAAACCTAGGTAGTCATGAGATAAATCTCCCTCATTTACTAGTGAAAAGGCTCCAGTATAAGATTTGTCATTGCATGTATGTGAGATTAGCAAGAGGTTAGAGGTGGAGAAAAAACTCTATATCAAAGCCTATTAGCCAGTGGGAGTTATGTAAATGCGGTGTTTTATCAATACAAAGGATTCTTACTTTGTAAAACTGTGAATGAAGGTCTACCGAGATATCATCGATTGAATGTTTAAGAAATGGTGATGAATCTTACTATATTATGTGTCTGAATGATTACTATAGGAGAAAGAGATTTGTGCGGGGTTTGTTAGGTAAGATTTGTCAATAAAGTATGCTAATATCTATTTAGGGGTTTTACTTTAACCATGCAAGCTCATGAACCATAGTTATATAGTTTTGCAGCAAGTAAGCAATAAGTTGTTTAAAGAAAGGAAATATCTAAAGAAGAAGAAGTAATAAAAACACGGGAAAGAAAGAGGGAAGATGTGGAACCCAATCAATAGATTACAGAAGAGTTGATTACATGCACATAGACAGGACCAATAGATATTAACACTTAATTTTAAGCAAAGACAACTTTCAAATCTAGATCTAAGATAACACAAAGTTTATAAATAGATCTAAGACAATAAGCTAGAAACAAAATGCACCATGACACAAAGTTCTCCAAAAATCAGCTCCTTTCTATTCCTTTGCTTCAAATAGCTATCAGGGGCTTCAAACACAAAGTCTGGAACACAAGAATGCTGCTTACAAATTTTGATCCTTAACCCGAAGGTTCTTCCTCTACTTATAGAATGTAGAAGGGAAAATACAAATGGGAAACTCAACTGAACTAGAACATAAACAAGAAGTAAAGATAACATCTTGCAATCATCTTCCTCTAATTCCTCTTCAAGTGACATGCATCAGATCCATAGTCAAACTTATACACATCTTTCACTTAACTTATAGAATCATTCCACATAACTTAAAGTAATGGTTTCAAAACCAACAACTTTAAAGTTTTACAATTACATCCGAGAACGTGGAAAATAGAAGAAGAAAGATAGAAGAAGAAAGCTATAACATCTACATCTTCTTTTGTTTTGATACTGAATATACTTGTCGAACATGTAATTCAACAACTTCCCATCTATCTTAGCCACAACTTCCTTTTCTGTCCTAGAATTGCAGCAAGCCTTCATTCAATACCCTGATGCACGCTTCCACATCCTCCAAGATAGGCCAAACTTCTCAATATCTGACTGCAGCGTCACCAGCTTATTGATGGAATCCATCGTGAAAGGCCTAATAACTCCATCAATTCTCCCTTGCACCATCAAAAGAGATCCCTCCAGGGAATCAAGCACTTTGCTAGGAATGATCCTTGTGTACGAAGAAATGTTTCCGACCACTTCCTCATTGGTGAAAGCAATGACATTTTCTGGTAAAGATGATGCCATACTCTCAAGTGCCTACATCCTTTTCAGCATAATTCTGCAGATCTCCAAATGGAAAGATACTGCAAACTCAAGTTGTTTCCCCTTCTCAACTGATCCATCGGGCACAATTGTTCCGCAATCAACACCTCTCTCGGCAGCTTATTTATTTCAGCCAAAGTACTCAGGTTACTCTCAAAACTGTGTTCATATCTATCGTGCTCGTTACCAGTTGCTTCAGCTGATCTGATGCATCTTTCATAACCTTTAGATGGGTTGGCACCTCTCCGAGTTGTACAGAAGCTTGGCGAATGATTAGACTCTTCCATTCATCGATAGCTTTAACCTGGTTACTTGCATCTTCCACTTCCTGCATCAGATGATCACTCACCTGCTTTTGTGTTGAAATTGGCTGAGTGGAAGATTTGGCAACCTTGGCAATGATCTCGCACAACTGAGATACCTACTTCTGAAGTTCAACTTTCTCCACCTTTTCTTTGTCAAGCCTAAGGAATAAAGCATCTATCAACGTCTATGTGTCCTGCTTCAATCCTTCTGTGGTGGCTTGACCTATGGGTACTCTGGTCATTGTTATATCTTTTGTTGTGAGCTCATCCTTCCTCTTCCCTTCTACTAGAACTGACATCTCAGCAAACTTCTGCCCCGACTCCTCAATGATCAACCTTGAAGTTACCTTAGCAACTTTAGGTTTTCTATCTTTTCCACCTAGATTCAAGAGCAGCTGCAAGTCGTGTTCTTCCAAGTTGATCTCTTCTCTAGCCTCTGGAACTAACTGAAGCCAACCATTCCGAGAAATTACTTCTCGGAGAATGAGAAGTTGTCGAGTGTACCACTATCTCGCACTCTAATTCCTCTCCATCTAAACAGCTACAAGTGTTATGGTTGTCATCCTCTGAATTGTCCAAAGACAAAGCTCTTTCAAATTCTTGTCATCTGCTAGCTTTAACATTTCTTCAAGAAGAGGTGCCGAACGGAGTGGCTGAGGAGAAAAGACAAATGTTGCCAGATTCAATGGAGGAACGACAAGTATCTTGCTGAGGTGCGGCAGTCGGTGAAGTAGTACTTGATTGGAGAAGTCGGAACTAACACCATAGTAGTAGAAGTGATCTTCTCCCTCGAATGAGACTTTTTGTGCACTTTAATCTTTTCAGGCCTTCTGTTGCTTTCTCCTTCGTGCTTCCTCTTGAGGGAATCTCTTGTGCCGAAGTTTCCCGTGATTTGATTCATCAATGCTTCATCAAGGCAATATCCCTTTGTCAGCAACCAGTTTGAAGTATTGACCAAAACGGCGGCAAACCTTTCCTCGATCGTATGGCAACCACCTATGCTCTCCTGAAGTACAACTCTATCTCCTCCCATCCGATGGTATGTGTCAAGTAACATAGGCCCATCATCTTTAAGATCCGCAGGTATCCGTGCTAATCCAAAGTCAAACACTTGCCACGCTGATAACTCTATGAAATCTTTCTTTCTAACCTCGTACTCGCTTCTGCACTTCATCCAAAAATCTTCCAATGAAGGCACATGCACGTACTCCTGGGAGATTGTCTTCCTTGCCACTCCAAATGGATCGAAGTTCAGCCATGCTGGGAAGAACTCTTGCTCGTACTCAGAGAACATTTCCACTTCAATTCCTCGGGCTTTATGAATACTCTGGCAGCTATAATAGCCCACAGTGATCGGGAAGAAGCCTGTAGACTTGTGTCATTTCGACTGTAGGTCATGCATCTCCATGAGTTGTCTACTCAACTCCATGATGACCAATCTATCACTTGGATATCTGGGCAACTTAACTGGTTCTCCTGAAAAGCCGGTGACCCTGAGGTATGTAAAGTCTGCAAACTAGATGAAGATACTGCCAATCTTGGACACAACTTCCCAAGCTTCCTTGCTACCCTGTTGGCCTTTAGATCACCATTCAGCCTGCAAATGAATCCGTAGAAGAATCCATCATTGACCACCTTATAATCTTTATAGCATGCGGGCACAGTAAGCTGTGGATAGCACTCAAAAATAGGATCCTTGGAAAGCACACCACGTCTATCCAGCTTGGAGAAGACACCTTGTGAAGCTGCTGCATATACCAAATACGAAGTCATTTTGAAGCTGTAAGTATGCCTCACATTCCGAGTTGCTCACCAATGTTGTCACTAATGATTTCCGACCAATTGATTATTGAATCTGCTTTGTTGATTTCAATGGTCCTGATGAAAGCATACATCCATGTGTGGAAGTTGTGAGCGTTAGCTTCGCCATTTATCCTGCATAACAACTTGGCAATATCATCCACCTCTTGTACCAGATTGGATCGTGGAAGAGTTCTCGGGAACTTGGATGGAGATCTAGGCTTCTTCATGTATCTATTGTTCATTATGCCCACACAGTCAACTTTATGCTTTTTCCCATCTCATTGGCATCCTGTATGCTAATAGTAGTCACCACCTATCATGTTGGAATCTTCAGACAATAATTGATGAACTGTGCATCCAACCGGATTATTGTCTTCCCCGCAACATCTCAGACTGATCTGGATAATGGATGGTAAGACCTAGCACACTCCATGATGAATTCTGGCAACTGGGCTGTGAATGGAAATGTTGCAGCTCGAATGATTCCACTGCTTTTGACTGCACGCATGAGGGAAGTCTTTCCAGCTCTAGATCTATCAATCAATTCAGAAAGAGGTTCTGGACCTAGATCTGTATCTCCAATGTCAGCAAACTTAGAAGTGATGCATGACTTTGTTGAGCTTTCTTTTTCATCCCGCTTTGCCATGGCCATATCTGTCTTTGTCTGAGCAATTCTTTTTCTCTTTATTCGGTCAAAATTCTTTACAACAGTGCAGATCTGGAGATTTCTTCAAATTCGGAGGATATGTTCAATGTATTGGACATTGATTTAAGCTCCCTTTCTCTTATAAAAGCACATGTAATGAATTCCTGTAATTAATTCAGACAAAGATAGCAACCGGAACATGAACACTTGATTTTAATTATAAAAATCTGCATATATCAAGCTCTGTTGCCCCAAAATTTGATGTTTTATTTGCATGCAAAGCAAGCATGAATTTTGTCAACTTCACCTGAGCACCTGTACCACTATGTAGACAATTAATCAGACACAAATCAAGCTCCTTCAAACCTAGGCGCCAAACTTTGAAGCTTTTTGGCAGTGAAAACACCTTCTTCTGAGCAAAATTCCTCCTTAATTGGGCGCCAAAATTGCTTGGGCTGCACTTCCTTGCTAAAGAATTAATTAATTCATCCTTATGGCAGCCCATGCTTATATAACCTTCATCATTCTATAATTAATTATTGCCCCTCCTATTCCTGGCAATTAATTAATTAATTAACATGTTTTTCTCTTCAATTTGGGCACCTATTTTGTGCATGCTCATGGCTGCCATTAAATAAATTAAATTTATTTAATTTTAGCTTTCTACTTCCAATCCACTTTGACTTCACAGTGTGCTTTGACCTCATGCACCAAAAATAGGAATTAATTCCATCAATTAATACTTTAAAAAGTATTATCTCTCCTCCATATGAGTCGCACTTTTTGACATAAGAGGGCACTGCATTAAATAAATTATATTTATTTAATTTTAGAATTCTATTTCTAAATTCCTTTATCCTCTTCTTCCTTGTTGACTTTTCCTCATGCTTGGGCGCCAAATTTGGAAATAGAATTAATTATTATTGAATGCATTAAATGCCCTCTATTCCAAAAGGGGTCACACTTTTGGCATAGCCCATTTCTATTTTTAAAAGTCAATTTCAATGGGATTATTCACCCTGCACCGCAGCTCCAAAAATCCCATGATCCACTTAAGTTGTTTGACTTTCATAATGGGATTTTTACCTGCGCAAGGTAAGAAAATCCCATCAATGCCTTAAGTGATTTTCTTTTATTTATAATGGGAATTTTCACCCTGCAAAGGTAAGAAATTCCGCACCGCCTCGCTACCTATAATTTTCCCATTGTGACTTAAGTGGCTTTGCTTCCATGGGAAAAAGTACCCTGCTAGGTAGGTACAAAATTCCCACCTACCTGCTGCTACCAAAAATTTCATTGTAGCTTAAAACCTTCCTTTCCCAAAAATGTGACCTACCTGAAGAGACCTTTTTGTGCATGACTTCATCTTTTTAGAGAGAACTAGACCTCCAATGGCAAATTCCTTCTGGCATAATGTTCATAGATGATCTCCACATACTCTGCAAGAAATCAGAGTAAACCGCAAAGGAATTGACCTAGAGAAATTTCATAGAAAACAAAACGGAAAACACCAAAACGTAAAACATTACCAAAAGTCACAGATAAAGCCCAGGATTCATTCCTGGTTAAAACCCTATTGGTATATGGGAATATTGACATGTAAGACCACAACAGGGTTAAACTAGAGCACAATTTACCTCAAACGGGCTTAGAATAGTTAAATAAAAATTTACCATAGAAACCCCAAGTGCTGAGAATATAACAATTTTGGGCATCTAGGTATTTGGTGAAATTGGCTAATATGACTCTCTGGGAATATCTTGACACAATACAAACACTTTCTGGCAATAAAAACACAAAATGACCCATTATTTTAAAAGTATGAATTTTTTTTTACATAGGGTAGTCCCAAATTTCAAGGTGAAATCTGGGGACACCAGTCGGCTCCGTTTGTGGACATCTTTTCCTCTGTCAAAATGACAAGGGAAAAGATGAGATCCCAACATCTCTGGTTTTGTATCTTGTCCTTTGGGCATGGGTCAGGAAAACAAAAATGACACAACACAAAAACAAGGAAAAAAATTATTTATATACATATAGGTTTTACCCTTTTTATGTCCTGGAACAGCTTCAAGTGTTGCCCATTAAAAGGCAATGACAATTCAACTCCATCCTGATGAGAAAGAATGAAGCTATCAACTCCGGTGATCTTTTTAATCACAAAAGGCCCTTTCCATAGTGAATCAAATTTCTCGTGCATGCCTTTTGTTTCTCTTCTTTTGTCCCATAAAAGGACCCAGTCATTGATTTCAAACTTTCTTTCCCTGGCTTGTTTGTCGAAGATAACTTTCACCTTTTTTATGCTTTGCCTATCTATCTGCAACTTGAGTCTGTACCTCCGCAATTCAGTCAAATACATTATCCTTTTTCAATAGCATCATTGAATGTAGAATCTTCCAGGGCTCTAGAAAGTTGTAAGGCTAGGCAGTTCCAAGGTAAGAGGCAACTCTGTGTCTCTTCCATATAATAGCTGAAAAGGGGACATGCCTATAGCCCTCTTTGGTGTAATCCTATCTACCCATAATGCATCAAATAACTTCTTATGCCAAGTTCTTTGATTCTTAGTTACTAGCTTTCGCACGATAGTCACCAAATTTTTGTTACTTGATTCAGCCTGGCCATTCCCTTGTGGATAGTAGTTGGAGGAATGTACCAGCTGGATCCCATGAGTGTAGCAGAAATCAACCAATCTCCTCAGAAGACAAATTCAGAGCGTTGTCTGCTACTATTTTATTGGGCACGCCAAACCTAACAACAATATTTTCTTTTATAAAATTACACACCTCCACGGAAGTGGTGTTCTTAACAAGAATGGCTTCTACCCACTTACTGAAATAATCAATAGCTGTTAGAATATAATGATGACCAACACTAGAGGCCAGGTTGAGCATACCAATAAAATCCATACCCCATTGTTGGAAGGGTTCTTCAATTACAACTGGTTTTAAAGGTAATGCAGTAATTTCACACGCCCAACAAAATGTTGGCACGCTTGACACTTAGACACCCACTCTGCAGTATCCTGAAAAAGTGTGGGCCAGTAATACCTTGCTCGTAGGATCTTGTGAGTAGTGACTCGGGCTGAGAAATGACCACCGCAAGCCATGTTATGAAATTGTTTTAAGAGCTGATCCTGCTGAGCTTTATCTACGCATCGGAGAAATACGCCATCAATCCCTCTTTTGTATAAACCATTATCCCAAAGAACAAAGTCTTTGGATTTTAGTTTAATAGTACGTTTCTCTTTTCGAGAAAGTTGATCCGGGCATTCTCCATAAGTCAGAAAATAGGCAATGTTACTGTACCACTCTTCCACCAGATCTATAAAAAGGACCATAGGCAAATCTTCATCTACCTCTTCTTGATCTACCTCTGGTTGTTGCTTTCATCTCATCGTCATCAATTCGCACAAACCTCTTCCTCGAACCAACTTTGTAGGTTTGATATCCAAGTCGTATTCTTGAACTTTCGTCACCCATGTGCCTCTTAACAACCCTAACTCTTGTTGGGTGAGAATAGATTTCACTGCAGTATCTGGAACCAGGACCACAATATGTGAGGAAAGAATATAGTACTGAATGCTTTACACGCCTTTACCACTGCATATGCATGTTTTTCCATTGGAGTATATTTCAACTCATAAGCTTTGAGAGGCATGCTCATGAAAGCAATCGGGAGCTTCTACATCCTCCTGATTCTTCTGCATCAAGATTGTTGACATGGTGTGTTAGAGGAATAACAGTAAAGAATAAATTCTTTACTAAAGTCAGGTGAAACCAAGATTGGTGCTTTCAACAAAGCCTCTTTAATTTTCTCAAATTTTCCTTCCTTCGCTGCTCCATTTGAAATCTTGTGTCTTCTTCATCATATTTGAGATATGACGAGTTAGCTCAGCAAAGTCAGGATGAATCTCCTGAGAAAATTAACTTTACCAAAGAAAGAGTGAACCCCTTTTTTGGATGTTGGCAATGGAAAAGTCTGAATAGATTTGACACATTCCGATCTATCTTGGTTCCTTCCTTGGAGACAATGTTTCCTAGTAGTTTTCCTTTTGTTACAACAAAGATAGATTTCTTAGGGTTCAGAGAAATACCATGTTTGCGGCATTGATGAAAACCTCTTCTAGATTTGAAATGTGCGCTTCTATTCTTGGAAAAGACTGTCAGATCATCAAGGTACACCACTATGCTTACATCCTTGAGATGAGAAAAAGCTAAATCCATAGCTCTTTGAAATGTAGCTCCAACATTGATCAAACCGAACGGCATTTTCTGATAAGCAAAAGTTCCCCAAGGTGTAATGAACATCATTTTATATTGATCTTCCTCAGACACCTTGATCTAATTGTAGCTTGAGAAACCATCAAGCATGGAAAGCATTTCAGATCCGGTGACCTACAGAGTGTGATCCATGATGGGGATGGGGTAGTTATCTTTCAATGAGGCTTGATTGAGGTTGAAAATCTACGCACAACCTAATCTCGCCACTCTTCTTTCTCATAGGAACTATGTTGGCTAACCATTCAGAGTGATGTATGGGATAAATTATCTTTGCATCTAACAACTTCTGGATCTCTACAAAGATAGTCCGAAAATAGTAGGGTTATGCCACCACAGCTTCTTCTTGAAAGGACTTTTGTTCTGGTTTTAATGGGATGTAATGTTGAACTTCTGCAGGCTGATATGTTTTAGATCCTGGTAAGACCAAGAAAAAACATCCATGTATTTCTTAAGAAGCTCTGTAAAAGCTTCTCTTTCTGCCTCTGAACAACACTTTCCTAGATTTACTAATTTGGGGTCATTGCTTGCTCCCAAATTTAGTAACTGTGTATCGAGAGGAAGAACCTTCCCCACTTTCTTCATTCTTTTTAAGCATCTGATCATGCTTGTCGAACATTTCCTCAAGAGATACCAAGCCTTTAGGAATTTTATTTCCCTTTAGCTGAATAATCTCTTGACTTCCTGAGACCTTGCATCCATTTCTCCCATAGTAGTTTGTCTTGGAGGTGAGTTGCTTCCCTCATAGTAGATTTCTTCGAAGTTGTCCTTTTGTTGGAGAAATGCAACAATCTGCTTGTCATCATTAAAAACTCTGCCATTGTTGGATGTTATCAGGAACCTTTGGGTGGAAGACCATCTCAACTTTATAATCTCCTTGTCGAAAAAAGTGGGAGGCTGATCTGGATTTAACAAAGCTGCAGTCACTACAAGTGAATCAGCTCTAGAATTTTGTTCTCTCGGAATGTAAGATACCGAGAAAGCTGAAAAATCTAGGATAATAGAGTAGACTCGATCTCTATAATGCCAAAGTTTGTCCTTTTTACTTGGTAGAGACCTCTTATTTGTTTAACAATCAGCTCAACATCTCCCTTTGCATGTAAGAGCTTGATTCCCATTGTTCTTTCTGCTCCATACCCAACAAAAGTGCTTCATACTCTGTCGTGTTGTTAGTATTTTCAAACATCAATTTGAAGGAATGTGCATGCACCTTTCCCTCAGGAGAAACAAGAACAACACCCGCACCGGATCCAAATGAACAACAACTACCATCAAATTCCAAGAGACCAAACCTTATTATCAAGTTGATGTGGTTCTTGAATCATAGGTTGAATTTCTTCTTTATCCATTTCTAGATAATAGACTCCGTGATCAGATTCTTGAAACAAGATCTGAGATCTAGGATCCTCATATTTTGATATTATGTACTTGGATTTCTTCTCAGGTTCTAACTTTTGATTAACTCCTTTGATTGGTATGTGCGCACAAGACCAATCCATCTTGACTTCTCCACCCAACTCTTTACAAAAATTTCTACTCAACAACATGCCATAAGACACTGGGATGTCTGCTACAAGGATAGTCATTTTCAATCTTTTGTCTGGGAAAGAAGCAAGTACTTGCCTATGCATCTTTGATTTTCCCAACTAGAGGAACTTTCCTTTCCATTGAATAGCATCTTCTAATGGTCTTTGTCAATGTGAGTCCTAGAGCATCAACAACTTTGGTAGGCATGACGTTGTCAGAAGCTCCAGAGTCCAAAATGCAATTGCTCAGTTTGTATCCATTAATAAGCAATGACACATAGAATGGCTCGATCCTCTCAGATGTGGAGGGAGAAGAAGTAGAAGGAGAAGAGCTCGCAGCCACATTATTTGAAGGAAGGAGTAATCTTCGACTTGACAAGATACCCCGTGAAACATTATTTGTTGGAGTATTGGGACCATTACTCTACACATACTTAACCAACCTATTCAAAGTTGATCAGGAAATTCCCTCAAATACTCAGCTTCGACATCTGAATCTTGGTTTTCTTTATGTGATCAATGATATCAAAAGATTGACTTAACTCAGCCACTTGTCCATTTGTCCTCTGCTGTTGATTAGAGACATGGCATGCTTGTCCCTTGGAGCTAATGAAGAAGGAAGAGGGCTGCCTCTTTTCAAGATGGTAACATCTGGCCCAAGATCTTCTCTTTCCCTTCTCTGGCCGCTTGTGGATGCCTCAACATTTTAGTGTGTTTGGGACCTTGTAAACACCGCAAATGTGTGACCATCAGAATCTTCAAAAGATTCATAATAGCCATCGTCAGATTCATAGTCCAGGTATCCAATATTGGAGTCACCAGCGGGATCTACAAAGTCTTCTTCATCAAATGATTCACCATCACCAAGATCTTCATCATTAGTTTCTAAGTTGTTCCTTGGGGCAGCTTCAATTGCTAACCTCTAAGGTGCAAAGCAGTGAGTTGAGTCGATTTGGTTTTGATTTTGTCCGTTGAAAGGCCGAGCAGGGCTATTCTTGAAGGGGTTGCATTTCCTCCTTGAGCTATTTGCTTCTTGATCTGCAACATGTCATTGGCTAACCTTTGTAGCAAAGGGTCAAAGAACTTGTTGAGGGAGTCCCATCGGCTTTATGGGCTGATTGCTTGATCTTTCCAGCCATGATCAAGTCATCTTCAACTTCAACTACAACATTTTGAGCTTCCAAGAGACTCACAAGGTCTCACCCCTTCGAGTTGATATCCAACCTTAGGAAACAAAGTGTTTATAAAAATGTCTTTTGGTTTTCATCGCTTAGTGCAGTAGAAGTGGGGATTTTATATAAAATCCTTTGGAACCTTGCAATAAAGTCCCGCATGTTCTCATTTGGCTCCTTCTTTAATTGTGTAAGTTGAGTAATCAAGTGTGCTAGCATCTCTGTAGACTTGAATCTTTTCAAAAATTGCTCCGCATGGATGCCCAATTTGTTATGGTCCCCGGAGCCAACCGATAGAACCATTCGCCAGCCAAGTCATGTAGAGTCTCAATGAAAATTTAACTGAGACATCTTCATGCTCCACTGCAAGCACACCACAAGATATGAAGAATGTTGCCAAATGATCATCTGGATTTTTCTTACCATCTCCAAAGAATTTCGGGAAATTCTTTTTGGATCCTTTAGGCAGATCGTGCATAGGCGAGTCAAGTTTAGTGGCCCAAAATTTGCTCCCCATGGGACATGTACTATCTGGTTCTGATTTTGATTCTACATGATGAATGGGGCATGTCTTCTCCTTGTGTAGACTTGGTGAATAATTCCAGCCACCGGATTATGCTGAAGACAATCCGGATCTGGATGAGCATGTACTCTTCTTCCTAGTGAGAGACTAGATCTGTGGCTTCTAACTTGAGGAGGATGATTGAAATTGAATTTCTCCTGCAATCTGAAGAAATGATCAGTCCTTCCTTGTGCCTTTACAGATTGGGTGAATGGACGTTCAACCAGGTTGAAAATTGAATAGGAAACACTTTGATCTTCAAGAGATAAGCTTTGATTTGCAAAGATAGTTGTTCCCAATGAGTCACCAAAAATTGTGGGTAGATTTCCTGCATAGATGAAAACCTAGGCAGTCATGAGATAAATCTCCCTCATTTACCGGTGAGGCTCCCGTGTAATATTTGTCAATAAAGTATGCTAATATCTATTTAGGGGTTTTACTTTAACCATGCAGCTCATGAACCATAGCTATATAGTTTTACAACAAGTAAGCAGTTGTTTAAAGAAAGGAAATATCTAAAGAAGAAGAAAGTAATAAAAACACAGGAAAGAAAGAGGGAAGATGTGCAACCCAATCAATAGATTACAGAGTTGATTGCATGCACATAGACAAGACCAATAGATATTAACACTTAGAATTTTAAGCAAAGGCAACTTTCAAATCTAGATCTAAGATAACACAAAGTTTATAAATAGATCTAAGACAATAAGCTAGAAATAAAATGCACCGTGACACAAAGTTCTCTCGAAAATATGCTCTTTTCTATTCCTTTGCTTCAAATAGCTATCTGGGATTTCAGCACAAAGTCTAGATTACAAGAATGTTGCTTACAAATTCTCGATCCTTAACCGAAGGTTCTTCCTCTACTTATAGAATGTAGAAGGGAAAATACAAATGGGAAACTCAACTGAACTAGAACATAAACAAGAAGTAAAGATAACATCTATGGCAATCATCTTCCTCTAATTCCTCTTCAAGTGACATGCATCTAGATCCATAGTCAAACTTATACACATCTGTCACTTAACTTATAGAATCGTTCCACATAACTTAAAGTAATGGTTTCAAAACCAACAACTTTAAAGTTTTACAATTTACATCGGGAACGTGGAAAATAGAAGAAGAAAGAGTAGAAGAAGAAAGATTCACCAGCTGTAACATCTACATCTTCTTTTTGTTTTGATACTGAATATACTTGTCGAACATGTAATTCAACAACTTCCCATCTATCTTAGCCACAACTTCCTTTTTCTGTCTTGAATTGCAGCAAGCCTTCGTTCAATACCCCGATGCATGCTTCCACATCCTCCAAGCTAGGCCCGAACTTCTCAATATCTGACTGCAGCGTCACCAGCTTACTGATGGAATCCATCGTGAAAGGCCTAACAACTCCATCAATTCTCCCTTGCACCATCAAAAGAGATCCCTCCAAGGAATCAAGCACTTTGCTAGGAATGATCCTCGTGTACGAAGAAACGTTTCCAACCACTTCCTCATTGGTGAAAGCAATGACATTGTCTGGTAAAGATGATGCCATACTCTCAAGTGTCTGCATCTTTTTCATAATTCTATAGATCTCCAAACGGAAAGATACTACAAACTCAAGCTACTTCCCCTTCTCAATTGATCCATCAGGCACAATTCATTCCGCAATCAACACCTCTCTCGGCAGCTTATTTATTTCGCCAAAGTACTCAAAGTTACTTATGTTCATATCTATCATGCTCATTACCAGTTGCTTCAGCTGATCTGATGCATCTTTCATAACCTTTAGATGGGTTAGCACCTCTCCGAGTTATATAGAAGCTTGGTGAATGATTAGACTCTTCCATTCATCGATAGCTTTAACCTGGTTACTTGCATCTTCCACTTCCTGCATCAGATGATCACTCACTTGCTTTTGTGCTGAAATTGGCTAAGTGGAAGATTTGGCAACCTTGGCAATGATCTCGCACAACTGAGATACCTACTTCTGAAGTTCAACTTTCTCCACCTTTTCTTTGTCAAGCCTAAAGAATAAAGCATCTATCAACGTCTACATGTCCTGCTTCAATCCTTCTGTGGTGGCTTGACCTATGGGTACTCTGGTCACTATTATATCTTCTTCCATGAGCTCATCCTTCCTCTTCCTTCCGAACCGACATCTAGTGAACTTCTCCCCGACTCCTCAATGATCAACCTTGAAGTTACCTTAGCAACTTTAGGTTTTGTCTTTTCCACCTAGATTCAGGAGTAGCTGCAAGTCGTGTTCTTCCAAGTTGATCTCTTCTCTACCCTCTGGAACTAACTACGAAGCCAACCATTCTGAGAAATTACTTCTCGAGAATGAGAAGTTGCCGAGTGTACCACTATCTCACGCTTTGATTCCTCTCCATCTAAAACTGCTATAGTGTTGTGGCTGCCATCCTCTGAATTGTCCAAAGACAAAGCTCTTTCAAATTCTGCCATCTGCAACTTTAACGTTTCTTCAGGAAGAGGTGCCGAATGGAGTGGCTGAGGAGAAAAGATGAATGTTGCCGGATTCAATGGAGGAACGACAATATCTCTGTTGAGGTGCGGTAGTCGGTGAAGTCGCACTGGCTACTTGCCGGAGAAGTCAGAACTAACACCATAGTAGTAGAAGTGATCTTCTCCTCGAATGAGACTTTCTCTGCACTTTAATATTTTTAGGCCTCCTGCATTGCTTTCTCCTACGTGCTTCCTTTTGAGGGAATCTCTCGTGCAAAGTTGCATGATTTGATTCATCAATGCTTTCATCAAGGCAATATCCCTTCACAAGAAACTGGGTTTGAAGTATTGACCAAACGGCAAGAGACCTTTCTCGATCATATGACAACCACCTATGCTCTTGAAGTACAACTCTATCTCCTCCCATCCGATGGTATGCGTCAAGTAACACAGGCCCATCATCTTTAAGATCCGTAGGTATCCATGTTAATCCAAAGTCAAACACTTACCGATAACTAATAACCATCAAATCTTTCTTTCTAACCTCGTACTCACTTCTCGCACTTCCTCCGAAATCTTCCAATGAAGGCACATGTGCGTACTCCTGGGAGATTGTCTTCCTTGCCACTCCAAATGGATCAAGTTCAGCCATGTTGGGAAGAACTCTTGCTCATACTCAGAGAACATTTCCGCTTCAATTCCTCGGGCTTTATGAATACTCTGGCAGTTGTAATAGCCCACAGTGATTAGGAAGAATCCTGTAGACTTGTGCCATTTCGATTGTAGGTCATGCATCTCCACGAGTTGTCTGCTCAACTCCATGATGACCAATCTGTCACTTGGATATCTGGGCAACTTAACTAGTTCTCCGAAAAGTTGGTGACCCTGAGGTATGTAAAGTCCACAAACTAGGATGAAGATACTGCCAATCTTGGACATAGCTTCCCAAGCTTCCTTGCTTACCTTGTTGGCCTTTAGATCACCATTCAGCCTGTAAATGAATCCGTAGAAGAATCCATCATGACCACCTTTATAATCTTTGTTAGCATGCGGGCACAAGTAAGTCTGTGGATAACACTCAAAAATAAGATCCTTGGAAAGCACACCACATCTATCCAGCTTGGAGAAGACACCATGCTACTGCATATACCAAATACGAAGTCATTTTGAAGTTGTAAGTACGCCTCACATTCCGGAGCTACTCACCAATGTTGTCACTAATGATTTCCACCAATTGATTATTGAATCTACTTTTGTTGATTTCAATGGTCCTGATGAAAGCATACATCCATGTGTGTAAGTTGTGAGTGTTAGCTTCGCCATTTATCCTGCATAACAACTTGGCAATATCATCCACCTCTTGTACCAGATTGGATCATGGAAGAGTTCTAGGAACTTGGATGGAGATCTGGGCTTCTTCATGTATTTGTTGTTCATTATGCCCACACAGTCAACTTTATGCTTTTCCCATCTGTTATCTGCATCCTGTATGCTAATAGTAGTCACCACCTGTCGTGCTGGAATCTTCAGACAATAATTGATGAACTGTGCATCCAACCAGATTATTGTCTTCCCCGCAACATCTCAGACTGATCTGGATAATGGATGGTAAGACCTAGCACACTCCATGACGAATTCTGGCAACTGGGTTGTGAATGGAAATGTTGCAGCTTAAATGATTCCACTGCTTTTGACTGCACGCATGAGGGAAGTCTTTCCAGCTTTGGATCTATCAATCAATTTGGAAAGAGGTTCTAGACCTAGATCTGTATCTCCAATGTCAGAAAACTTAGAAGTGATGCATGACTCTGCTGAGCTTTCTTTTTCATCCCGCTTTGCCATGGCCATATTCGCTTTTGTCTCGAGCAATTTTTTTCTTTATTCGCCTAATTCTTTACAACCAAGTGCAGATCTGGAGATTTCTTCGATTCAGAGGATATGTTTAATGTATTGGACATTGATTTAAGCTCCTTTCTTTATAAAAGCACATGTAATGAATTCCCGTAATTAATTCGCATAAAGATAGCAACCGAACATGAACACTTGATTTTAATTATAAAAATCTGCATATATCAAGCCTGCTGCCCCAAAATTTGATGTTTTATTGCATGTAAAGCAAGCATGAATTTTGTCAACTTCACCTGAGCACCTGTACCACTATGCAAACAATTAATCAAACACAAATCAAGCTCCTTCAAACCTAGGCGCCAAACTTTGAAGCTTTCTGGCAGTGAAAACACCTTCTTTTGAGCAAAATTCCTCCTTAATTGGGTGCCAAAATTGCCTGGGCTGCACTTCTTTGCTAAAGAATTAATTAATTCATCCTTATGGCAGCCCATGCTTATATAACCTTCATCATTCTATAATTAATTATTGCCCCTCCTATTCTTGACAATTAATTAATTAATTAACATGTTTTTCTCTTCAATTTGGGCGCCTATTTTGTGCATGCTCATGGCTGCCATTAAATAAATTAAATTTATTTAATTTTAGCTTTCTACTTCCAGTCCACTTTGACTTCACAGTGTGCTTTGACCTCATGCACCAAAAATAGGAATTAATTCCATCAATTAATACTTTAAAAAGTATTATCTCTCCTCCATATGGGTCACACTTTTTGACATAAGAGGGGGCTGCATTAAATAAATTATATTTATTTAATTTTAGAATTCTATTTCTAAATTCTTTATCCTCTTCTTCTTTGTTGACTTTTCTCCATGCTTGGTGCCAAATTTGGAAAAGAATTTAATTAATTAATGCAATTAAATTTTCCCTCTATTCCAAAAGGGGTCACACTTTTTGGCATAGCCCATTTCTATTTTTAAAAGCCAATTTTCAATGGGATTATTCACCCTGCACCGCAGCTTCAAAAATCCCATGATCCACTTAAGTTGTTTGACTTTCATAATGGGATTATTTACCCTGCAAGGCAGGTAAAAAAATCTCATCAATGCCTTAAGTGATTTTCTTTTATTTCACAATGAGAATTTTCACCCTGCAAGGCGGGTAAGAAATTCCCAACCGCTCGCTACCTCTAATTTTCCATCATGACTTAAGTGGCTTTGCTCCATGGGAAAAAGTACCTTGCTAGGCAGGTACAAAATTCCCACCTGCCTGCTGCTACCAAAAATCCCATTGTAGCTTAAAACCTTCTTTTCCCAAAAATGACCGCCCTAAGAGACCTTTTTCTGCATGCACGACTTCATCTTTTTAGAGAGAACTGACCTCCGTGGCAAATTCCTTCTGGCATAACGTCCATAGGTGATCTCCAGATACTCTAGTAAGAAATCGACTAAACCTAAGCAAAGGAATCGACCTAAAGAAATTCACAGAAAACAAAACGGGAAAACACCAAAAACGCAAAACGTTGCCATAAGTCACAGATAAAGCCCATGATTCATTCCTGGTTAAAACCCTACTGGTATATGAGAATATTGACATGTAAGACCACAACAGGGTTAAACCGGAGCACAATTTGCCTCAAACGGGCTCAAAATAATTAAATAAAAATTTTCGCAGGCAAACCCCAACGACAGAATATAACGATTTTGGGCATCTGGGTATTTGGCAAAATTGGCTAATATGACTCTCTGGGAATATCTTGACACAATACAGACACTTTCTGGCAATAAAAACACAAAACGACCCATTATTTTAAAAGTACGAATTTTTTTACATAGGTAGTCCCAATTTCGTAGGTGAAATCTGGGACAACAAGTCAGAAGGACATGAAATATGCTTGAAAAGGTTAGAAAGTTAGTGAAGACATTCATATGCCAAAAAGGAGTCTAAAGCTGTAACATGTAAGAATAGATATGCTTTGAATGAATGTAAGTGAGATTATGGTGATGAAGTGGTAGATTGACACAACAAATTGTAAGGTTATTTCAAGTCATTAAAGAAGCTTATAAGAGGTCAAACAGAATGTGAACAAACAAGAAACTTACTCATCTGGGTGTACTGTTTCTAGACTCTAAAGTGACAAGAAACACTGGTGTAATGATCCAAAAGAAACTTTTGAGTCCCTGTCTCAAGATAATGCCGAGGTGGTGTTTGATGTATTGAGGTCAATCAGTGGTAGTAAGACCTTTGGAGGAAGATTTCTAATCAAAACTTGTTAACTCTATCTTGATTGTATATGCCCGAGTCTTGGGGCTTAAAATGGAACAATTTTAGTAAAATAGCATGCTTTGGGGACCTATAGAGTCCTTAACAAGTTGGAAAGAGGGTAATAAGAAGACTAGAGTCACCAAAAATCCTCAGCAAGTTGGATCAAGAAGGAAGTAATGGTAGGTGTAGGCTTGTAGGGAAAAATTTGTGACATCAAGACTAACTCAATGTGAGAGTGGCACTGAGGAACCAAAGCTATGGAAGAAATGGTAGACAAACATATTAGAGATGTTAGAAAGTTTGTTTGAAGCTTGAAGAAGTGGGAAAAGCCTCTTATAAGCTTTTATTGAGTTAGTATGCAAGACTGTCCTATAGTCTTTTAAAAGAAGTCTAGTAGAGCAAGTAAGCAAAATGAGAAAGGATCTTAATAAGGAATGAGTGAGTGATTGAGTGGTTAGAGTAGTGACTAGGAGATGACAAGGGCGGTGAAGGTGGTGAGTTAGCAAAGAAACATAACCAAAATCAAAGATAGAAGGATCAAAACAGAGTTAGATAGTTGTAAGCTTAAGAACAAACCATGAGAAGGCCAAAACCTGAAAGAGTGAAATGAATGGAGGTGAAAGAGTGATGAAGCATCAAGAAGAGGTTAAACAAGTTTGATTTAGGTGGATCAAGGTGGAGTAAAGGTATGAAAACATTGGATAATGATAAAACCCTAGAAAGTGCTTGAAACCCTAGCAAGAACTAAAAGGAAACCTACTTTAAAGGAGCAATGAAGTGGGGTGAGTTGTCTTATGAGTTAAAAGGATAAAATTTGGCATGAAGTTGAATAAGGATAAAGGTTTGAGTGCTAATAGGGCTAGAAATAAGGCCTAAGACAAAATGGTAATTTGGGAAGAAAAATTTATGCAAAGAATGGTGTCTTGAAACTTTGTAGTCTTATCAAGAGGCATAATGGGTACTAGAAAAATTTGATACCAAGGAAGAGTGTTTGTAATTAGTTCTTCTCTCAAAATTTGCCCTTAGGAAGGGCTACTAGAAGTTTTGGGCCTAAAAAGGAGAAAGGATATAAATGAATGCTCAGTAACTTCTCGAAAAGTCTTAACGATTTGGTTTACGATTTTGAGCAGGTCCAAGACAGCTTTTAGCTCTCAAATGAGTTGTTTAAGACATTTTGGCATTGTTAAGCACAATCATGCTTCTTGAGGTATGGACCATGGTCCAATTGCTTGATGTTGGGTGTTTTGCGAGCTTAAGTTCTAACCTATTGAAGTTGATTGGTTCTCGCATGTCAAACCTCCTATTTTGGCATAGGTAGGGAGTATGCTAGCAAAGGAAAACCAATGAGATTGGCCACCAACCTGGATGCATTCGGAAAAACACTATGCCAATGCCTTTTGAGAATGCCCATGTCCTTTGTAAGCTATAATTATGATATTCCTGTTGATGCAAAATCACAAGGCACCCCGGATGTTGATCGATTTCTAGGTTGATCATACTAGCATCTAGTGTGATTGCACAACATGGAATCCTTTCTCCAAGTGTGGGACTTGCAAAATGAGAAAGAAATCTCCGAGAGAAGGCTGGTTCCTATTCCTGTCGTTCGATGCACACAAAAATGCAGAGAGTTTACTCAAAACCTAATCTAACTTGCAAGGAGACAAGGTAAGAAGATGCATAAAAAATAAACCTAAGCTAACAGAGGTGATGCACCAAGGAATGAAGAACTCCTATCCCGCCAATAAACACAAACCATTCAAATATGATGCAAGATCATGCACATATAACAAAATTTGCGGTGAAAGATCAAGAGGATGCAAATGAACACGAGAGGGTTGAGAATCGTCCATGTACATGCATTACTTGCTCCAAAGATTGACATAATACACTACAAAATGCCAAGAGGCAAAGTCACATTACGTTTCAAATGGGAGGTTCGAACTCCACAAATTCACACCGCCAAAGAGAAAAGGGAGGGCAAAACAGAATGTTCGACCTTTGAAAGAAGCCCCTCTTTACAATATATAGGAAGAATGAGAGAGGGAACAGAGAGGAAAGTCAGATCTACCCCAACCACTTCTAGGTCACATTAAATTTATCTCATTATGGCGAAGCGGTGAATCCCGGCAAAATGGCGGATCGCTCAGCAGAACGCGAACCTGCCTATCAGTAAAGTGGTTGTTGAAACATCACTTACATGCTATTATTACGTGCCAGAGGCGTTTCTCAATTTTCTCTCTCCAAACTGAACCAAAATGCAAGATTGACCGGAATCATGTAGAGAATTTCACTAGCTTTCCATTGATGTAAAGAACGTGAAAATCCAAGCTCTAGATCGAAAGTTATGGCGATCTGAAGATTTAGGCAAAAACAGGCCAAAACGGATATTTGAATTTTTTCCCGCTCTGCCACTTGGATGACACGTGTTGGGCTCGATTCATCCGTGGGCTCATCCTCCGAAAATTCCTTTGGGCCCTTCCTTAATTTCTTGCCACTTGGACACGTGTCGCTATTTTATTGGCTCGGGCCTGAGGGGCGCACTTTGTCCTTTGAAAATTTGGCATTTTTACTTTGGGAAAAATTTTCCATTTCTCCCCACGCTCCACCACTCAAGTGCCACATGGCACGATTTCAATGGATGCGGGCCTTTCCCGACCATTTCCCTTTTGTTCCCTGCCTTTGGAAAAATTTTCAAAATTTTCCCGCCGGGCCGATGAGGTGAAGACACGTGGCGAGATTTGATTCGTTTGCGGCTCTTTCGGCTTTTCACGTCCCTCGCGTCCCACGCGTCCTTTGTGATTGTCCCAAACTTCCGGGACAAATATCTCTCGAACCGCCCGATTAGGGCCTCGCCGCATTCTGTTTGCGGCAAAGACACGTGGCAAGATTTCATTCGCTCTCGGCTCCTTCGGCTTTTCGCGTCCGCGCGTACTTTTGGCCCAGATGTCCCAAACGAAAGTCCTCTGCTTTGCCAAACCAGGCGGGTTCGCGTCCTCCGCGTGCTCTTGTCCCAAGCTGTCCCTGATCGCTCGGGACAAATATCTTCGAACCGCCGAAATGGGTGACTTGCACCAAACCGGGCCGATCCGGCCTCCCGCAGTATTTTTGTCCCGGTGTCCCACACTGCGCGAAACAAGACTTAGGCAATTTTCTTTTCATTTTTTTGGCGAGTTCGGCTTTGCGCGCCCCAGATCGCATCGATGTCCCAACTATCCCGGATGTCGCGCAGACCGCTGGCGGCTTTTCGGCCGATTCGAGGCCCCGACGTCCCAATGTCCCTAGTGCTACCTTAGTTGATTTTCTCTCGTATTTTGGCCTCAAGCTCGGCTCTCGCAACTTTTTCACATACTTTTAAAACGTTGGGTTTTCTTCTCGGGAGGGAGGGTTAGAAAGAAACCGAGGGGACTCCCAAAACATGATTTCAGGCCTTCAATCATTCTACTTGCTCGGGACTAATAATCTGATGCATGTTATCAAAATTTACCTGGGGGAATTTTGGATAACAGATTTGGCGACTCAGTGAGGTCACTGCCTGCTAGGTAGAAGATCAGTGGCCTTTTAACAATCCATTGGGCATGGAGTAATAACCTGAAGCCAACTTGATCTCTGATCCCGATCCTGATACCGCAACTCATTCTTCGAGAGCACTCTGAACTATAGAAATTCAACCTGAGAGCGACAAAACCTATGCCAAAGCACTTAGGGAAAAAGAAACCTAACTACAACAAGACAATGTGCATACGCACTTAGAGGAACTGAAATCTAGGCTAATATTTACAAGGGTAAACCTTTTCCTTTTTAGTAGCAATGTTTAAGATAGATTCCGTTAACTGGAATCGGGAGTTCTTCTCCATCCAATGCAGACAATTGGAAGGCATTACCACTTTTACATCTCATGACCATGTAGGGGCCACTCCAAATGGCATCAAACTTGGAATGCCTTCCAGGTTTCACCCGATCTGCATCCCATTTCAGAACTAGGTCCCCCTCCTGGAAGGTCCTTGCTCCTGCCTTCTTGTCAAACCATCTTTTTACTAAGGTCTGATCCTTTTCAATCATCAGAATTGCATGTTCTCTTATTTCTTCCAATTCCATCAACTCTACGTACCTGGCCTCCATTGGTTTGAACTCGCATACAACTCCAATCGCTTCATGAGCTCCAATGCTGGAAATTCTAATGATATAGGCACACGCCTCTTTCCCATAGACCAATTTGTAGGGAGAACTACCTGTAGACCTTTTTGGTGTTATCCTGTCAGCCCATAATGCTGATTTTAGCTTGGTATGCCATGTCCTTTGGTTTTCATCCAGAGTTCTTCTGATGATCCTTAAGAACTTCTTGTTCGTGGACTCTGCTGTCCATTACCTTCAGGTAATAATTTGAAGAGGTGCTCAAATAGATCCCATTCTTGACAGCCCATTTCGTAATCTTGGAACCTATGAAAGCTAATGCATTATCCCGATATGATAGTGGCAAAGCACACCAAACCTGGTCACTATTTCTTCATAAAAGTCTAGTATGTTAGACTCACTTACTTCTTTGAGCGCCTCTGCCGGTCCACTTGGTGAAATAGTCCATCGCCGTGAGAATCCACTTGTGGCCTTGGCTTGCGTTTGTTGTTGATGACCGACAAAGTCCAATCCCCATTGCATAAATGGTTGGTCGACCAAAATTGGGTGCAATGGAAGCACCTTTGCTAGTCTTTCTTTTCCCATGAAGAGTGCACATTTCTTGCACTTTCTTATCCATGTATAATCACCATTGAACACTTGTGGGCCAATAATACCCTGCCTTCATTATCTTGAGAGTTGTTACTGTGGGGCGAAATGTCCTCCGGAATCTCCATCGTGAAAATCTCATAACACCCTCTCAATTTGACTTGTCCCAATGCACCTCAATAGAACTCCATTGATGTCTTTCTTAAACAAAACACCATCAACAAGCACATATGGAATGGCTTGTAATCTAAAGTATCTCCTCTTTGCTTTGCTCATTTCTAGAGGGCATAGGCCTATCTGTAGGAAGTGTATCATATTCTGAGTCCAACAGGGAGTGGGCACATCATCATTTTCCTATTCTTGACCATCCTGTAGTACCAAGACAACCTCTTTTCCATTACCTGCTTCAACTTGCTGACTCAAGGCTAGTTGTTCGCATAGTCCCTTCCCACGTACTAGTTTGGTGACCTTAATCTTGATGTCATATTCCATGACACGGGTTATCCATCCTGCATGTTTCTCATTCAGATCCTTGTTTAGAAGGAAGTCCTTGACTCCTGCATGAGAGACCAATAATTGGATCTTGTTGTTTGAGACTAGGTGCTTGAATTTCTTTAAACTCCTGATCACTACAAGTACATGCTTTTCAATGAAAGAGTACCTAGTTTCGTATTCCTCCAAGCCTTGACTGAAGAAAGCAACTAGTTGTTCTAATCCTTCTTTGTTTTGTTGTGCCAGGATTGCAGAAATTGTGTCTCCACCACCAAAGGCGATATAGCATGAAACCCTTGGAGAAGTCTGGATTGACGAGAGTGGGAGCTTGAGATATAGCCTCTTTTATTGCCTCAAAACTTGCCTTGCCTTCAGATGTCCACTTAAATGCCATGCTCTTTTTTAACATCAACGTTATTGGCTTTACGAGAGCTGCAAAGTTAGGCACAAATCTGTGGACAAAGTTTATCCTTCCCAAGAAGCTTTGAAGAGATTTATTGTGGTGTGGCAATGGAAGTGTTCGGATGGCTTCAACCATTTCGGGATCAATTGTTAGCCCTTCCTAGAGACAATGTGACCCAACAATTTGCCTTCATGTGCCAAGAATATACACTTCTTTGGATTCAACGATACTCAACCTTCTACACCTCTAAAACACTTGTCTGAGGTGAAAGAGATGGTCTGCTGCATTCTTTGAGAAGATAGTGATATCATCTAGGTATACCAGCACTATATTGTTGATTAAGCCTTTGAATGCCATATCCATAGCTCGTTGAAATGTTGCTCGGCATTTATCACCCAAATGGCATCTTCTTGTAAGCATACGTGCCCCATTTTGTAGTGAAGGCCGTCTTGAATTGATCTTCTTCCTTCACCATTATCTGATTATAGCCTGAATATCCATCTAGCAATGAAAACCTTTCTGAACCAGCTACAACCTGCAATATTTGCTCCATGGAAGGGAGTGGGTAATGGTCCTTGAGAGAGGCTCTATTCAAGTCTCTGAAGTCAACACACAATCTGATCTCTCCACTCTTCTTTCTAACTGGAACTAAGTTGGCAACCCAACTAGAATGCTTGATTGGGAATATGATTCTTGACTCAATCAGCTTGTCTAATTCTTTCCTCGTGAGAGGCTCCATGTGTGGATTGATTGGTCTTTGTTTCTGCCTGACAGGCTTAGTATTTGGATCCAATTCGATGGTATGCTGAGCTAAGTTGGGATTGAAACCTTTCAAGTCTTCATAGCTCCAAGCAAACACGTCAGGGAACTCTTGACACAATTGTATGAACTCATACCTTTCTTGTTCAGTTGTCATCCTTCCAATTTGCAATGGTTTGTTCTCTTCTACCAAGATGGATACTGAATCCTCTCTCTTGACCTGAATGTTTGCTTTCTCCTTTCTAAATTGATCATTGGGATTAAAAATGGACTTTAAAGTGATAAGTCCCTTGGGCAGCTTGTTAGTTCTCAGCTGTACTACCACTTGGTCACCATACTGCTGTTCAATTTTTCTTGATTCTTGGTTGAGAACTCACTTCTTCTTGCAAGAAATGGATGATTTGCTGGTCATTTTCAAACACTTGCCAACTGACATTGTTATCCGGCACTGAAGGCCTCACAATCACGTGGATGTTTGGTTGTACCTTGTCTTGTTGAATACTTTCCACAATGTCAAAGGCTGCCCCTACTGCTGCAAGCCTGTCAGCAGCTTGATTCTCTTTCCTAGGAATGGATTTGATGCCAAAACCCTCAAAATCTTCCATGAGGTCCCACACCCTATTCTTATAGCACTTGAGTAGATCATTCTTGGCAGCATGTTGTCCCCTGACCTGATTTACAATCAATTCACTGTCCCCAAAGACTTGCAAGTTCTTTATTTTCTTCTTGATTGCCCAATGCATCCCTTGCACCAAGGCTTCATATTCAGCAGTGTTATTGGAGCATGTAAACTGAAATCTAAAAGCTGAATAGTACTTTACTCCTCGAGGTGAAACAAGCACGGCTCCACCTCCTGCACCTTGTCTACTCCTTGATCCATCAAAAAACAGCTGCCATACCTCATTGTCATCCTTGTGGTTTGGCTTGGTGATGCTAGGAATAGGTTGATTTTCTTCATGTATACAATAGACCCCTAGCTCAAATTCTTCTACTTCTTGATAAGGATCAAAAGCATGTATCTTGTTTGCCCATTCATCAAGAGTTAGATCCGGGATGCTTCCAACCTTAGTGTCGGCGTCATCGAGCTTGGGTGATCTTCTTGATCAAATCTTTGAGCAATTGACATTAATCTGACTTGGAGTGTAAGGCTCAATATGGAAGTTTGCAATAGGTTCTGACCTGATTGTAGCTTTGGTTCCATACCTCGTTCTAAACAACATGTGTGACCAATCAGTAGAAAGATAGCCTCCAATTTTGGCTGTGAAGTCTCTTGACAAACATAGGGCAAAGAGTGGTGGAAGGTCTATGACTGATACATCTTGTAAAACAACAACGTTTGGACATGCATGCAAGGTAAGACTCAAGTTTTTAATCACTCCAACTATTGCTCTTGCTGTCCCATCGAGCTGCACTACCCCTTTTGATATGACTTCATATTGGAGACCCAGTCGATCAGCCTATTTGCTTGGGCATGACAGAACTACTTGCCCCTTAATCAATCATGCAATTGTGTACTAATTTATCCCCAATGATTAATGAAACATAGAATGGAGGAGGTTTCAACATTTTACCTTGCTATCCTCCATGATTTCCCTCAGGCTGGGCAGCATTTGTAAGCACTTTGTCTTGCATCTGAACTTGCTGATTTGAAGTTGGCCAGTCCTTCATGGCAGCTTGCAGCAGATCTCTTTGGCCTGGGATGGATAGGGATTCCCACATTGATATATTGACGTTTGTCTTCTTCATCTGATCAATGATACTGAATGGTGATGAAGGGTCTCTTTGCTGTCCCTTTGCTTGTACATTCACTCCTTGCACGTGGGCAGCAACAACTGGTATTTGAGTTGGCCTAGGGGCTGTTCTTGGCTGCCCTTGTGCATTTGAAATTGGACTTTGCTTGCCAACCATTTGTGGAACCATGGAAGGTTGTGGATTGGTTGGGGCTAATGGTTGTTCTTCACCCAAATTCCTCCTTTTTGACCTTGTGTTGGCTGCAACACCTTGAGAAATTGCCTGGTTCATGCCACAAAAATCCTCTGCTTGCCAATTTACCAATGTGGTGTCATTTGGGGCTGATTGTTGTTGGAATGTTTCTTGTTGTTGGTTGTTTCCTTGACTGCCCTCACCCTCCACACTAGTAGTTGTCACCATTAATGCTTGATTGAAAGCACCATTGAAGCACATGGATTGGTTATGAGGCTCATTGCATGGAAAACACCAATCGTACTCCTGGGCAATGTTGTTTTGTGTTGGCACCAGTGCCTTAGAGGTAGATATGGCATTTGGATTATAGGGCTGGAATGGTCTATTGGCAGGAGGCCTTGTTTGATTCATATTTGCAACTGGATTAGGTGGCCTTTGTGGTTGGTATGGCTGCCTGTTAGGCTGAGTTTGGGGCTGATAAGAAGGTCTAAAACCTTGGGCTTGTTGCCTCTTGAGAGTAACCAGCTCATTGCCTAGGTTTTGCAATTGCTTCATGACTTCTTGAAGCTCATTTGGGGCACTTGGAGATGAAGTGGAAGCTTCATTTGAACTCTGATTTCTAGGAGTGGGAGAAGGAGCCAAATTAGGTGCTTGATTGGTGTTTGGACTCTCTAAACTTGGAAATAGTGGCATGGGAGGTCTAGGGGCAAGTTTGCCAGCTTGGATCAAACAATTTTCAGCCCTAATGGCAATGCTATAAGCCATAGGGATAGTTATGCCTCCCATGGACTGAATCAACATAGAAATATCAGAATTTAGAGCTTTGAGATAGTAGAGAAAAGCACCTTCTGCTGTTGGCCTGATTGCCACTGGAATTCTCTCCCAAGTCTTTTGAAATCTGAAGTTGAAATCGGTCAGTTGCTCATTGGGAGCTCTCTTGATGGTTGTCAGCTGCTCCAAAAGAGACAAGTTGTCTCCCTTTTCTCCAAATTGCTCATGAAGTGCTATACACAACTGATTCCAATTTGTGATAGAACCAGCTCCAAGGCTTCTAAACCATTGCAATGCTTTCCCCTTGAATGAAGATGCCAGCAACTTGACAGCCACTTGCATCTCATTGATTTCATGGATTGCACAAAGGTTAGCAATATCTTTAACATGATCACCTAGAGTAGTCTGATTTTCTCTAGTGAAGTATGGAATGTTCTTCAAGGCTGCAATAGGAATTGGATGTTGTGCATTGAGGGCAAGTGGGCTGCTACCTGTGAAGTTAACATAGGGGTTGTTTTGTGCCATTCTAATTGGTCTTAAAACCCTTGTTGACTGAATGAAAGGCCTACCAGGTGGAGGAGTTGAGAGAGTTCTGTTTGGTGGAGATGGAGACCTTTGAATCCTTCTTCCTCTTTGCCTTCTTCTTGGAGATAATTGCAGGTATTCAAACAACACTTCTTCTTCTCTAACTCTTGACCTTGTGGTGACTCTTCTCATGAGTTTTCAGGCCTGCACTGTTGAAACCAGTTGATTCTTCCCCTTGGAGTCGCTAGATATGCAAATAATAGCTCTTTTCAAGCAAGAAAATTGTAGCAGATGCACATCAACTTTTCTGCAATAAAAATGAGACCTCTAGGGTCCCACCGGGTGTGCCAAAACTGTTGATGCAAAATCACAGCACCCCTGGATGTTGATCAGATTTCTAGGTTGATCATGCTAGCATCCAGTGTGATTGCACAACATGGAATCCTTTCTCCAAGTGTGGGACTTGCAAAAATGAGAAAGGAATCTCCAGAGAAGGTTGGTTCCTATTCCTCCTGCATTGAGATGCACACAAAAATGCAGAGAGTTTACTCAAAACCTAATCTAACTTGCGAGAGACAGGGTAAGAAGATGCATAAAAAATAAACCTAAGCTAAAATAGGTGATGCACCGAGGAATGAAGAACTCCTATCCTCGCCAATAAACACAAACCATTCAAATATGATGCAAGATCATGCATAGATAACAAAATTTACAGTGAAAGATCAGGAGGATGCAAATGAACACAGAGAGGGTTGAGAATCGTCCACAGACATGCATTACTTGCTCCAAAGATTGATACAATACACTATAAAATGCCAAGAGGCAGAGTCACATTACAGTTTCAAATGGGAGGTTCGAACTCCACAAATTCACCTGCCAAAGAGAAGAAGGGAGGGGCAAAACAGGAATGTTCGACCTTTAGAAAGAAGCCCCTCTTTACAATATATAGGAAGAATGAGAGAGGGAAGAGAGAGGAAAGTCAGATCTACCCCAACCACTTCTAGGTCGCATTTAGTTTATCTCATTATGGCAGAAGCGGCGAATCCTGGCAAAATGGCGGACTGTCTAGCAGAAACGGCGATCGTCATGCATTGTATTAAAGTGGTTGTTGAAATGTCACTGCTTATTATTACGTGCAGGAGGCGTTTCTCAATTTTCTCTCCAAAATGAACCAAAATGCAAGATTGACCCCGAGAATCATGTAGAGAATTTCACTAGCTTTCCATTGATGTAAAGAACGTGAAAATCCGAGCTCTGATCGAAAGTTATGGCGATCGAAGATTTAGGGCAAAAACAGACCCAAAACGGATATTTGAATTTTTTTTCCGCGCTCTCGCCACTTGGATGACACGTGTCGGGCTCGATTCGTCCGTGGGCTCATCATCTGAAAATTCCTTTCGGCCCTTCCTTAATTTCTTGCCACTTGGACACGTGTCACTATTTTATTGGCTCGGGCTCGAGGGGCGCACTTTGTCCTTTGAAAATTTGGCATTTTTACTTTGGGAAAATTTTCCCATTTCTCCCAGCGCCCGCCACTCAAGTGCCACATGGCATGATTTCAATGGATGCGGGCCTTTCCGACCATTTCCCTTTTGTTCCCGCCTTTGGAAAAAAATTTCAAAATTTTTCATTGGGCCGATGAGGTGAAGACACGTGGCGAGATTTGATTCGTTGGCAGCTCTTTCGGCTTTTGGCATCCACACGTCCCTTTGGCTTGACTGTCCCAAAGCGCACGGGACAAATATCTCTCTGAACCGCCCAATTCGGGCCTCTTGTTCTGTTTGCGGCAAAGACATGTGGCAAGATTTCATTCGCTCTCGGCTCCTTCGGCTTTTCGCGCGCCCCGCGCGTACTTTTTGGCCGGATGTCCCAAACGAAAGTCTCTGTTTCGGCCAAACCGGCGGGTTCGCGTCCTCTCGCGTGCTCTTGTCCCAAGCGTCCCTGCACAGGACAAATATCTTCGAACCGCCGAAATGGATTGACTTGCGCTAAATCGCCGATCGCGTCCTACACGTACTTTTGTCCCGGTGTCCTGCATCGTGCGAAACAAGACTTACGCAATTTTCTTCATTTTTTCAGCGGTTGGCTTTTCGCGCCCAGCGGCGTCGATGTCCCAACTATCCGGATCTTCTGCGCTTGAGACCGCCTAAGCGGCTTTTCGGCCGATTCGGGCCCCGACGTCCCAACTGTCCCTAGTGCTGCCTTAGTCGATTTTCTCTGTATTTCGGCCTCAAGCCTGGCTCTTTGCAACTTTTTCACATACTTTTAAAATGTTGGGTTTTCTTCTTGGACAGGAGGGTTAGAGAGAAACCGAGGGGACCCCAAAACATGATTTCAGGCCTTGAATCATTCTACTTGCTCGGACTGACAATCTGATGCATGTTATCAAAATTACCTTGGGGGGCGGATATTGGATAACAATTCCATGAGGCAACATCTCATTCGGTCATCTCTGGTCAACCGCTTGGCACTATGGAGAATGGGTATTTGAAGATCTAGACCATGTCATTGACTTCATAAATTGAGACATCGTTTGCAAAGTGCATTGATGCATTTATATACATAATTGCATTATATTGTGTTAATGTTATGTCTGTCATTTGGGATTGCATTACACATTCAATATTACATATGCAAAGTTATATATGCTCATATGTTTTGTCTCCTTTATGATTAGATATTTCTTAGTTCTCTCCAGGGCATTTTTTCAAATAGCTTCTTACTATCACATGGAAATGAATTTCCAAATTAGCTTTAGTAGATGGACGCTATGTTTTTGACCAAATGACAGATGCTAGAGCTGGGAATACCCTGACACATATATATATGCACAATGTAGATTCATACACAAAGCACACAAACTTTTCTTTGACATTGATATTCAAAACAGAATAAAACTAAACCATACTGCTAAATGATAGCATTCCATTTGCATCCCATCCAGCGTATCTTTCAACTCATGTGCAATTGCTAGTCATATTAGTTGTCGGGACAGGGAAAGGGGACAGATGTCTGTTGTAGGGTAGCTTGAATATGTTAATTGCTATAGGCTTGTAGAGGGTGATTTAAGTTAGGAAATGGTTCGGTTCTGATACAATTCGGCTGTAGAGATATGTAGTTCATTTCATGAAGAGAGATAAGATCATCTGTGTTTTCTGTTTGTTATGGGGTTTTTGTTGCATCTCTACATCTTTTTTACTGTGTTCGATTTTGTATCTTTTTACCAATTTGCAGCAACAGATGCTGGCCTGTATCAGAGCCCGTTGAAACCCATGCCTTGCCTGTTCAGTCACAAGTGAACCCTACGAAAACACGGTTAAACATCAGAAATAATATTAGCACTGATATAAAGGCTAACTCATTAACAAACAATATACATTCACATCTAGATTACAAAGACATGAGTTGGGAGAGAACATGTATTCTTTAATTGCAAAATGGTAACTGCCATTGTTATTACAATAAAGAAAGGCCCATTATCCATAACTTTCAGTGCACAAGTGGGACTCAGCCCATAGTACATACAGTAGAAGAGAAGAATTGTCTTCCCCAAGTTCACAATAACACCGACTTCCACTCCTTAAGCTCTGCCACCATCACATTGTTCTAAACACACTGAAAGCTTCCTTGTGATTTCCTTGACAAGTCCCCTGGCTTGCTAAAAAGGCCCACTGCTTGCTGTCCAGTCAATAAGTCTACTACAAAGATCCAAAGACAGCATCTCTGCCTCCACATCCATCTCAACACCCGCTTTCTTCTTGCACAATTTAACTGGCCCTAATCTCTCTATGACAGCATGAACTCTTTGCTACAATCTATTTGTCCCCTTTCCCTTCAGAGAGCTTTGCTCGCTTTTACAAGGCTTGAGAAAACATAGAGAACAGATCCAATGTGGCATGGGTTTCTATTATTCCCACCATATGGCATACTGAGTTTTTAATTCACAAGGACATACACAAATTTTTTATTTTTATTTTTTATGAAATAGAGCTATTTTACTTTTTAAAAATATTACAGAACACAAATACAAAATTTTCTCTTTCGCACCTTTCTACTTATTCATGGCAGCAGATCTATGTTCTTTCTAAGCGAGCTTGGTCTCAAGGTATTGCTGCTCACAAATTCATATAATAGATGGTTTATGATTTGGGTGCTTGAATCATTGGTTTCCATGGAGTCTATTATCAAATGTTTGCCACTAGCCTGAGTTCTCACCTATAAATTGTGTAATTGATTTGTAATTGTGATGCTTTTCAGCGTTGAACAACATCTTTATTATCAAATCAAGGGCTCTTCTATAGAGCTAGTTTCAACTTAATGAACTGAAAAGCCCGTTTGTTTACATAGCAAACACATGAAAACAATTCCCTTGTGGATTTTTATAAGGAGAGTCATTTTGGTTTTCAGTTTGCTACATTTTATTGTTTTTGTTCTCATTTTGTTGTTTGTGTTTCCTGTTGGCCCAAATTTTGGCCTAATGCTAATTTCTGCTAGCAACTTCCTTTTGGACTGATTACAATCTTATGGCATGAACTTGAATCTTTTCAAGTTTTTCTTTCTTTGCAAAAATAAACTGTTTTGAACAATAAATATTTATACTGTTTGTATTATAGCAGTGTATTACTGTCAAATGTATTCCAAGATGGCAAGAGTCAGTTCTACTATACAAGAAAACTCGTGGAGAACAGCATAAGTATTCTTCTATTACAGTGACTTCAATAAGATTGAGTGACTGACAATAATTTTAACATGCAATAAAATCATGCATAGCTTGCAAACCTAATCATTTGGAAATGAGATCATTCATTTTTTCTTCCAGAATCATTCATTTTAGAGAAAAAGCTTCTAACCATACTAATTTTAATAATCCCTAAATTATTTTAGGAACACTTCCACCCCTAAAATTCATACCTAAATTGTATATCGAGTTTTCTCACCAAATAAATGTCAAGAAAAGAATAATTACATCTACATTTTAAGAGAGAAGAAGAGCTATAATTTCAGAACAAAAATGAAATTACAAAAATTTAAGACATAAGAAAATCTGTAATTTGAGCAAGAAATCATAATTGAACACCATAAGAATTGAAAGTAGAAGCCAAATGAAATTATTATAATTACCTATAAAGATCCATGGGGTTGTTGGAAGAACAATCCACACTGGTAGAGTACCCCAGAGCATGCTAATAGGAGGTCTTAGGTTGGAGTTTTAGCTGTGTAGTAGACTCTAGAACAATGTCCATAACAGTCGTTGGAGAGAGCTGAAGTTGAAGAGAGTGTTGTTGGGATGCCGGCTAGTTCGTACCCAACCTGAACACCATGGAAATTTTTAAAAACTTGACACTTACCTCAAAACAAAACGCAAGGGGAGTAAGGTTAAACAACAGTGTTACCTGGCTTTGATGTGCTTGTGCTTGCATAGAAGAGTGTGACTGTGGAAGGAGGAGGGAGCAGATGGCTTTTACAACTTCAATTCTAAAACCCACCACATCCTCAGCTTCTTTGAACTCCAAACCATTAAATGACCTTATCTCTCTTAAAGCCTTGCGCCATTCAGCCTGCACCTCATCAGATATCCCCATATCCTTCCATCCTTGGTTGTCTTTTTCTTCCCTTATTTTTGCAAGATACTCACTCGGTATCATAAAGAACACGGGTAATATCTTCATGTCAGGATTTTTATTTGAATTTTTAGCTTTGATAAAAGCAGAAAGTTCCAGCATTGGCCACTTTGAGTGGATGAATTCCTTGGAGAGAAACAGAACTGCCAGTCTGCATTTCTCAGCGGCTTCAAAAATATGAGGGGGAACTTTTCAGCTAATGGCAAGCTTTGAGGATCCTCGTCGAAGAAGCAGGATATACTTTGCTTTATCAGGTCCTGGTGTACCTGCCCGACAATTAGTTTCTGTTTGCCGCTGTGACTTAGAAATACATCTTTAGCCAAAGATGTATTTCTTCTTACAACATCCCTGCAAAAAACACATTAATATGTTAGTTCTCTTTTAAAAGTACATAGACCTTGAATTTGATGCTAACAATAATTGCAACTCTTATGCAGAAAAATGTCCCGAACAAGAGGTACAAGATTATTTATTCTATGCAAAACAAATTCAAGAAGAATTCAGTTATGGAGTAGGAAATTGGAACATGTAGAAGTTTATTTAGAAACTTTCTATGGTTGTCTTTTTGAGATCAGGCTCTTTCAAAAGAATTTTGGACATAATTTGAGAGAGTTTAGAAACAGTTTTATAAGAACTGAATATAAATTTAAACACCTTATTCTATGAAATTAGATGAAACAAGTATGTTACCATCACAAGGAGAAGCATTCTGTAAATTTTTGACATAATAAAAATGAGGCAACTGGAATACCCAAGCGCTGTTTGATATCCAAGAGAAGGGTAGATAGCCATAGTTACCAAACACAACGGTTTCATATAAATTTATTATACTTTTTGTATTTTACAATTCACACTATGGAAATAGCTTGAATTTCTTTGTAGTGTTGGGTTCTAAAAACACTTACACCTTAGTTAATTTGAATAAGTAGGTTTGGTTGAAGAACTATTAGCCATTCCAGGATTTTCACGCGAAAATGAAATTCTATCAATATACCAGATCAACCCAATGATCAATGATCATTGATCACCTATACACAACAAAATTACTACCTCCAAGAGAGACAGAAATTTTCCATCCATAAAAGACATGTAATAGGCCAATTCTCACTAAATTCCCATCATCTAGCAGTTGGCATAAAAGATGGAAAATCATAGACCGAGAACATCTATGTTTTCACTGCAGTGAAGGAAAAATGGAGGATGAGAGGAGTAACTGAGGCAGAAACACTCTTTTTAGGCATAAAGTTTTGAACAGTCAAAGAAAGCTTGTCGAGTTTTCCCACTAAACAAGTGAGATATATGAAGGATGTTCTATAATATCACAAATGAATGCTTGTGACTTTGAGGCACATAATAAATAAACTGCAAACAAAAACTCAATCTATTTGTTTTGTATTCCTTTCCAAAGATACCCACTGAAATAATATCTATATCAATATTCATTGACAGTAAGACAGATCCAATATACCAACAATGAAATCAGTTGCACGCCACCTTAAATGTGTTGGAAGTGTTGTTGAATCTCTTTCCCCCTGCCGAAAGCACAGCATTGGAGGATTCCCCTCTAAGCAAATTAGCACACCCTCTAAACATATCCGGTCTGTAGCATTGCGGAAAATCAACGCAGACTTAGCATTTAATCTTACTAACTTGGACATATCTGCAGGCCAATTCATCTTATAAGCAGCCAGGGAGCGAGGATGAGGCAGAATGTCTCCCCTTACCAGTCTTATACACTAAATGATCCTCCAAACTCAAAAGCCTGTATTTTAGAGGTCAAACAGATTAATAAAGAAAACAAGTATATTAATGTCCGCCAATGGCCAAATATCTCAAGGAGACTGTAAAAGTGCAGTTAGCTCAAAGAGCATAGTTCAAGATTGATCATTCAGCAGCAGTATGAACTTTGAAGCCTTCAAAAATTTCAAATTCTCTAAAATATAGATCTAAACATTCCCTAAGATTTTGGAAAAAAATCCAGATGTCTTGACATTATTCCAGTCAAACCATCCTCTTAAAGAGCAAAAAAATTATCTTTTGTTCAAATGGTACTACTCACAGAGATCTTACAGTGCAACCAGATGATTAGCTGCCAACACAATGTACACACATGCTTGATTATGTTAGTGTACAAGCTTAACAAATTATATAGTTTGGCCAACTAGTTCTTCTATTGGTTATTAGATTGGCTGATTGCAGCTACAGACACCCATCAAATCAAAGAGATACAATACAGCATTAATGGCATTTTCTGATGAAAACAAACTCTATAAATCCTACTGTAATTGCAGTCATTAGAAAAACATAGATAAAAATAAAAAAACAATACACATATTGTACAGATCTCTGCAAAATAGGACACAGGCATGTATCCTTCATTTCCTAAAATTGCTAAGAAGTACAATCTTTGCTTAAAAACAGTTATAAAAGAGATAATATGCATTCAACACCCAAAATTCACCTGATTCCTTCTCTTAGAAATGCAGTAGGATGAAAAATTCTAATAGAGAATACCCTTTTATGGTCAATCTGCCATGATCACATAGGATCCTAATTGCATGGGATACCTACAGGAGGAGGAGAAGTTACGGTGCAATGAAATCTTCCACTAATGGGATATGCCACTTGGGAGCCTCCATGTGGTTGAGGTTAGATCTCTTGAGGATGTTAAGATGCTGCCCATGTGGGCTGTCCTGTTCAAAACCAGGAAAAACAAGCTTAAAAAATGCTTAAAATCTATGATTCGACCATTCCTTCAATTCCACTTCCATTACATGCTTCTACAAGAGCATGGCACCACTTCCAGTTCAATTTTGGATGGTTTAGAAAGATAAAGTAAGGTGGACCATGCATTGCGCCGAACCGTTACTGGTGAGAATTTGAGAATGCGAGACAGCTTTCTGCACAAAACAAAAATGTCTCAATCGTGATCTTCCAATTGATTTGATTTGAGTTGGACGTCTCCTCCTCCACCTCCACCATCGTTTTGTTTACTCGGAGAATAATATCGACTAACACATTCAAATATATAAATATAGTAACTCATATCCTAATTTCCTCTATTTTATAAATAGAGCTCTGCAATCGCCCTCAAAATCATTAAGGGCAAGATACGGCTAGGCCTTACATTCAACAAGACTTGATCCCTGGTGGGCTCGTTGGAAGCTATATACCAACATCAATAGACGAATAAAAAATATGTATTTTAGAGAGAGAATAAGTCAATCAAAATTAACGGCTTTTGGAAAATGTGTAATTACGACAACTACCATTTTTAATTTCCAAGTCAATATTAGGATAGGTATGCATTAAATAATATCACATTCACATAGAATCTTTATGCACATTTTATGTTTTTGGGTGCCTTTTCAATTGAAAAACACATTTTTATTAAAAACAAAATAAATTTATAGTACATCGTTAATTATATAAAAACATGGGTGGAAAAAGTCACACCTTATAATGTGGATCAAATCAAGCCAAGAAGACCTCGAGAAAGAGGCCAATTCACATCAAAAGGGCATTAAAAATCTGGGCTACATAATAAAAATGTGATTTTTAATCAAAAAAAGGTGCAAGAAACAAATGCACCAAATAGCACAAAAGACCATGAAAACTAAGTTGCAAAAATGAACATGACCATTGGAGGAGGCAAAGGTAGAGAACTATCAATCTTGTTCCCTCACCACTAGTGCTAGAGGGATGGGTTGTGGCCAGGATGAGATCCTATCTATCATTTTGCTATCGTTGCTTTTCTTCTTCAGTTTCATGCTGAGACTAGTGGCAGGGAGAAATGTCAAATGCCAATTGAGGGAATTTCCTTTCAAAGGGGTACCCCACCCACTACTACCAATCTCACCTTCATCGTTCAACCACTAATATTGTTTCCATTGCGGTGGATGAGGGCGTTGAGATTTAGGAGGAGAGTGATGACGTCGAGGAGAGGAGCTCATCGATTGTTGGAGTAGTGTCTCGTGAAATCCCTGCCCATTGCCTAAGAAGGGGAGCGATGATGTGGTGAATCCGGAGGCACCCAACTAACAATGCACGGAGCACTCCCGCAATGCGGGAATAGGGATTATAGGTATTCCACATCTAGGAAGACTTTCTCTACTTGGACACGGATCTCAAGCATCATGTTGGAGATCACTGTAACTTTATTAGTCGTAGAGAAGTTTCTATCTATAGTAGTGTTAAAAAAAAGTAGAATTTCTATCTTTCCAAATATGAAAGAGAATGACAACTCTAAAAAATTTCCAATAATTGTTTTTTTCAGTAAGGAGCATAGATGAATCTCCCAAGAGATCAATTTCCAAGTAAAAACTCGAGGATGAGAGATTAGAAAAAGGTACAAATCCACTTCTAGGTAGATTGGGCATGTAGATAAAACTAGAAAAAGTGTTTTATATACTCTGGTCATTGGCAAACAAGTAAAGTAGGGTTCGAAACCTGTATGTTTAAGCCCGCCTTTAATAGAAAGGCCCTAATACATATGTCATTAAAAAATGAGTTTTTGGGCTCAATGGGCTTTCAAGATATTATCAAATCTTCTCGACCAAATCACATCCTTGGATTTGATATTCCAGCGATGATTTAGAGAATTCCCCGAGAATATGCCGAGGAACTAGGAGATGGTAGCCAATATGGGGTTCATATCCACAAAAGTGGTAGCTATCGCCAATGTCAATCTCTCCACTAGGGCACACCAAAATAAATACCAATTTTATGTAGGAAATCATCGGTTTGGAATTCATAATTTCTTAGATGGATTCAACATTTTCAGTTTTAGTTGAAATTTAGCTTTGAGCATATCCATGACTTAATGACCATGCCCGAGAAGCCTTACAAAATAATTCACCAATCGTTTTGATTCCCTTTTAAAAATCTTAATACTTTTAATCTATTGTACCATAACAAATTGGACATTATGAAAATTGAGAATGCGAAACCATCGTAAAGAGTGAGAGTTGATAACTATTGGAACTGTGTCCTAACATTCTATTTGCATTATTGGTGTATTAGTCTCTATGGATGTATATGCTTTGTAAGTCATCCCTTGAGCATATTTGAATTATCCCACATACATGGGAAGTAGTAGTTGTTAGAATAGACTTAGTATATAAGTGTTGAGGCCCAATGAAGGCATCCACGAATATTATTGTGGGTTTGTTCAAAGAAGGTTGCCCCCCTTGAAGTGGCACATGATCTAAAGGTTATTTGAGTTATTTCCCAAAGTTCATTTCATTGTTCATTTATTTTCTGTAGTTTGTAAATCTATGCATAAGGATCCTCTCATTTGGTTTTAGGGCACTTTCGAGCCTTGCGTGCATGTAGATTTTGGAGATATTATTTTTCGGTAGTGGCTTTCCTGGAGTTGCGCCATTTACTGAAATATTTTTGTTGCCTCTGTTTTCTACATATTCATTGCAGGTTTGGATAAGGGTAAATACCTATCCCCATAACTAAGGAAAGTACTTGGGCATAAGCCCTAAAACTCTTAGCGAGGAGTACCACAAGAACCTCAAAGTAGTTGGCCCATTGAGAGGACCCACCAACTAAAAGGGAAGCGATCCATCTTGATTGAATAGTTTCCACCCCTGAGGTAAACTAAGATTTGTTTTTGGTAACGACCCCATCCCGATTGATTAAGGGGTAAGTCTGTGACTAGAATTTTTTTGGTGAGCGGTACTCATTCAGACAACATTGGTGGCGAGAGAATCCTTAAAATCCTAGGTAGCCTAACTCGACTAGGGCCCATATCTAACATAACAGGATCTAGCGGGAAAACAATAGAGTGATCACCGTTGAGAATAGTTGGTAACCGTGAACTTAACAAACATGTTGTTGGTCGGAACAATAAAGCGATAGTCAATTTTCAAAAAAAGGAAAAAAATCAGTTTTTTCCATATCTTTCCTTTTATAGTTATGTTGACTATTGAAATTTAATGGAACGCCTAAAATTCCATTCTACAAATTTCTTTCCTTGAGGTCCATATCCAAATTCCACTTATATTGCGAAATCTATTTTTTTATTTTTAAGGATTTTGTCATAACTTCTTTAGTTTTTCCCTAATTGCTTCAAAATTTTCCCACAAAGTTCCTCTCCATTTTCTACTCCTCCACCCCTCTTGAAAAATTTCATAGGTTTTCCATTACAGTTCAAAATTTCCCTTACCTTCATCAATCCTAACCAGGAGGTGCCAAAAAAACTAATAAAAGTCCATTTACCCCTTCGATTGAGCTCATCTTGTAGACACCAAATTTGGGTCACACTCCCTTGTGTCCTCTTTCGAATAGCTTGCCACTGACATGTTAACCTAACCATGACCCTTTACCGCATATTCATATTAATTTAGTTACTTACAATTGAATTAATACCCATCCTCACATAATTTATTAATTTAATTACTTTAATTAAATTAATTTACACATCACCCAACCACATCACCTAGACACCTCACCATGGACTTGTTCTTAGCCTATTAATTAACTAAGACTCAGTCTCCACTTATCCTAACCACCTGAGACTTAGTCTAACCCTAACATTAAATTCCTATTCTTTCTCCAACAACATGCCCACTTATCTAAGCGTTAACCACCACTTTAGACCCGGACCAACAGGGAGAGCTCGCCAAAAATAGCCAAGAAGCTGTTATTTTGGTAAACCTAGGATATCCCACCTTAACTAACGCTGGTCACCTTGACCATCGTCGGTCACCATATATACAATTTGGCAACCTTTTTCCCAGGTTGGTCACTTCGAGTTTTGGGAGAGAGATATCTGAATTCAAGCACGAACCAGAGTTTTCTCAACATCAAGATGACATAATACATCCACTAGAGGTCCAAGCAAGTACTAGGGCTGATTTGAAAGCCTTTGGCATTCATGGTGACACTCCAGGAAATGCTTGCCGCAAGATGACCACTAGGTTCACAGATCGACCATCACCTTCCTTCACTCACCAATCTTACATGAACAAGTAAGTGCATCTGATTTTGTATCGTTCTTGTACTTATTCATTAAGCTCTTTATCCCTTGGTTATTGGACCATTTTTCAATCAATATCGTCGAAGGTCACTATGACCGACTTGTACTCAACTCGACAAATGGGACGGACGAGTCTATTGCTGATTTTGTCACTCGTTGGCGGAGCCTCATCAACCAGCTAACATTCCAGTTTCCTCAAATCGAGCTTATAGATTTGTTCACTAGAGCTTGTGCCAGGCACATCTCACCAACTCTTCAATTTCAAACCTTTTGTACCTTCGATGAAACATTTACCATGGCACAAAAATTGGAAATTCGTGCCATTGAAGAGAAGAAAATTCAATTACGTAACAAAAACACTCTGCGTTCAACTCAAATGATGTCTCTTCGTCATCAAATCCCCAAAACAATTATTCAAAAGTCTAAGGATCTACCAATGCGGTAGTTCTTAAAGCTGGCCCATCTCACCCATCTAACCAAGAAAAACCTTCCTCTAATCTTTCTCTTGTTCAAACTTTTTAGTTCAGAAGGGAGCAACGAAAGTACATTCCAATTGGAGAGCCCTATTCTTCAGTCTTAGAAAAGCTTCTTAAGGCCGGAGCCATTGCACTTCCACCTATAAAACCACATACTAGTTTCGACCCCACTCATCCTATGCATGGTATAAGGAACGTGATTATTGTAACTATCATCGCGTCAAAGGCCATAGCGATGGTAATTGCATAACCTTCAAAAACATTGTCCAGGAAATGTTAGATAATGGAGATCTTGTCCTGGACAACTCAAACACACCGAAAATCAAAACTTGCATATCTTTAAGAAGTCGTTCCCTAACCATACACCATCATCTAATAAAAATGGCAAACCTTTAACCAACGACAATAATGTCTGTGAAGTTCACGTTGTTTTTGAAGTCATTCAAACCATTCATCAATTTCCTCCTGTCCCCTCTATCGAGGAGATTCTAACACGAGATCCTCTACCCACGGAGGAGCCTACCTCATCTACTCCTTCACCCATAGAGGAGTCCCCTTCATCTCCCTCTTCATCCACGGAGGAGTCCACAATTTCTGTGAGGCCATTTCACCATCTACCTCACAACCTAACAAAAAATCAATGATATTAATTCTCCGACCCACGGGAGAATCATCCTCGCCTTCTTCTCCACCGAAATAAGAATCTACCTCACCCCACCTGCCATCTCTCCTACCCATGGGGATCCCTTAGATGTGTCATTGCCTATTGGTGTGATTCCCCATTAGCATTCCAGGGATCCCGTTGATCTGCTCTCTGCTCTTTTACCTAGAGTCGAGGCTAACTAGTTTCTGTCTCACATACATATTTTATAGCGATTTCCATTAAACCAACGACATATCCTCTTATAGCAATACCATTTTCACGCATGGCCGACCGCTTGGATTACGTTGATAATTCCATGTTTTGGGGACGCCTTCGGTTACCCTTTTCAACCCAAATGTAGATGTTGCTTACTGATACCTCCACGATCTATCCAAAGGTATTTCATGCGACTAAATAAACCATGACCATGCATGTTGAAATGGCTTCTTCTTTGTCACCCTTGCCTACATCCAAACCTTTACCCATAACCAAACCCATTCCTATGCCTAAGAACCTACCTACACCTAAATATTCTCCCATATCTAGACCTATCACTACCTTGGGTGTCATGCTAATATCAAGCCTTGTCCATCCACTCGTCAAATTGGACTTAGCCACATCCTCCCAAGCTCATGCAAAAACCAATCCTCCACCTAAAAAGAAGACCCAACTTTTTAAGCCGCACACACCAGTTTCACCCACCACGCCTTTGTCACCTTTGCCCCTTCCATCTATCCTGAGGCCTCAATTGCCGACCTTGACCAAAAAGCTGCCTATCCAAGGCAAATCAAAAGTTCCGCAACACGCCTCTTCATCACAATCCTTTATTACAGCCAACTCACAAGACCACAGTGTACACCTTCGCCATTACCCACATCTTTCTTACCATCTATACCCCCACCAGCATTTCTGATAACCTCATCACTACCTATGAGAATTCCTTCTCTTCAACTTGTACCTTCCACTTTGCCTCCACCAGCAACCTTTACCGCACCTCCATTATCACCATGGCTAACCCGTCCTCTTCCACCATCCGCTTTCCCTTCGGCATCACGTAATCCTCCTTCACCTTTACCCAAGAAGGTGCAACCAAAATTGAAAAACCCACTACCCTCCAAAGAGGTAATCAAGCCTACAACGCCTTCCATCGCTACTTCATCTACCACACCCTTTACCTAGGAAGGTACAAACCAAGCCTTAAACAATACCACCTACCAAATCGATGGTCAAACCTATCCCATCTCCAATTCCACCTCCGTAGTACTTCATGCATCACAATCACCTCACATTGCGATCCATTGGTAGGGTCTTACACCAACATTTTAGCCAACCTTTTAGAGACCACTATCATCACATTATCCCCCTTAGACCTTACGACCCACTCAAGCCCAAACCAAAAGGGTTTGATGATACTAAAATTTGTGCCTACCATCGTGTGCCAGGACATGATGTAGAAAATTGTAAGGCTCTAAAAACCGTTCTTCTCCAACTTTTTCCTCCTAAACAAAACTTTGATGACGATGATCTTCTAGACGAGGACCCATTTCCACCTCCACCTATCACTACACATCCTTTCCCACTACCTATTCAGTGACTTGCACCACCACCTCCACAACCATTTTATCCACCTCCAAAATTTGAGATCAATATGGTCTGTATAGGAGAACTAGCCAAAACCCCACCAAAATGCCAGTGCGCCCTACTCATTTCACAAGGTTCTTACCCCGCACTAGGTTTTTGTCCATCATGTCATTATAATTTTCTTGACACACCTTCTCCATCCACCTCTCTTTCTCAGATTAACATGATTCAAGTTGCCACTCACGCCCAAAAAGACAAAGGAAAGGAGAAAGTAACTAGCCCATCCGCCAATCCTGTGCCCAACATACCATCTGCATCTTCACCAAAAATTACCATTGAGGATCCACATATCCTATTTCTGATGGCATCGCCTATCGTACTAATGATAAAACAATTACACCAATCCCCTTTAAAAATGTCCTTGTATGACCTCATTCAAACTTTTGAATCCCATTGACAGGCCCTCATGGAGGTTCTTCAATCCATCGAGGTTTTACCTAACGACCCGACACTGTGGCCTCCATTCTCACCCCTCACCCTATAGCTTCTCTTACCAATTCACCCCCTTCCTCTACACCTGCCACTACTCAGCAAGTGGCTGCCCTTAGTTTCTCTGACGATGAGATTATGTCTCTCAATCAAATGATCTTGATCCTGCCCTTTTCATTTCCGTTTATATTGATAATATTCACGTTCGACGCATTATGATCGATGACAAAGTGCCATCATCAACATCATCTCCTCCCACACATACAATAAAATGTGCATCCCTTCAAATTACATGCATAATAACCTAGTTATGCTACATTCATTCAATGACGCCATCACTTCCACTCTCGGCACCATCATCCTCCACATTCGCGTGGACCCCCATACTATTCGGTAACTATTCTGTCTTAGAGGGGGAGTTCCAGTACAACCTATTGCTTGTCGACCTTGGATCGCGTCATGGGTTGTGTTCCTTCAACTTTACATCGCTATGTAAAATTTGAACATGAAGGACATAACTATACCATCCTCGCTGACCCTTCGCCATTCAAAACTTGTAACATGTTATACCGACCTAATGATGTCCTTATACCAATTAAGGCATCTATCACCGTAGCCATTTCTTCTTCACCTGACCCCATCCATGATGTTACTTCTACCTTTTCCACACCTACCTCCTCCATTCCCACTATCGCCATAGCTTTTGCAGATGACCCATCTGCTAATCCTTCTACTTCTCAACTGACCAATGCTTCTCCCTCTCAATCACCTAGCGATTCATCTATTCCCACCATCCATATACCAACTACCGATCCCTTAGCAAGTGTTTTCAACATCTCACTCTGGGGGAGTACCACCTGTACAACATCAACACATTCCTTACTCCTCAAGAGTATGGTAACCCTCGCCAACATTCTCACTATAATCACCGTGTAGGCAAGGTTTTCTCTTATGGTCCTCCTCAACTTCGTACAAACTCAACCTATGGGGGACTTGATACTTCTACATACTCACTCGAGCAACCTTCCAAAATGTGACCATTTTCTTCGACCTTGATCCCTCACAAACCTTTGCTTCACCCACACTTTCCTCCACCGTTGTGCATGGAAATACTTTGGATTTGGGTTCTACGAATTGGATGTCATCTTGTCATCCTGTGTACCACACGTAAACACAGTGACTGCAGTGGTATTGGCTTTGCCGAACCATCTTTCAAGAAAGCCCGTGTTGAACTCATTGAGGACGACAAACCTTCTTCACCCCATCTACTAACTTCCCCACCTTCACCCACGGAGTCTATGGATCTAAAATCCATTCCTCCTAACTTTTTTTTCGTAAACACCATTTCCCTGGGACCTTTGACTTATCAACATGATGGTGAGGCTCCCTCTTCCCTTCCCTTCATGTATCTTGACATGATCGATGATGATACACCTTCTATTAACATCATTCAATGTCAGGATGATGAGTCTATTCTCACCTACCTTGGTGCGGAAGATTCTTATATTCTGGTCATTTCCTTCTGAGACGTAAACTATGTTAAATGAATCGACCATCGACATCAATATTAACACTCAAGATGACCCACACATTCTAAAGATAGGAAAATATTTAGATGCTTCCGAACAGGAAGTTTTTACCACATTCCTCCGAGATCATAACAATGCTTTTGCTTGGTCCTATGCTGATATGCCTAGTATTAACCCAAACATTGTGGTCCACAATATCCTAACTATTCCTAAAGCCAAAACGTAAAACAAAAGCTACAAAAAATGCATCCTCGCATTGCCCTTCTTGTAAATAATAACTCCAGTGCCTTCTCTCGGTTTCCTTCATCCTACCCATTGATTATCCCCAATGGATCTCTAACATCGTTCTGTGACAAAAGCAACGGGAGGACTCCACCTATGCACATATTTCCACAACCTTAATTTAGCATGTCCTAAAGACGACTTCCCTCTACCTAATATAGACCATTTAGTAGATCTTACCACCGGCCATGAGATGTTATCATTCATGGATGGATTCTCATGTTATAACCAAATATTACTCACCGTAGAAGATCAACACAAAACTACCTTCATCACTCCCTAGGGGACCTTCTGCTATTGAGTGATGCCCTTTGGCCTTAAAAATGCTAGTGCTACATATTAATGGGCTATGACTTATATCTTTCATGACATCATGCATCACATATTGGAAGATTATGTAGACGACCTTCTTTCTAAATCCAAACATCAATCCGAACACCTTACAGTCCTTAAGGTCATTTTTGACTGATCAAGTATTGTGTTTTCCTTCAACCTAAGAAGTGTGTCTTCATTGTCCTCTCAAGAAAACTCCTTAGTTTTATCATTTCTTTGCATGGCATAGAAGTTAATCTGCTAAAAATATGGCTATTCTCGAAATGACTCCACCTACTAAGCTCCACTAGTTGTGTAGTTTGAAAGGCAAGTTGCGATCTATTCGTCGTTTTATTTCACTGACTTTCGACCACTACCACCCCTTTCATCATCTCCTAAAAAAGGATGTCTCCTTCAAATGGGATGATGAATGCCACAAATCCTTTGAGGCCTTAAAAAGTACCTCCTCCAACAACATGTACTCATTCCTCCTAAATATGACCAACCATTTTACCTTTACATTTCTGCTACGGATCATTCCTTGGGAGCCATGCTTGCTCATCGTGATGAGAAACACAGGAGAAAATGGTTTATGATATAAGCCATACACTTTTGGATTATGAAACCTGATACACCCATGCCGTAAAACTCTGCCTAGCCTTAGTTTTTGTCACTACTAAACTTCACCATTACCTACTTAACCATAAAAATTTTGTTGTCACCAATACAGACCCCTTACATTACATGTACGCTAAGCCCTACCAACATCAGTGTGTTGCATGTTGGCTCATGCTTCTTGCAGACCTAGACCTCGAATTCATTCATCAAAAATATATCAAAGGCCAAACTACTATTGTTGACTTGCAGACACACCTCTCTCTCGGAAATCAACCCTTTAACTTTGATTTCCTAGCAAATCCATTGTTACCCTCTCATTGGATGATACCATTTACCCGATGACCTTATTCTTTGATGGTTCTAAATGTCAATGTAGAGGTGGTGTTGGAGTTTTCCTCATTCCTCTCGATGGTGAGCCTATGCCCTTATCTTTCAAACTATATTTTCAATGTCGACAATATCGCCGAATATGAATCACTTGTATTAGGCCTTCAAACCGCCATCGCTTTAGCGTTAAATAAATTAATATCTTTGGCGAATCTTAAGCTGGTTTTAAATCAAGTCAATGGTATATACCAATGTCTTAACAAAATACTTCAAAATTATAAGCATCATGTAGATATACTTTTGAATACCTTTGACCATTATGAAATTCAAAACACTCCACGTTCCACTAACAAATTTCGGATACCATGACCTTCCTTGCTTATCGAGATACTGCCTCGCCCTTTGACTTAAAAATCTTTGTCACAAGTCAAAGGCTACAATCACCTTCCTATCTATTTTGAGATGTCAACCTCGTCGGAATTGTTATTTGACCCATGTGACCTTTGGTACAAGAAATTTTTGATTACCTTTCCCTTTCAGTTCGACCTCCGGACCTTACTCACTCACAATGAACAACGCACCTTTCTCAAAAGTGTCTCTTGGTATGTCATCATAGGAGGCATTCTTTATAAACATGGATTTGATGGTATCCTCTTACGATGCCTTATAAGTTCTAAAATTCCCTACACCAACAAGGAAGTTCACGACTGAATTTGTGGAGGCCACTTCATGGTTTAGTTGTCGCTAAATGCATTCTCCGCCTAGGATATTATTGGCCAACCTTAAACCATGATTGTTGTGATTATGTCAAACATTGTGTGAAGTGCTAGCAACATGCTAATATTCATCACATGCCTAGTTATGCCTTACAAGTCGCACGAGACCTTTGGCTTTTATCTCAATGGGGTTTGGATCTTGTTAGAGAAATCAATCCTCATTCTTCACAGTGCCATCAATGGATTATTACCGCTACTAAATACTACACTAAATGGGTAGAAGCCATACCTCTTATTTCAACAAAAGTTGAGAAAATATGTGAATTCATCAATCATCATATCATTTTTCACTTTGGTGTTCCCCACCATCTAATCACTGATAATGGAAAAAAATTCAAAAACAAAACTCTACGGAAGCTTTGTGATGCCTTTGGCATTCGAATAAGTTTTTCTTCACCCTAATACCCTCAAACAAATGGCCAAGCTGAATCCACCAAAAAAAAATTAAACAAAATTCTTATGAAAGTTGTGGATGATACTGGAAAGTATTGGCACACACATTCCTTTTTCCTTATGGGCTTACCGTACTAGTATTCGTACCTCAACTATGGCTATGCCTTTCTCTCTAGTCTATAGTACAAAGGTTGTCTTGCCTCTTGAAGTCTAGATTCGTCTCTTCATATCTCACTCAAAGAGATGCTCAATGATGATGACTTTCTCTAGGACCATTTGGAACAACTCAAGTTATTAGACGAACGTCGTCTTAATGCTCTTGATCACCTTCAAATCTACCAAAAATGTATCAAACATGATTATGACAAACACATCCATGAATGAAACTTCCAAGTTGGCAACCTCGTCTTGAAATAAAATCAACATGTAACAAAAGAGGAAAAAAATAAACGGGGAAAATTTACTTCTAATTGGCTCGGACCTTATATCGTTACTCATACCTATGGATCATGTGCTTATCGTTTGTCTTCACTCAAAGGTAAACCCAAACTGAACCCCTCAATGCCTTACATATTCGACCATTCTATTGTTGAATTAATTCCTATATCACCTCTTGTCTATTCAACACCCGTTACTTGAGCACTATTCACATTTCATTCTACCTATTTTAAGGATCAATGACTAAACTAGGATCATGTGATTACCCGTTACCTATCAACCTTGTCTTCAATATGAGTACCATGACTCTACTCATGGCATGATTCTCATGGATACTTTTTTTTTGTTTCAAGATGGAATCCCATGGTTGTTCATCACTTAAAACCTCTCCATCACAGTTAACCTCTGTGTGATATAGTTTTGTCTTCAAACACAAGAGCCTATTTTATTCTATAGTCTTGTCCATGACTTAAAAGGCCAAAAGCAAAACAATTTCAAAATTAAAATGGGATTCCACTCATTGATTCAAACTTCCAGCAAAAAGATGACTCCCTCAAAAAGGACATCTACACTTTCTATCTCGTGGCTATAAATAGACTACTCCCTCGAAGGAAAGCTATACAAAGCCAATTGTATATTGTACTTAGTCTATCATCAAAAGAAGACTATTCTTACAAAAACTAAAATAAAAATATTCTGAAGCTTCCGCATTGATCACTTCACGAAGACCTCAAGGAGATAATATACTCATCCCACATAGACTTCCACATCGATCAGTCTATCAAAAACAAAAGCAAAAAGAAAAAGATTAACTTTTTCGTCATGGACTTGCCTATTATGATCTTGGGTCTCTTGCCAAGTCGACATACTATCTCACACTAGGTTACACTAAAACCAACCTACTTTCACCTTATCACCTTTTCACCCTAATTTCCCACCCACTCAAGGGATGTGCCACAAATGCAACATTTTGTAATCATGTGACTTTCTTCACCCTTAGAATAGTCAATCATGCAAATGCCTTTAGGGTCTTACGTTCATAAGCCCATCTTTAGTATGTAGATATTTTTTGGTTTCTACCAATTAGGAAACTCTTCTGTCACCTCTTACCACTCACGTTCTTCATTACTTGTTGATTATCCTATACATGACCAAGCCCTCGACACATCAAATTAACCACACCTCAATGAACTCAATTCATTCATGCCTAAGTGACCTAACCTCAATCATACCCAAATAACCTAGACTCAATCAAGCCTAAAACCTACTAACCCATCTGGATACCTCGTCATATTCTTCCCTAGCTTATGGGAGAAATACATCGGCTTGAGGCCCCTTTTCATTTGGGGCTATGTAGGAAACACTCTGAGGGCATGGGGACCTTAGAGGTTAGCTCGACCACTCTTTACCCTAACCAAATTTCCCCCATGTTTTCAATTAACATTTCACCTTACTTAGTTTCCATTTTTCACAACACTTGGAAATTAAACAATTAACAAACATAAATACCTGCCATTTTATTAACAACATCATATCATACATCCATCATTTCACATTTCCATGATATCAAATATTTTGGAAATCTACACCATAACATACATATACATCATCATTTATTTCCCATGTTACCAATAACTTGGAAATTAAATCAAAACAAAAAACCTTAACTCCACCATGCCTAACTCCCCTAGACTCAACCATGCCTAACTGACCTAAAATCAACCATGCCTAACAAACCTAAAATTCCACCATGGCTAACTGACCTAACTCAACCATGCCTACATGACCTCAACTCAAACATGCCTAATTCACCTAGTTTCCATCACATACACGATAACAATGGAAATTAAAACCAAATACATCATTAATAAATACACATCACCATCACAATCACTATCTATATAAATGAAAATATACGTGTATCAATACATATGTACACATACTGAATGAATACAAAAAGTATCTCAAGATGCTCGGATACAATCTCACTTGTCTTTGGCATGTAGGCCGGTATAATAATAAAATCACAAAATCTCATGTACATCCTCACTATCATCGGCATGTAGGCCGGTATATACCAAAAATCGATACACCAATCATATCAAGTAACTAATCATAACTCCACCTGATATCCATGTCTATCTCATCTATCTCCTCCTCCTCACCTTTAGCTCGACGATCTGCCTACACCTCCCCACCTAGCATGGGTCTCGACCTAATCTCTACCTACCCCTCACCTTGGGTAGCCTCCGTGAACTCATAGTCTTGCCCTAACCCGCCTATGGGCTCATCAACCCCCTGTGATATCAATTATGAGTGCGGGATCTAGTCCTCTCACTCATTACTTGTTGTGCCCTGTACTTAGCATAGGAGGGGACATCTATCCCGGTAGTAGTCAGATGATCCTGGTAATACCATGCCTTGCTCAGAGCATCCCTGAACCTCACCATCGACACCATTTGAGGTGGTGCTATAGGTCTCACAACAACCTGTGAGCTTTGACTGCTAACGCCGGCCTCGAGACCATGTACACTGTGAGTCATGTCCTCTTCCTTGTACCATGGGACCCTATACCGCCATAGTTTCCTGTAGTGTGGGACCCTATCCACAGTCTGTGGAGGTGCCTATGCTACAACCTTGGCCCATAAGGCCACAACCTAAGCCTGTGTGGCAAAGTGACCACTTGACCTGAAAACCTGCTACTGCATGTAAAGCGGCTACATGTCCCCCATCTCCATCTCCACCCTGTGTGGCACTTTTGTCCTTGTGCTTTACTTGGGCTGTAAGTCTAGTACATGTGTCGTCGTAAATGCCAACCTATGCCTCGACTGGTAAGATTCCCTGTAAAGAAGTAATCTATGCTTGAAGGGCAACCACCTAACCCTACAAGGTATCCCTCTCTACTGTGATGGTAGCTAAGTTGGGTTATCATGGCCTCTTGGTGCCACTCAGTTTATGTCACCCACCACCGCTATATCTATCAATGACCCATGCATCATCAATCGCCTATCCACCACCTGTTCCTCTTTCTCTGTAGGCACACTCACTCGTGGTGTAGATATAGTCTCTCCATCTTATCTCTCTGTCACTAGTGGGAAGGGTGGAGGCACATCTTGTTGTAGCCTCAAACTGCCAAGTTTGACCCTATCTATAGGGATCATCTCGTGCTCACCGACATGACGCCCTTGAATCCACCTCAGCAGCTATAACTCCTCTAACTCCTCCGCCATGTCCCTATATGAGGGATAGCTAACATATGGCCTCCAAACAATATCCACACCAGAAAATCCCTCCAGTAACCACCTGTAATATGAAACATCATGTGTGGCCCTAGCCACCTATGCTACCCACCAACTGGTACCCACCATCTATATCTAACTTTGACCAAGCCACCCCCAAACCAATCAAGTCGGGAAAACCAACTGGACGTACACATACGATGTGCTCATATGCCCAACAATGTAGAAGAAAAGTGCAACACAAACTAAACCATTGCAATCTCCCATAGGCCCACAACTCCCCTATCTGCACTTGCAAGAATGTTGGTGCTTATGCAAAATAGATATGTTCCTTCACCATATCCCAACCACTCCCATTAATGCTCATGAGAATCTCCCACCCTCGACATCTTGTAAGGCAAAACAACATACCACCTCCAACATCAAAACAACCAATCTCATCTCCGAGGATGGGACATATACATTTTCTCTGTATTTGAGGCTCATATTTATGGTACCTCAGCTCGCCCATCACCTCCCCAAACATAGCCACTATAGGATCCACTAAGGCCTCTAAAGAAATATAACACACTCACTCACCCTGATCGAGTCACGGGATCCTTTATACATCCTCAGGGTGTGATAATCTCACCGTCGGTAAATGAAAAGTGTTGGTTCTTTGAATCCCATCTATCGATGAGTGCAACCATTAAACTAGGATCTCAAGCTACACACCTATAGCGTCAGATCCCAATAAATCCAAAATCAATCATATGCTCCCACTCCTTTGTAGCCACACTCGATCGCATATCTACTAAGAGAGGTGATAATCATCCTGCATACATAGCTGGTCCTTAGCATGCATCCAACAAAACACAACATTGTTAAAGACATGAATACCTCTAATTACCAATTAACCCCAACATCATACCTAATCACACCAATCATTAATACCCTATTTACTTAATTCACATCAAACCTCCTACCCTTTACAACCATGACTCATCACCTTAACATTATTTCACATAGTCACCTACCCTATATCACCAAATATTGTATTTTTACCCTTATCCCTCTACAAGAACTCTTCATTTACCCCTTCCCACCTATTTTCCTTTTATAGCTAGCCCTTCTTACCCCTATTCATCCTTTACCTAACCAGGGCGCAATCGATTTGACCATCACCGGTTTTCTTGACCAACATCGTTTATTTAACAGGTGTAAAAAAGTCACCTTAGTCTCGACTAATGTCTGGCCAAAACCAACTAATGTCGTCTAAACCTAGACCGACATCGGTTTACTGTCGTGACAACCAAAATAAAAACCCTCCCCATTTCTTAAAAATTGGGAAAAACAACTTACAAACCTACTTAATCCCACCAACATCTATTCCATATTTATTTCTCACCCTACTTAGCCTCTATTGGATCTTTTCCCCTCCGATTTCATTAATTTTTCACCCACAAATTCAAAATTAAAAAAAAAAAACCCAAATTTGTAACCACAATAATTTCACCGATACCATCTTTAATCAAATAACGGGTTTGGATCGTCTCTACCTCATCCCTATGGCATCTACGTTGTTCCACATCTAGCCACTACTGCGGTGGTCCACTCGACCCCTCTCCTGCATCTGCCATATGCTGAAATCTACCTCGAATCTCCACCAATCATAGGTCTCCAACTTCTCTTGTGGACCCGTCTACCTTTGTGACTTTTGAGCTTGTGTCCTTCTTTATAGCTTGTGATCTACATTACCTATGTTGTTTTATCCTATGACCATACCTTGCCTATTATCGTGTCATTTATCCCGACCAAACCTATGGTGTATTGGATCATACCTAAAAATTCCTACACCTAACCTATGTTGTGTTTTCGGACTATATCATATACCCTTGATACTGAATCACTTCAACCTTGTTTGGATAAACCTATCGACCTTGAATGATGTACAATTTGCAAGCTCTTCAACCGAGTCTTTGTGTTGCGATCTATACATGTGTGTACGTTTGATTTCCATTACCCATTACCCAATTTGACCATGACCCATTACCTATTTCTGATTTGACCATTATCCTTTATCTTAAGTACCCATACCCTTCCCCACCTACCTTAACTTACAAAAACTACACATCTATCAAAACACTCACTGACTCCGTATAACACCTCATCAGTTCCTTGTTTGAGGGGGATCACCTTCACCCAAACTTGGGAAACCATCACCTTGAGCCTTACTTGGGGTAATCTCACTCTCACTTATATTTGGGGCAACCACTTCCTATTTTTGTCTGTCATTGATGTACTTGCTCCTTAACTTACTCCTCTCTCCTACTTCCCAAGTTAGCTTGCTTTGGTTACTTTTCATACTAGATCTTTGGAAAACCATATGCAAAGGCTAGGTCACCGGGTGGATTAAGATGTGCACTAGCAGCCTAAGTAGTCTATGATGGCGTACTTACGTGGGAGGCCAAGAGAGGATCTCGGTCATGTTTTCTAAGTTGGGGAGTTCACGATGCTCGGCTCTATGTCTTCTACGTGAGTATAAATCCTTCACGAGCCATCTCTCTCCTCAACACCATAGTTTACGCAACGGAGTCTTTGCTTCTATATCTCCCTCTTGCACACCTCATTATACTTAAGCCGCCTCTCCTCTCTCTACCTCTCTACCACTAGGTCTACCATCTTTCACCAAACCTATTCCTGCCCTCGTACATGGTGAAGTTTAGTTATCCATTGGTTTAATCTCTAGGTTCAAAGTTACCATCAAGATCTTGATCGCTAGTGGAATACCTTGAAGATATACTCCTCTTAGATACCAAAAAAAATGGAATTCAACTACCTCCGGAAAGAATACTTTGAAATTGAATATTCGAATATAATATAATTGTTTAGAACACCATGAAACCACGTATCCACGGTGCGAGTCCGATCAAATCAGCATCATAAAGGGCCTAAAATTCTCCCTGTGTCTAGACAAGTGCGCGATACCTCTAATTTCATTGAGATGCATAAGTAGTAAGTCACTCGTATAGTTCTATTGGAAAGATAGCAAAAAATCTCTCATATAGGCTGTCATATAGATTTTGTTCTACCCAAATACATGTGTTAAACTCAAATCCACTCATTTTGAACCGCCGTGCATATTCTTCCTCCAAATTATGTATCCACTCCTCAATACTTGCTAGAGTTAAGCGACACATCTTCATGGGAACCATCACGAACACAACTAAAAAGAGGTCCTGAGAAAGCGAAACCAATGATGTAACCTAGAATTTACCGAGATAACACCCTAGTCATGTTGGCACATCACTCGGCCTAGGCGAGCACTCACCCGAAGTGCACAAAGGTACTAGGTCCCTCTTTAGAGTTGTTGTAGCAGGATGTTAGCGTGATGAAGGAAGAAACATATATATCCATAACTAATTCACCATTCTATAATGCATGCTACATTCATATCTATGAAAGAACAAGTTTAACGGTAATCATGATCGATTAATAACATACACTACTCAATTACACACAGGAATAACACTTCGGTTCGGCCAATATCTTTCATCTATTAATAAACACAAAAGCTCCTTACAATAATGGCAATCTATACCAATGTGTGTTTGGATCTGATACAGTAATCCAATCATATGCATGTACCTCTATATCTTCATACATCCATCTCTCTTTGTGTATATCTTCTACTACGTTCTTCATATCATATATATAGGGTGGGGGCTTGCCCTTCACCGCTTATCTATTCCATAAATAGGTCGCATGCTATTAATAACCACATGTCGTTTATAGGCATAACCACACATGCAAGTTTCCTATTCTATAGACCTCTTATAGTTAACTGAAGTGACAATCCTATTCTTAGCTCATCTCCATGCAAAACGCTTGATCCGATCATCTAAAGATAGAAAATGCATGGTGCGCATGTCTCTACATCGTTGGTGTGTTCTGCATGCCATCTTCTAAAAATAGGTCTTCATGCTAAAAAAATTGGCTAAGTCTGAATGTTGAACTTGCCCTCCATACCTTTGGTTCTTCTGTCCCCTCCCGCCCTTGATCTGGCCTTCTCTCTCTCACGAACTTCTTGTGTGATCTTTAACAAGTATTCTATGATCAACACCGATATATGCGGTATTGATCCAAAATCGTGGTCCATAAAATCATAACCATTCCTAATGCCAAACCCATAAAACAAAAGCTACGGAAAATGCATCCTCGTATTGCCCTTCTTGTCAAAGAAGAAATTCAATGCCTTCTCTCGATTTCCTTCATCCTACCCATTGACTATCCCCAATGGATTTCTAACATCGTTCTTATTATAAAAAAGTGACAAGGGATTCCACATTTGCACAAACTTCCATGACCTCAATCTAGCTTGTCCCAAAAAATGATTTTCCCCTACCCAGCATTGACCAACTAGTTGATCTCATCGCCGACCATGAGATGCTATCACACATGGAAAGTTTCTTGGGTTATAATCAAATATTACTCGCTCCAGAAGATCAACACAAAACTACCTTCATCACTCCTTGGGGGACCTTTTGCTATTGGGTCATGCCTTTTGGCCTTAAAAATGCTTGGTGCTACATATCAACAAGCCATGAATTAATACTTCCATAACATCATGCATCACATATTGGAAGATTATGTAGATGACCTTCTTTCCAAATCAAACATTGAGCCAAACACTGACGGTCCTTAAGGTTATCTTTGACTACCTCATCAATTATTGTGTTCATTTTCAACCTAAGAAGTGTGTCTTTGCGGTACTTTCAGGAAAACTCCTTGGTTTCATCATTTCTTTGCGTGACATAGAATTCAATCCTTTTAAAGTGAAGTCTATTCTTGAAATTCCTCCACCTACTAATCCTTGTCAACTTTGAAGCTTGCGAGGTAAGTTACAATCTATTCATCATTTTATCTCGCATGACTTTCCGACCGCTTTACCAACCATTTCATCATCTCCTCAAAAAGGACATCTCCTTGAATGGGATGATGAATGTCGTAAAGCCTTGATGCCTTAAAACAATACCTTATTCAACCAATAGTGCTCATTCCTCCTAAGGATGACCAACCCTTTTACCTATACATTTCCGCCATTGACCATTCCTTAGGTGTCATGCTCACTCACTTTGTGACGAGCATCACGGAGAAAAAGTGTTTTATTACATATATCTTACCCTTTTAGACTATGAAAATAGATACTGACCACGCCAAAAAACACTTCTTAGCCTTAGTTTTTTTCACCACTAAGATTCGTCATTACCTTCTCAACCACAAAACCTTTGTCATCACCAATATTGACCCTTACATTACATGTATGCCAAACCCTACCAACATCAATGTGTTACATGCTAGATCATGCTTCTTTCTGACCTCGACCTTAAATTCATCCATCAAAAGTCTATCAAAGGCCAAACCATCATCGACTAACTAGGAGACGCACCTATTTCTAGAAATCAACCCTCTAACTTTGATTTCCCAAACGAATCCATTTTTACCCTCTCCTCGCGATACCACTTACCAAATGAACCTCTTCTTTGATGGTTCCAAATGTCAACGTGGGGGTGGTGTTGTTGTTATCCTCATTCCCCTTGGCCTGAAGCCATGCCTTTATCTTTCAAACTATATTTTAAATATACAAACAATATCACTTTGAATACGAAGCACTTGTATTGGGTCTCAAGATTCTTATACCTTAGATGTTAAGTCAATCGATATCTTTGGTGATTCCTTAAAAACTGGTTATAAACCAAGTCAATGGTATATAGCAATTTCATAATGAAATACTTCAAAAGTATAAACATCATGTAGACATACTTTTGACTACCTTTGATCGTTATAAACTTCAAACCTCCCCATGTTCTACCAATAAATTTGTGGATATCATGGCCTGCTAGCTTCTTAGATACCCGCTTCACTGCTAAACTCTAAGATCTTTGTGATAATCAAAGGTTACAATCACCCTCTTATTTACCTCATGAGGTCCACTCCGTTGGAACCGTTACACCTGACCCATGTGACCTTTGGTATAAGTAGTTTACAAACTATCTTTCCCTTTCCATTCTACCTCCCGATCTCACTCGTAATAGACAACATGTCTTTCTTAAAAGTGTCTCTCACTATGTCATCATGGGTGGCCTCCTTTATAAGTGTGGCTTCGACGGTATTCTCTTACGATGCCTTACAAGTTCTGAAATTCCCTACACCATTAAGGAAGTTCACGATGGAATTTGTGGAGGTCACTTTAGTGGCTTAGTTGTCACTAAATGCATTCTTTGCCTTGGATATTATTGGCCAACCCTAAACCACGACTATTGTGACTATGACAAACATTGTGTGAAATTCCAGCAACATGCTAATCTTCATCACACACCTATTCATGTCTTACAGGTCGCACGAGACCTTTGGCATTTCTCTCAATGGGGCTTGGATCTTGTTGGAGAGATCGATCCCCATTCCTCACAACGCCATCAATGGATTATAACCGCTACTGAATATTACACTAAATGGGTAGAAGTCATTCCCCTCATTTCTACAAAAGCTGAGAAAATATGTGAATTCATCAACCACCACATCATTTGTCACTTTAGTGTTCCTCACCGCCTCATCACTGATAATGGAAAGCAATTTAAAAACAAAACCCTATGAAAAATTTGCAACACTTTTGGAATCCAATTCAGTTTCTCGTCACCTTATTACCCACAAAACAATGGCCAAGCAAAATCAACCAATAAAACCTTGAACAAAATTCTTATGAAAGTAGTTGACGATACTGGGAAGGATTGGCATATGCACATTCCTTTCACCTTGTGGGCTTATCGCACTAGTATTCACACTTGCCCATTTGTTGCCACACCTTTTCTATGGTCTATGGTATCAAGGCTATCTTGCCTCTCGAAGTCCAAATTCCATCTCTCCACATCTCACTACAAGACATGCTCAATGACGATGACTTTTTGAGGACCGTCTAGCACAATTTGATTTGTTAGATGAACATCGTCTCAATGTTCTTGACCATCTCCAAATCTACCAAGAATGTTTGAAGCATGCCTATGAAAAATGTGTTCATGAATGAACCTTAAAGGGGCCGGTGACCTCATCCTAAAGGAAAATCAACATGTAACCAAAGAAGAGAAAAGTAAATGGGGTAAATTTTCTCCTAATTGGTTTGGACCCTATATCGTTACTCATGCATATGGATCATGTTTTTATCGAGTTATCTTCACTCGAAGGTAAACCCAAACATGATCCCCTCGATTCCTTGCATCTTAGACCATTTTATTGTTGACATTAAGTCCTATATCACCTTCTATCAATTGACCACTCGTTCCTTGAGAAATTTTCACCTTCCATATTACCATTTGGAGGATCAATGACTAAACAAGAATCACGTGATTACCTATCACCTTTAGCCTTATCTTGATATGAGTACCGAGGCTCTACTCATGGCATGATTCTCATGGATACTTTTCATCTTTTTAAAGATGGAATCCCATGGTCGTTCATCACTTGAAACCACCTCTTTCATAGTTAACCTTTGTGTGTTATGGTTTTGTCTTCTAAACAAGAACCTAATCTTCCTCTATAGTATTTTCCATGACATAAACGTCCAAAAATACAAAATAGGATTCAACTCATTGAGTCAAAATTCTAGCAAAAGATGACTCCCTCAAAAGGGACATCTCTTCTCTCTATCTCACCATTATGAAAAGATTTGGTCCCTTGAAGGACAACTATATACATCATCATTGCAAAAATGCAATAAAATATTCAGAAGCTTCCCACATTGATCGACGAGAAGACCTTAAGGAAATAATATGCTCATCCCATATAGACTTCCCGCATCGATCAGTCTATCAAAAACAAAAAAATGAAGAAAATGATAAATTTTTCGTCATGGACTTGCCTATTTTTTATCTTGGGTTCCTTCTAGGTAAAAACATTGTCGTACACTAAGTTACGCTAAATCACCTATTTTTATCTCATTACCTTTTCACCCAACTGTTCTATCTACTCAAGGGACTTACATGACCATGACATTTCATGATCATGTGACTTTATTCACCCTTAGAATAGTCTATTATGCAACGCCTTTAGGGTCTCACATTCATAAGATCATCTTGGGTATGGTAGACTCATTAGGGTTCTTATCAATTAAGCGACTCTTTTACCACCTCTTACCATTCACCTTCCTCATTAATTATTGATTATCCTATATAGAACCAGACCATCGACACATACATTTAAATGACTCAACCATGCCTATCATCTAAGACTCAACCATGCCTATGACCTACACTCAATCATACCTAAAACCTACCAACCCATTCCTCTACCTCATCACATTCTTCCCTAGCTTATGGGAGAACTACATCGACCTGAGGCCCCTTTTGTCGGGGCTATGTAGGCAACACTCCTAGGGCATGGGGCCCTTGGAGGTTAGCTCGGCCACTCTTTACCATAACCAATTTTCCCTTCACTTTCCTATGCACGCTCTACCTTAGTTAGTTTCCATTTTATATCAACAATTGGAAATTAAACCAAACAAGCACCAATTAACAAACATTTTTACCACTTCATCAAATCATTCATTTATCATTTTTATATTTCCACCATAGCAAATATTTGGAAATTTAAACCATAACACGCATGACCATCATCAATTGTCTTCCATGTTACGATAACTTGGAACTTAAATCAAAACCTAAACCATGACTATACCATGCCTATGACTGGCTCCATAATGCCTAATTTACCTAACTCAACCATGCCCGATGACTGACTCGAACCACGCCTATATGACTGAATCCATCATGCCTATACCTAACTCCATCATGCCTATACCTGACTCCACCATGCCTAATTGACCTAACTCAACCATGCCTATGACCTGACTCCATATGCCTATACCATACTCCACCATGCCTAAAGTGACCTCACTCAATCATGCCTATGACCTTGACTCAATCATGCCTAATTCACCTAGTTTCCATCACATAAATAATAAAACTAGAAATTACACACATAAATACAACATCATACCATAAATATCACCATCTCTATATAAAAATCATCAGAATATGTGTGTCCATAAATATGTGCACAAAAGAAAAATCAGTACACGTGCCTCTCATATATAATCTCAACATCTTCGACACGCATGAGTTGGTGTACTAATCAAAATCTTAAAAACTCTCATATACATCCTCATTTATCTTGGCTGCAAGTCGGTATAAATAAAAATATCTAAAAATCTATATCTTGAACATATAGGGTTCTTAGTTGTCACCCCACACGATGTCCATATCAATCTCATATGTATCCTCCTCCTCCCTTTGATGTGGCACCTGCCACCATCTCTCTGCGCCTGTATGTGGGTCTACCCCCCTCATCATTGCACGGCTTGAAGGCTGGGTCCGGCTTCCATGAGCTATTCATCTCTCCTGACTTTATCTATGGGCTCATCATCCACCTATACTCTTTGCACTATGCATTCAAGATTTGGTCCTCTCACTCGAGGCCTATTGTACCATATGCTCTAAATAAGAAGGGATGTTTCTCCGGAAGTAGTCAAATGATCACAGTAGTACATTTCCTCATTCGGGGCATCCATGAACATGGCCATCTATAATGTCTATGGTGGTGCCATCGGTCTCAGACCCTATACTTATACCATGGGACCATGTCTCATTTGTTACCTATACCATGGGAACCTATCACGAGCTGTTCAGGTTCTGTGCTAGTATGCACACACTCTGACCTGGGCCGGTAGAGGCTCTGACCTATCCCCCATCTCCATCTCCACCTTATGCGAGTGCTTGTCCTAGGTGTCTGGGCACTGTAAAGCTACCACTTGTGCTTGTAATGTGGCCACCACATATGCCTCGGACCTAATCAATTGCCCTTGTAAACTTTGTAATCTAGGCCTTTAGGGTGACAACATGTCCTGTAAAGTTTCCTACGAACTATAAGGGTAGTAGAGTCTGGTTGCCTTTTCCTAGGTGGTGTTACTCATAGCTGCATTGACTACCACTACCTATATCTATCTATAACTCTGGCATCATCAATTCCGCCAGTCCACTGCCTGTTCCTCCTACCCTGTTAGCACTTTTGGTTGTGGTAAAGGCACACACCTCTCCACATCATCTTTCCTATACTATAGGAATGGTGGAGGCACATCCTGGGGTATCCTAACTCTTTGCGTAACCCTATCTACGGGTATCATCTCATTCTCACTAGTACGGCGTCCCTCTATCCACCTCGGTAGTTGTAACTCGTCCGAGCTCCACCGAGCATCTGCATGTATGAGGGGAAGCCAACATATGGCCTCAAATGATGTCCCTTTGTAGATAACCCCTCCAAAGCAACCACCTATAATATGCCACGTTGTAAGTAGCCCTACTTGACTCTGTGCTCTCCAACAACATGCGTATAATTCATGTATCAACTCAAACAAATCCTACCTTGAATACATCCGGTTGGGGCATACCAACTAGATGCACACATATGATGTGCTCGTATGCTTAGCAGTGTAGGAGAAAGGTGCAGCACAAGCTAAACCTCCGCATAGTTGCCGCGTAGGCCCATAGCTCCATGTATAGCTGCACCGATTATGCTTTAGTGCCTAAGAAAGCGAGTCTTATTCTCCATCATGTCATTAAGAACCCCCATTAGTTCCGTGGGAATCTCCCACCCTCCTCATATGGCAGTGCAAAACAACACATTACCTCCATAATCAAGACCACTAGCCTCATCTCCTCGGGATGGGCTACATACATCTCTCCATAGCTCAGGCTCGCATTCTGTGGAACCTCATCTCTATCATCCCCTCTCCAAAACACATCAACATCAGCTCCTCTCGAAGAAATAAAATACACCTACGTCCCCACTATTGGTAACCATAGGATCTTATACATGTCCTCTAAGGTGATTGTGATCTCACCCGTTGGTAGATGAAATGTGTTGGTCGTTGAATCCCATCTATTGATGAGTGTGACCATCAAGCTCGACTCCGAAATGTGTGCCTATATCATCGACCCTAATAAGGTTGACATATGTAATGTGCGCCACTCCTCTGTAGTTACATTCCCTCATACTTGATAGTAACAAAGGTGGTACTTTGTCTCTCATCTGCAACTAGTCCCTAGCCTGCACCCAACAAATCATACCATTGTTAAACCTTCACCATACCCAACACATCTCTTACGACAAACCTATTCCCAAACCCTTATTGCTTATTGTACCCCAACCCTACCGATTACCCCATATTTACACCCACCCACTCATACCATTTATACCTATTACCCTATGCATTCTTAATAAACCTACCTTTCCACATAACTAAGCATCTTTTTGCCTTGCCCTACCTTGTTTCTTGATTTATTTTTCCCAACATCGTACCCGGCATCGGTCGCCCGATCGACATCGGTCCATCATGACTAATATCGGTCACTGCTACTTGATTAATGCCATCGATGCCATTTGAAGCCGTCAAAATCTTGGCCGGTGTCGATCACTTTTATGGTAATCGAATCCAAAATCCATCCTATCTCTCCCAAAATTCTCAAATCTAACCTAGAATCCCATCTTACCTTCCCCAAACCTAACCTAAACCCCCTCACCACCCCTATTTACCCTACTAAGATCTCCCCCTACCTTATTGCCAAATTTTTAACCACAAATTCAAAATTATCCCCCACCCCAACACCAATTTTACCAACCTATTTTCAACAAATGACAAATTAGGATCGAATCCTACCTCATCACGGTGCCATCGGCATGGTGGTACGATCCAGCCCACTTGCACCATTGGCCCACTCAAACCCTCTCCTACCTCTACCATTCCCAAATCCACAAACCTAGTACTCTAATCCAACCAATCAAATCGATCCCCTGAGCTCGTGGACCCATCTCCCTAGCTCCTCTCACCAACTCATCCTCTCCACCTCAGTGAGTCTGACCTGTCCTTCTCTCTCAAAAAAGTACCAAAAATTGAAACGGCTCTGTCATTTTCTCCAAAGTCATAACACAATAATGATTCCGTAAAATATGGAATTTTTGTTTTATAAACCCAACCCAATCTGACTAATGTCGGTCATATTTGTGCCCTAGCTAACCGACGTTGATCACCCTATAATCGGCATCGATCAACCCTTATAACTATTTTTCCTTGCTAAGCTTCCTTTTTCTTATAACCATTAGTGCCAATGCACCTTTTATCATTCCGCCACCCATTGAACCATACCTACAAGCTCAACCTACCCCTACATTTCCTTTGTTGCGTCTTAGGAGTTGTTATTTTACCTATACCTTGGCCTTACCCATGTCATGACCTATTTTCCTAAACCTAACCTACTTGGTGTGATCATTGACCTTATACACTCACTATACCTTGTGATGTTGTTACCTATGTTATTTTAGCCTACCAACCATACCTTGCCTATTTTCGTGTCATTTATCCCAACCAAACCTTTGGTGTACCAAAACATACCTAAACATTCCTACACCTGACCTACGTTGTGTTTCTAGACCATATCCTATACCTTGGATACCTAAATCACCTCACCCTTGTTTGGATAAACCTATTGACCTTAGATGATGTAGATTTTGCAAGCTCTTCAACTTGGTATCGTGTTGTAATCTATACATGTGCATGCGTTTGATTGCCATTACCCATGACCCGATTTGGACCTTGACTTATTACCTATTACGAGTTCACCATCACCATTTTGTTAGGATAAAAATATTATTATCCTAATATTAATTATGCATAGTTTAATTATTTAATTAATTTTATTAATTAAATAATAATGAATTGAATTATTTTGTTATATGGTTCATAAACCATATTTGTCTTTTATTCATATTGTTATATTGTTTTGAACAATATATTTGTATTTATTCATTTGTGCTTCCCGGATGTTATTGGAAGCTTGTATATTTAGGAATTTGGTTCACCTGTGCAACTTAATAGTTTGTTTGTATTTGGCTGTGCAATATCTATAAATATTGCAGCCCATTCTCTGTAATGGTTGATTGATTGAGATTAATAAAATTGATCAGGCTTCCGTCCCTATTTCTCAATCTACATTTGGTACCAGAGTGAATTGAAGCTCCTGGCAAGGTTGGAGAAGGTTGTAGAAGAAGGAGAATTTGTGGAGAAGAAATCTGCAGAGAAGGAGAGCGGTCTTGCCTCTTGCGGCTTCCCGAAACCCCTGCTGACCCTGACTCTCTGTTCGAGTTCGGGTGTTTGGAACGCAATTTTTTTTGGCACTGGTGCACTCAGCACCAGGCAAAATTTGCTGCAGGTATTGAAAATTCTTTAAAAAATTTTTTATTATTTTTCTCCCCATTTGGGGTTTTATCTCTAATATTAGAGATGTTTTTAGTCTCTATTTTTTTATCCAACCTCTACATTTAGAGGTATATCTGGTTTTGGAGGATCATTTGCTATATTTGGAGGCCGTGTGAATAAGCGACTCCATATAGGCGCAGATCAGAGAGGGGCAGCAGTTGAAGGAGGCGTGAAAACCCTGAGTTGGACTGCTGCATTACCTGACAAGCAAGGCTGCATGATATCGGTCTCTCACGCCTAAGCCTCCGCGCACCTACCTGAAAAGCAACCAAGAAATAAAAAAAAAAAAAAGTGGCGTTTGCTCATGTCCAAAGATTGGAAGGAAGGCAATTGTTGCAACAGTTGGAGAAGCTGTCCCACGCAGCGCTGCCACTGCCATATACTCTCACGCTCGACCTGTATAAAAACGGTGGAAGAAAAACAGGCGGCCAAACAAAAAGGTGCCCAAACAAAAAATATACAGTCTTTCACTTGCACAAAGCTGAGCCTCCACGCCAAAGCCTGCAATAGACTCCAAGCGGCCTGCACACAAAACAAATGGTGGATGAATATTAAAAAAGGCGGCCAAAGCAAGAAATACACAAAAACAGCGGTGGAGAAATAGCAAAAGGAGATTAAAAGGCGTTTCTTGATCCATTTTTTGAGCAAAGGAAACCTAAACGCCCACCGAGCTCCACGCAAGCGCCACGTGGACTCTCTCCTCTGCCAAGTGCAGTTTTAAAAAGTAAGTCGATTTTCCCTTTAATTAAATACAAGTTACTTCATTTCATGCCTGAGCGCCCCTAAGAGGCCAAGTTGGTTATTGGATGCGCCTTGGGAGTGAGAGGTGTGGGGGTCGAATCCTGCCCCAACACTCAAAAACTCACTTTTTGAAATTTGGTGGATTTTTTTGGGCTTGCTAAATTTAGCATGATTTTTGAATTTAGTTATAACTAACTAAATTTAGCGGAGAAACCCCTAAGCTAGGGTAAAAAAAAATTTCTCCCATCTGGTCTGTTTTTTCATTTCGAACATTTTTTTGCAAAGGAGACCCATCTAAAAATTGCATCTTCAGCTTCTTTTTTGCAATTTTTAGCATTTTGGGTCGTATTGGGCTCGAGGAGGCCACGGGACCCATGGCGAATTTTTGCTGCCATTCAAATTGTATAGTTTTTTGAATGTAAATTGTATACTGCTGCATATTGTACTAATTTGTAGGTTGCCATAGTCAACTGCAAACTTTGTAACTGCTCAAAAACTGGTAGAATTGTAATAAAAAACAATAAAAAAATTTGGTTCTGTAACACTCATGAGATCCTAGATCTCATTCGCAGCGTTCGGTATATACGGTGCCTGCGGAAGCGCTTACGGGTAAAGCCGTCGTGACTACTACTGCACTTAACACCTAATATAGCTGCGATAACCAAGCGTCGTGCGGGCATCGTCCTATAAATCGGCGGGGAGTAATAAGGTCACGGTGCACACTGATATGAACCATCCCATCCATCTGTGAATGATTGCGAGACATAAATCCAGGCCGAGAAACTATCCAAGTATATAGCGAAGTTACACGCGTATGAGGATATTTCTTTGAGCGGTGTCGATAATCTGAGACCCCATCGATCTTGTCTTGGTACCACGTATTGAATTCTTTCACGTATGTTAATGCCTCTTTCACGCATGGGTATATAGAAAGGGCGAGCTTCTTCCACGTGCACCGATGGGTATATCGGAAGGCGCGTATATAGAAAGGTTTGGTATATCGGGTGACGGTATATAGATTGGGAGACCTAATACCTCGAGTGATAAGAGCAAACCACATCGGTGATCTCTGCAAAATGGGCACTAATGCCCCCAAATTTTTCTTCGATTCACAATTGCTCGAGGAGGAAGCAACTATCTTTGCATGGAAGACAAAAATAAAGACACAACTTGAGTTTGAAGAAATCGGCTGTTGTTTGGTACTCTAACGAGATCACCAAGCCCGATGCAACACAACAACGGCAGGTTTGATAGAGCGGATCAGAAAGCAAAACTCATCATCTTGTTTGGAGTGTCGACGATGTATGAAGCCCACATTCGAGATGCCACTGACAGCAAAAGAAGCGTGGGATAAGTTTGAGCACAATATATGAGGCCAAAAACAAGAATGTCATACTAAATTTGTAGAGTCAGTTACATACACTGAAGTTCAAGCAAAATGAGAAAATTGAAGCTTTCTTAAGAAGAGTTGCGAGTTGAGGGCTTCACTTCTAGCCCTAGGAGAAGCGGTCATAGATGAATCTCTCGTTCCCATTATTTTGAGAGCTCTCCCTTCTTCTTACCGCATTTTTGTAACAACACTAAACTTGTCAAATATGACAATTAGTTTTGACAAGCTAGTAAACCTACTGCAACAAGAGGAAGCAATGCACAATAAGGATGATGAAGAGGAGCGAGAATGTCTTCACATCAAAAATGGAAAGGAAAAGGTAAAGGAAAACCTAAATCCTATCGAAGTCCCAACATCGGGAATCAGTATCATGGGGACAATCAACAGAAGAAGCGATGTCCAATTTGCAAAAGAGGACATGACTTACAAGATTGTTGGTATAACACTTATAAGAAAGGTTCATCAAGTAACTCTAGACCACAACAACAACAATCTTACAAGGGACATTCTAACAACTATCACGGGTAGAAAAAGGGGAACTGGAAAAGAAGACCCCACCAGTGAAGTAATATTCTTTGCAAAGCAACAAGAGTCGATCAGACAATGAAGACTTCTTGTTCACTGCTCGATCAAGTGAACCATCCACGTCATCTAGTGATGTCTGGTATGTTGATTCGGGAGCCACTCGACACATGACCGGCCAGAGACTGGTTTATTTCAATGAGGACATGCCATCGAAAAATCATGTTTCGTTGGGAGATGATTCTTCATATACAGTTCAGGGGATTGGAAACATTTCTCTACCCCTTGGTTCATGCAAATGCAGACTATCGGATGTTCTATATGTCACAGGTTTGACAAAGAATCTTCTTTTGGTGATCGACTCCTAGATCACAACTGAAAATTGACTTTGATAGTCAATCCGAAAGAAAATGTGTTTGATTCGAGATAAATCCAGAGGCTCGAAAATAATTGCAAAAGCCTCAAATGTGGGACGTATGTTTTGACTTGATTTCATTCACAAAATGATCAAGCACTTGTGGCTAAAAACTCCACCTCGGCCGATTGTGGCATCGAAGATTTGGTCATGTAAGTTTCAAATATCTCGAAACACTTCGTCGGTGTAATATGGTACATGGGCTACCATCTCTTCAGAAGGATATAGACAAGTGTCCTCACTGCTTAGCAGGAAAACAACACAAGTTTCATTCCAAAGAGGAGTACATTCCGAGCTCATGGTAAACTTGACTGGTTCACCGATCTTTGCGGTCGATGCAGCCAAGTCATTCTAGATTCCATTACTTCATGCTTTGTGTTGACAAATATTCACGGAAAATGTGGATTTTTGTCTTGTGAGAAAAGTGAAGCCTTTGAAACATTCAAAAAGTTCAAAGTTTGATTGAGAAAGAAAGCTGGTTGTCATCACATCGAGAACTCTCCACTCGAGATCGAGGGGGAATTCACCAATGATGAGTTCGAGACTACCTACAAACTCATGGGATTCGTCGACAAATGCCCTCCTCCTCACACACCGCAGCAAAATGGTGTTGTTGAGAGAAGAAATCGTCTTATCATGGAAATGGTGCGATGCATGATTGATGATTCGGACTTTGCAAAGACATTTTGGGCGAAAGCAAAAACAATAGTGTATTTGTTGAGCAGTGTACCTGTTTGCTCTTGATGGAATTACACCACAAGAAGCATGGTCAAAAAGGAAACCATCCATTGCACACCTCAGAGTATTCGGGTGCAAAGCAAGCATGCACATACCCAAACAGAACAGAAAGAAATTGGACATGAAGTCACAAAATCTCATCTTCATTGGATACAGTGAAGAGACTCTTGGGTATAGATTGATGGATCCTAAGACCAGAAAAGTCTACACAAGTAGAGATGTTGAGTTTTTGAGAAGAAGGAAGCAGAGACTCCTCCTCCGGACTCGCAAGATGTAGATTTTTCACCCGTTGTAAAAATTGAAGCTAATGTTCCCTCAGAAGATGAAAGTGATGATGGGGATGATGGTGTTGATCAGATAGAACCATGACAACCACATGGGAATAGCTCAGCGTATGCCCAAGTGGTGTACAAGTACGTTACGAGATGCAAGAATGGATGTTCCACCGGATACATCCACCCCTGGACCACGGACTCATAGTAAAGCAAGAGAAGAAGTTAACTTTGCTTTGATGAGTAGAGTTATTGAATCAGATGAGCCCTCTACAGTCAGGAAATCCCTATAGTCAAAAGCTTGGAAAGATGCCATGGATTTTGAATATCAATCAGTGATGAAGAATAACACTTGGCAGCTTGTTGATCTTCCACGGGAAGAAACCCATTGGATGCAGATGGATATTCAAAACTAAGTACAAATCAGATGGGACGGTGGACAAGTGCAAAGCAAGACTTGTAGAAAGTGTACGCACAAAAAGAAGGCATTGACTATGAGGAGACATTTGCTCCACATTGCTAAGATCAAAATGATCGGGATGATCTTTGCTCTAGCTTGCTCGATTTGGATGGAAAGTTCACCAAATGGACGTAAAAGTGCCTTCTGAATGGAGATTTACAAGAAGAAGTCTACATGACTCAACTTTGAGGGATATGTAGTACAGTCAAGAAAAAAGGTATGCGAGACTCGGGAAATCTCTATATGGCCTCAAACATACACCCGGGCATGGTACATCAAGATTGATGAGCATCTCGTACAACATGGATTCGTTAGAAATCCATACGATCCCAATCTCTACCTCAAAAAGCAAGGGGGGGAGATGGTGATTGTTGTAGTTTATGTCGATGATCTAGTCATCACTGGCAGTTTAGTGAAGATGATTGATGAAACGAAGAAAGATCTTAAGTGATCATTTGACATGACAGATCTCGGGCTTATGCACTACTGTCTTGGACTAGAAGTATGGCGAGAAAGAGAATCACATCTTTGTTTCTCGGATGAAATATACCAAGACTATGCTCAAGAAGTTTAGGATGATGGATTGCACACCGATTGCTACACCTATGGAGAAGCATTGAGTTATCTCGTTGAGATCCATCTCTGAGGTAAGTGCCACTCTCTGTCGGTGATTGGGAGTCTCATTTACGACCTACACTAGACCAGATATTAGCTTTGCAGTGAGCTATCTATCCAGGTTCATGCAGGAACCCAAAGTTTGTCATTGGAAGGTAGCAAGGCACATTTTGAGATATCTCAAAGGATCAGTGGATCTTGGTCTAGAATATAAGAAGAATGAAAACTTCTTCTTGATAGGATATTTGGATTCAGATCATGCGGGTAACATTGATGATAGAAAATCCATACGGATTTGTATTCTTTATGGGATCTGGACCAATATCATGGGGAAGTAAACAACACTTTGTTTCTCGCTCTTCCTGAAGCCGAGTATCGTTCTGAGGAGAAGGCATGCATCGTGAAGCGATTTGGCTACGTCGCATCTTTGGAAGGACTTGGAATACCACGGGACAAACCAACCACCATGTATGTTGACAATGAAGGTGTTCTCAAACTTGTTCGCAATCAGTTTTCATGAGAGAACAAAGCACATTGAGGTTGAGTTCATTTCATACGTGAACATGTGTTGAAGCACAACATCGGCTTGATTTTGTCAATAACAATTGAACAACGAAAGCGAGATATTTTCACAAAGTCACTTGCACGTGACAAGTTGAGTTGTTCGAGAGAGTTCTCTCCTCATCTCTTGAAAATGTACAATTAAGGGGGAATGTTAGGATAAAATATTATTATCCTAATATTAATTATGCATAGTTTAATTATTTAATTAATTTTATTAATTAAATAATAATGGTTATTTTGTTATATGGTTCATAAACCATATTTGTCTTTTATTCATCTTTGTTATATTGTTTTGAACAATATATTTGTATTTATTCATTTGTGCTTCGGATGTTATTGGAAGCTTTGTATATTTAGAATTTGGTTCACACATGACTTAATAGTTTGTTTGTATTTGGCTATGCAATATCTATAAATATTGCAGCCCATTCTCTGTAATGGTTGATTGATTGAGATTAATAAAATTGATCGGGCTTAGTCCACTGTTTCTCAATCTACACATTTTCCATCCTACTCATACCCATCCCCACCCATCTACCAATACAAACTATGCAACATAAAGGGGGAAAATGTAGACACCAAAATTGGTTCACACTCCCTTGGTCCATGTTGAATAGCCAACTTAAACATGCTCACCTAACCATGACCCTTTTACCCCACATTAATATTAATTTAATTATTTACAATTAAAGTAATACCCATGCTCACAATATTCATTATTTAATTACCTTAATTAAAACTAATTCCCACCCCACCACCTCACCTAGACACCTCATCACAAACCTATTTTTAGCATATTTCCCCTTTACTAGGGCTCAACATTCACTCACCATAACTAACTAAGACTTAGCCCTACCTACCTTAATGAACTAATACTTAGTGCTGACCCTAAAATCACATGCCTATTCTCCCTTTTTTATTATTAGGGTGCAAAAGCCTAGACTTTAGCTATAGTAGAGGCTTGATCTATCAAAGGAGGGCACTCATTTACTTGAGAAGGAGGTTTGCGTGGGGCCTCTTGCATCAGGACTTGAGAACCTTTCTTCCTGGATGCCTTGGATACATCTTTCTTCTTTTGAGGATATTCTTTCGTAGTGGGAGTGGGACCGATGCAGCTGATTCTAACATTCTCTTCCTATATATTGTGTTGTCCGTAACTTAGGTGCGTGGTATATTTGTATCTTCTGTAGCTTGGTTGATTGCACAAAAGTCCTTCACGCCAAAGAACATCAAGTTTGTCTACAGAGGAGCTTCAGACTTCCTTGGTTATACGCTTGAGGGCGCTTATTAAGGGCTCACAAACTAAATCATTCTAGATCATGAAGGCTTGGGCGCACACAACATTCACATAATGATAGTTACTATGAGGCATGTTGTAAGGGAAGCACCATTCTGACTCTTGCACCAATTTTTTTGAACTAGGCGGACATGACTTGACTTAGCACCAGCACCTTGGAAGAGAAGGTGCGAGAGGAAAAACTTGCAAGGGCAGATGTGCATTGGAATTCCATCTATCATTCTATTGGTTGGGCACGTATCTTGATTTCCATACTGATTATGCCAAGGCTGATTGCTTTGGCCATGCACCTGATTAGAATTACCTCTATAGGCTTACGCCTGTTGCTTTTCTAATGATATGAATTTGTTTGATAAATTTCTAATTAAGGCCTTCAACTCTTCATCTTCCTTCTACTACTGTTTGGAGAGTAGGTTGTTGAGTGAGTTGTGCGCTTTTTCTCGGGGAAAAGGGATAGGCCACAAAAATTTGGGACACTTGTGACATTTATAGGAACAAGGACATAGGCGATCTGGGAGCTATCTTTCCTGCTTGAATAAGACTATTCTCTACCCTTCTTACTGCAATACTATAACCGAGTTGGTAAAGTTCTACCTCCCATAAATTGAATCATAACTGAAATATTGTTATTGAGAACCTTTAGATAATATAGGAAAACATGTTGGGCTATAGGTCTTACCACAAGAGGGATTCTATCCCAAGTCTTCTGAAATCTGATGTTGAAATCAATCATCTGCTCATTGGGCGCCCTCCTTGTTGTTGTCAGTTGCTCCACCAAAGATAGGTGATGATCGACTTATCTCAATATAATTGCAAAGAGTTGTTCCTAAAGGCTCATCCTAGGTGGTAATAGATCCAAGTCTTAGGCCTCGTACCATTAAAGTGCTTTACCTTTAAAAGAGGTCATGCAAGCATCTAACTTCTTTACATCATCATGTGTGATCAGATAGAGTAAACACACATTTGATATATCCTAGATATGATCCTAATGGGTGACTTGATTCTCACTAGTAAAGTATGGAATACTCTTGAGCATGCCATTTGGCATATCATGTTGCATAACCAGCAGCAAGGGACTCCCTCCCACAAATTTTGTAAAGTTTCTTAGTGGAGGAGGTTATTGATGTGCCATTACAGGGTGCATAGGTTGTTTACTTTGAGGAGGAGTTTAATGGGTGTGGCACGCGCAGAGATAGAGATACGCACGTAGACTTTGTAGAATGAACTCTTCTCGAGGATAGCTGGAGGTACTCAAAACAATATTTAGTTGCTGCACTTCTTCTTGTGTACACTCTTCTCATGAAAGGCACTTAGGACTAGTGAAATACAGATCTTGAAATGTTGGGAGTCACCATATGTGTTGAATGATCCTCCAAAGGCTAAAATACTAAGTCCACATACTAGAACTTAGAGATATGAAATTTGAGCTTTCGGTGATGGTCCAACCGGGCGTGCAGCTGTTGGTTTCTCAAGCGTATACTCGTCTCTCGGATCTTAGAAGGGCCTAGGTGTTTGAGATCTGCAATGGAACCACCTCCAAGTTGTGGGACCTTGAGCACTTGGGATGGATATCCGGAGAAGGCCGGTTCCTCTAACTATTTCTCATGCTAGTCTACACTTGGTGCTTGGAAGGGAAAACTAAAATAATAATGCCAAGGGACCAGGGATAGAAGGATGACATGAAAGGAAACTACACTAAAAGGTGATAGCACTAGAAAAGAGGGATGAACACTATCTACTCTGAGTGAGAATGAAAGGAAATGTGTGAAAGGAGGATATGCATGAGTAGCACAACTAAACACATATTAACCATATCGTTCTCATGGAACAAAACCAAATAAGAAACTATAAGGGATGTGAAATGGCACAACCATCACACAATTCAAAAGTAAAGGCAAGAAGAAAGAATGAAAACACATTAGGACAGAGAATAGTCACAAAACGATTCTTCTATTACTTCTAGAAATGCACAAAGCTTTTACAATGATGAAGGAGGCCGATATCCACATTTAAGAGCAAAATCTAGAGGTATGCAACTCAAAATACATAAAGTATGGAGTCCTTAGCAAAACACATAAGGATCCAGAGCATCCAACATAACAAATGAGCCTAGCTCTTACATTTATGAGGAAGAAGGGAAGGAGGGAAAACCTAAATTTGAAACACAACCACCAACAAGAAGCATTCAATTCCTACAAATCCACTTGGATATCTTGAAATACGCTTCCCCAAGTTTGTTTGGTGTGTTGAAGAAGGAAGGAAGGTGGATAATATCAAATCAGGTGGTTGGAGCAATCAGATCTGCTCATCAATGCTCAGAGAGACATTTCCCATTTCTCACCTACCAGATCCGCTAAAATTTGAATTTGAATTCTTAGCAGTAAGCTAATGTCAACAACTTTTTGACAAGTCCCTGGTGCACACTGATATGAGCTCTGTAGCAAAATATATGGCTGTTAGAAGATGTTAGAGTCGTTGGCACATGCAAAACATGTGGCACACGTGGATTGGCTGAAATGATGGCCAAATATGAAAATATTTTTCATTTTTGCCACATTTCATTTGCTTATTTGTTGTAAGGATTTAGCACCCTGCTAGCATGCTTTGGCTGGTTTTGCGAGCACACTTAGGCATGTCGGAAGATGAACTTGGCACATAGGGGTGAAAAGGAAGGTGCGAGGAAGGGCGCGTGGAAGAAAACATAGGAAGACGTGAGAAGGGCACGTGCACGATGCGCATTAGGAAATGTGGCAAATTGGTGAGCGAGAGAATGCATGGTTAAAGAGAAACTATTATAAAGTAATGGGTGCGGTGAGTGAGAGGGCCGAGGACTTAGCTAATTGAAAGCAAGTCTAAGATGCACGCAGCGAGGTGAAGAAGTTTCTTAGGAAGAAGGAGAAAGAGCAGAAGGTGGGCACTGAGGAGGAGTGGAACAAATAAGTAATAAAGACAAAATGGAAGGGGAGAACAAAAAGTGCACAAGGGCACATCGAGGAAAAATAAGGGGCACCAAGGGAAACTACAACCAAGGATTTGTCTCAATTGAACTTGACAGGTTTGTAGCCTTGATAGGAACCGAGAGCCATAATCAGTATACAAGTTATCCGAATAACTGGAGATTTATTTGGATAATAGTTCTCTTAGTTTGGTTTGCTTTACATTAATATTTGATCAAATAAGTAGCTCCTTGATACATCAACATTTTTAGGTTTGGTTATTTATCGGTTTACTATATGTTATTTATCTATCTTCATTTATATTGTTTTCTCTTATCTAATAAGGGTTGATATCCGTGAAAGGAAGTAATACTTCTGGAACTAAATTCATCGAGAAGCCCACATATACCATCTAATCCATTTTCTCTTTAGTTTTCTCTATTTACTGAGGTCTATCTAGTGGCGGTGAGGACATTCACTTTGCACTCATACATTTGTCACCATATTCTCTCAAGGTACCTTAAACCCTTACATCTTTGAGGTTGTTTGATTTATTTGTTATCTAGCTCACTAATATGGACAGGGACGAAGAAAATTTGATCAACAAGAATATTTGGTCTCATTGTCAATGCATGGTGGTTTTGAGGGTCAATTCAAACCTATAGAAGGACTTAGTAGAGTGAAGCACCCCAATCTAGTTCCCGTGAAGGGATGTTGCAATGACAAGCATGAGCTTGTGGTGATTTATGATTTTATGCAAAATGGTAGTTTTGGTAAGTGGTTGTTTTCGGAGGGTTACGCCATGGCAAGAAAATACAAGGTGGAAAAGGATGTTCTTAAGGCAATATGATTCCTTCACAAATTGGCTAGAGAATAATTTGGTCCATAAAAATATCAAGATAAACAATGTGTTATTTGACATTACATTCGAGTCTATACGCAGATATTGTAATATAAGCTTAAATATCATATCCCCGAAAGCCTCCATGTATTGCAGAAAATCTAATGAAAATATGGATGTCTATAACTTTGGGGTCATGGTGCTTGATATTTTTAGGGAGGAGTTCTACGGATCACATTTGCAATCAAAGGAGGTGGACTTGATGGAATTTTCTTAAAGCATACGTGAGAAATATAAGTTGATGTAGTTGGTGGATAAGAGGTTTTCGATGAGATACAATCCATAGAAAGTTCAATGTTTGGTTAGAGTGGGGATGTTGGCAACTCAAAGAGACAAAAATCCAAGACTACAATGCCAAAAAAATTGAGTACATTAATGGAGAAGTTCCATTTCATTCTCTTCCTCATTCGAAACCATTTTCCTACTTTTTATATCCTTATGCACTGAGTGATGTATGAAAATTTTCAGAGCGAGATGAATTGAATTTTCCCCAAACATCCTAATTTGCACTTAAACACCCTGACTTTATGTTATGATCATGTTTATTCTTACATAATAGACTAATACCATATTAAACATGGAATTTGATGGACAAAATTATGAGCTCATTTTGTGAAGCTAAATGGCATGTTGAATGTGTAGACATATACTTATAAATTTGAGAGTCATAGCCATAAAATTCAGAGATAAAATTTCCTCTATATAATGGGGTTAACACTAATGATCTTACATATTTTGATATGAAGATCAAAAGTTTTGATTATGTAGGACCAAATAAATCCTATATTTAATAAATTGACAACAATGTATGAGATTCCCTTGCAAACGGGGTTACTAAAATCTTCAAGACTTTTGTACATTCCTCCATCGTATAAGGTCCAAAAACTAGATACCACCATTATTATATACAATATCAAAAACTACCACATAATACACAAAAAATTAGACTATGTAAAACACAAAACACACATAAATCAACATTAAGCATTATTTTTCATAAACACATTGAAACCAGACTGTGAAAACCACATAACACACAAAAAACAACATTAAGCATTGTTTTTCATACACACTGATAAAACTAGACTATGTATACCGTATAACATATTGAAAAAAACATGAAGCATTATTTGTTAAATACACACTAAAACCAAATGTATAAACCACAGAACACATAGAAAACAACATTAAGCATTATTGGTCATAAAGATACAAATACCTTTAAGATGCATTCAAATTTCTAAAAGATAGTGACGATGTGGAACTTGAATTTCAGTTGAGAGGTTTTCCCTGTGATTCATCAAACACGAAATTAAGTGTTTTAAATTTGAATAAATACATCATATAATCGCATAACAATGAAACTCACCCAATCTATCTACTATAACTTCACAACTATATCGATTGTAATAATAGACCATTTCCGTGTTTTCTTGAGTATTTTTCTTCCATGAGTTGTGTTAGGCAAGGTGTACTCCTCATAGTCATGAGCATCATTTTTAAATCATCCACTATAACCTCCATGTTATCACTTTGAATCACAAAACCCACGATTTTCACATGTATGTGTGCTTGAGCTCATGGTCCATTTGGGTAACATGGGTACTACCTCCAAGTTGTGGGACTTGCTACTTGAGATAGACCTCCAAAGAAAGCGGGTTCTTCTTCATAATCCTAGTGAAAACTAATTCTCCGAAATCAAGTGATTAACTACTCGTAATCTATCACTTCCTAGGGACTAACTTGAGAATAAAGAGCATGAAAATAACAAAATCTACACTATAGAGGTTATGCACTGAAAAGAAGGGTAAGAGAATAATTCCCAATGTGTGAAAATGGAAGAAAAATACAAATTAGAGAGGGTGATAGCTTGAGTCCTCCATAGTCTAATACAAGCACTCACAAAAACAATTTCATGTATACACAATAATAATAGATCCTTGTAAGAGCATAAAGTAGACACAAACATTTGCAATAAGATTAGAGAGGTAAAGAGAATGCAAACAAACACAACAAGGGAAGATACATCCACAAACTTGCATCTATTGCTTCATTAATATGCACAGTCCAAACTATTACAAAGGGAAGGCCTGGATCACCATGCAAGGAGTCCACTATAAAGGCTTACAACACATTGGCTTCACAAAACCAAAATGATAGAGTTTTGCTACTCAAACTATCCTCCTCTAGAATGAACCCAACACATCAATTTATAGAATTTTGAGAGAGAGAGAGAGGGGATGCAATTCCCAAAATTCCCTTTCCCATCAATTGTAAGTCATGATAAATGAGTGTGGTTGGTGGTTTTGGACCTAAAAAAATCTCAAGGTTCCCCATAACTTGTAGCAGTGAAGAATGATTGCCCATGCTCATTAAATGCTTCTCAACCACTTTTCAACAACCAAACAGAACTAGGATCATTTTCCTTAAAAATCACCATCAAAACTTCATCAATTTCTGCATTTCTTGATTGTTGTGCATCAGACTCAAAACCATTATTTCAACGACACTAATTTTGTAAAAATCTGTTGAAAATTTCTCAACTTATGACCCTTTGAGTGTGAGAAGCTATTTTGAGTTTGCCAGGGATTTCTTACATTTTACGAGACTGAACATTTAAATTTTTGGAGCTGGAGATTTTTCTTTTATTTTCACCCACCTACCCTTACTAAAAATAAGAAATCCATTTTTGGCATAGAGGATGTTGAGAGCTTTCGAAAAGTCCAATTTTTTCAAAATCGAACTCTAGGTCAAAAGTTATGCCGTTTGAAGTTCAGGGTCGGGGTGTTCCACGCAGGCTCTCATAATCTACAATACTAGATTTTTTAACGCCCTTCACTTTGATATGTGGGTATTGTGTTATTTTGGTGAAATCATGGTACTAGGGTACAAGGGCCACTTAGGCCTCCAAACTCTTCTTCATCCATGATGCACAATATCTCCTTGATGTGCGGCAATTTCACCTCCGTAGAGAACTCGTATCCTGCGGCACTTGGACCATCTAGGCCCGAACTTCCACCTTTTCCATAATACATTGAATCCTCTTCCATTCCTTTGCAAATCAAGTAAATCATCTTTTCAAGGAACTTGTGGCCCGATGGAACTTGTGCCGCTTGGGCCATCGGGACCCGATTTATTCGTGAATCATTGTTTCCTTATCATTTCGGACCCAAGTCAAGGATGAGGAACCCTAGTTCCATCCGTAGTTGTTCCACCCATGCCCCCATAAATGTAATATAGTAAAATAGGCCTTTTCCCCATTTCTCTAAAATTTTAGCAAATTTTCACTAACTCCTTAGATTTTTCTTGAATAGGGAAGTTAGAGAAAAGTAAGGGGGTGCCTCAAAATCCAATTTTTGTGTTTTCACCATTTCTGCATGTTCAATTTTAAATAAATTATGCAAGTTATCGAAATTCACCTTGGGAAAATTTGAGATAAAACTCCTTTTCCTTCCTTGTTTGAGGTTGCCTACTTGCAGACCGAACCGAGGCCACAAGAGAGTGGTAGAAGTGTTGTTTCCCTTCTGAACTGGAATGAACTCAAATGGCAACAAACCAAAGTCGTGTAAAATGTTTTCAAATTGCTGCACACAATCTCCAAAAGTAAATATTTTTTCATCAGTTTTTAAAGCACATCCAACAATTATTTCAAAAACTCTTTCGATTGGTTGAGCACTTGTAATGCATGCCCATGGTTTCTATCATGTTGTTTAGGGATGAGGTATTATGTTTTCTATTGTATTGTATCATCAACCTTAACTATGACTAAAAGATAAAATTGTATTATTAATTGTGAAATAGTTGACATAGAAACACTAGTTAGTATTAGTTAAATATGTATTGTCGATGACAATGTGGGGATTTTATGATGTAGCTTCTTTAAGTGCGATTGCATTCAATTTATTCTACTGATATGAACATTAAGGTCACCTATAATGACAATAATATTTTTATTAATGTACAATGAATTATTTTCAAGATAACAATGATACAACATAGTTGAAATAATGAAATGAAAAAATCCACCCTCACCACTGAAATTTGGATCCCTTGTAGATGGACTACCCTCGTGTGTCCTCTGAAGTTGCAACACCTTCAAAACATGTTTGTAGGTGTTTCCTTGGGTATCCCAAGGATAGTAACAAACATGAAAATTGGCGAGAATCTTCGAACCAAATACCATCGGTCCCTATATGTTTGACTTATAACCATGTAAGACCCAAGAATTGTATTATTTGCGCAACATTCACTATCGAGGTATTCTTTGTGGCCCTCTCGGTGGCGGCCAAAATTTCCTTCTCTTTGTAATTTGTCAATAATCTCGATACTTACAACTTCCTCTTATTTTTATAATGTGGTTCAACTCGAAACAACAATGTGTATAACAACCAATCCATTCTCCTTTTGCAATTTTTTTATTTGATCGCACAAGTATCGGATCTTGAAGAAATAATGATACAATTTTATGGATGCATTCGTATCCTAATTGACATGGATGAAGTTGTGGAAATTTTTTGACCACATAGCTGCATGCGGAAATAATAAAACCATTAGAAACGGCTAAAAAATTGTTAACTCTACACATAGCTACAAATAGAATCATAAGCGATTAACACTTACTAATAAGCCCCTATTTGCAACCACATATTTATGAAATAATCCATAAACATTATCCCCTCCTTGAACTCCTCCACGAATTCATCGATGAGGAAAAAGGTCATGTGCTCATTATCGGTGATGGCGCACATGATGTTGCCTAATCTACGAAACATAATTTTTCCCACCTCTTTCTTCATATATCTATAAATAAAAATTTCATGGATAATCATTAATGTAAAAAAAAAAAAAACCAACCCAATCTCGTAAATATTATATTACAAAATGAAGAAAAACAAACATGTAAATATTCTTTAGCTAAGTCCTACAAACATGCCAAATGCATAACAAAACATGAAAAGCTGAATACGATCCTACGACACAAAGAACATTATTAGGGTTGTAAATTTTGTATAGTATATTTATACAACAAAATTTAGTATATGTGTACCTTATATATTGTATTTCAGAACTTGCATCATCATCCGTAATGAATGCTTTGACATGCCAATCCATATTTTCATTTTCCCCATTGCATAGACTTTAGCAAGCCATACACATATGTTGTCAACTTTATTACGGGATGAAACTACCCATGCAACGGGAACCCCAACCTCTTGTTTTTCAAAAAAAAGAAGTGTGTATAACTTGTACTAAGGAAAATGTGTACATGAAAAATATTGTTATAATGAGAATGACTTAAACAAGTATATCCGAATATCAAATATTCTTAGAAATGAGGTAATAATGACCTAACCCCATATTTATTAGTTGAGAACATTTAATCCATTGCAATGATGGAGTTGTGGGAATGACAAACCATCATTTCAAGCATCCATGGTGTTTGAAGGCCTATAATGAAAGGCACGTCAGTCCCAAATGGCCTTTGATAATAGAAAAATGTATCCCTCTCTGTGACATGCCAAAAGTTGATACTAGTGCTATCATGTTGGTGCTTTTGGGAACTAATGCACTTCACCCTCCTCAATACATTCAACACATCTTTCCTTGTTATACACTTATCCATTTTGTTAACAATCCTCACCAACTCGGATCCGTGGAGTGCCTTTCGATAATGGTATCACAGATAAAACAATAAGCAAAAAGAGATCCAATGTATTACTTGCATTCAAATTTGATAAATTAGGAGTGAAACTACTTGGTGCATCAAGCTTGTGTTATGTGCACCATAGTAAAACTCATAGTTCATATCAAAATGATACCTATAATTATATAGTATACATGTCACACCTGGTCTACCAAAAATAACCCTCAGATTGAAATGACACTAGAATCCACATTTTTTCTTAAACCTTCTTATTCTTTCATTAGTAGGTGGTTTTTTCCTCTTATCGTCAGGGCCATAAACACACTAGTAACTAAAACAAAAGGAAATACAAACTAATATCTGGTGTGGAATGTGAAAAACTTAGCACTAACATATGTGAAAATTATTTCTAAGGTGTACCAAACATGAAGTTAAAATAAAAAAACCGTTGATATATAATGGTATCATGTAGTATTTTATATCCCATTGTATCCATGGATATCATTTTTCCGCTTACATATAAATGTCGTATCAATGTTATCAAGAAGGCCTTCCCCTTTAATAAAGGCATCAATCAATGATAGAGGGATCATTGCATAAAGATCCATATGCTTATTATCGTTGCATATCGGTGTTCATTCAAGATCATTTTGTGAAAAATGAGATTTCTCATTTCCCATGTCTTAAACATCTAGGGAAATTAATTATTTGTACTTTGTCTTTCAAGGCATCCTAAAAAAATCATGTAAATAAACATGTATAAAAAATAAGCATGGTATTGAACATATCAATATATGATGAAATATGAAAAAAAAAAAAACACAAGAATTATGCTCTTAAGATGTTTGTAAACAACCTTCCATGGAATCATATACAGACTCTATTTTTTTGTAAAAAACAACACCCTAATACAAAAATAGTAATGAAAATTTTCTAAACACATATTTTGTGGTATACACAATCTATTTTTAGTGTGTATATGAAAAAATGCAACTGTGTATGCAAGTAGGAATGAATGTGTTTTTATGTGTACTATATGGTATACAAACTATCTTTTATTGTGTGCATACACCAAACAAAATAAATGGGTTGATACAAGTAATTATTATGTTGTTATGTGTATTCTATGGTATACACACTGTCATTTTAAGTGTGTATATGCCAAACAAAACAATGGGTTGATAGTAGTAATGACAATGTATTTCTATAAAATTATGTGGTATACACGGGTTGTGTTTTTATGTTAGAGAGATGTATTTACCTTAGGTCATGTTCACTTAGGTAATTTATTTACCTTCTTTTTATTTATCCTCACCCACTTATTCATATATATATATATTATCTTATTTCTATATGTTAGGAATATATTATCTATTTGTTAGGTATAGTTCTTTCCTTGATCTATGGTCTTGACTAGTTCTTTGATGACTAGTTCTTTCCTAAATCTATAGTCTTGACTAGTTATTTAATGACTAGTTCTGGTTTGATCTATGGCCATGATTGTTTCTTATATTGGTCTTCCTTACCTATATAAGCAAGGCCCCTTCTTGTTGTACTTCATAGATTTTGTAGACACCAAATCATGCACTTTGGGTATCTATCTAGCCCTTATCACATACTACTATTCATATGATTCCTAACTAAGAAAAGTACTAGTTGACCATTGTCTTTAGACATATTTATTTGCTTTATGTTTCCTCTTTCAGTCTTACACTCATTTTTTCCATGTCCATCTTTTCATAATTTAGAATTTCTCACTCTCGACACTAGTGCCTAGCCTTGAGGATGCCATCACCAAGCACCCCCATCCCCACCTGTGTGCCCCTGACCTCTTTGTACTTTTCTTACATCTTTTAGGTCCTTTCTGTCCATTTGGGCATCTTATTTTCTTTGTGGTCATCTTCTTTAGGGTTAATTATGAAATTCAAGCAAGGGAATCACATAAATAGAAATCTATGCTACCATAATAAAGCACTAAGCAATAAGCATTAGTTATCACCACCTAAGGTTGCATCTCAAGAGAATTTAAGAATCTATCTAGCTCCACAAAGGACAAGGGATTTTCATTTCTACATACACTTCATGTAGAGAGGGAAGTTCATTGTTTCATGCACACATCTATCTACATTTTCTACATCTAGCTACTTTCTCGCTATCAAGTGCAATATGCACAAGAGCCACCTAGGGCACGATTTTCACACACACACACACACACACACACAAACTACATTGGGTCTAAGATGTACTACAACATTTGGTCATAAGTTCACTTCCTAATAGCAAGGATAGTTTGACCCCTCATTTACATTATTTTTTTAGGATATGATGCACTTTGGGGTTTTCTAGGTCATTTATTCATTGCATATTACATGTGACATCGTGAAATTGGTGCGACATACTAAATGACAAAGTGAAGGGAAATGGACATCTTGTAACCCCTGCAAAAATGGTTTTCATAGCTTCTTAGCGTTCATCAACGCCCAAAGGAGTTCTCGCAGCAACCTAGGCACCCCCGACCTAGTCTAGGTGCCCCATCTAGAAGTATTCTAATGTATACTGTATTTAACTAGACTTCATTGCGCCAATATGCATTTTATATTTCTCATTTATCTAAATCTATACACCTTCGGGATCACTACAAAACAACTAAATATTCTATCCCTTCATTTTGTAACTAGGGTTTCATATTTTCTAGCTTATCTTGCTTGGGTCAATTTTATACTTAATTATTCATATTCGGTGTTGTTACATATTTATAGTTAGGCACTTATTTATTTTAATATTTTCTTAATCGAGTTCCATAATAATATATGATATTGCTACTCATTTGTTTGCAAAAGTTTTGTAAAGTTATTCATGTCGAATTGCTTTCATCTTATTGAGTATGGTGTTTAATTAGCAATCGAGTTCTTTATGGCTTGGAATGATCTTTTATCGTTCCTTTTATTTTGTGTGTATGTGACAAACAACGCTAACACCCTAATATTATACTAGTAGTTAAATTATGTGGTATACATAGACTGTGTTTTTGTGCATATGTGAAAAACACCCTAATATGATACTAGTAGTGAAATTATGTGGTATACACAGGATATGTTTTTTTGTATATGTGACAAATGACACCAACACCCTAATATGATACTAGTAGTGAAATTATGTGGTATACATAGGCTTTGTTTTTGTGTGTATGTGACAAATGACACCAACACCCTAATATGATACTAGTAGTGAAATTATGTGGTATACACAGATTGTGTTTTTATGCGTACGTGACAAACAACGTCAACACCCTAAAATGATACTAATAGTGAAATAATGTGGTATGCACAAGATGTGTTTTTTGTGCATATGTGAAAAATGATGCCAACACCCTAATATGATCTTTGGTAGTGAAATTATGTGGTATACTTTATGATATATAAATTGTCTTTTATTGTGTGCATACAAAAACAAAATAAATGGGTTAATACAAGTAATGATTATGTTGTTATGTGTATTTTATGGTATACACACTTTCATTTTTAAGCGTGTATATGCCAAAAAAAATTTAATAGGATTAACATTCAAGAGATAAAGAGTCACCCATGGTTCAAAAAATAACTTTCCTAAGGAACTCATGGAAGGTACAAAATAAAACACTATTAACCCTCCTTGGAGTCTAGAACAAATTGTCAAGATCTTAAAATAGGAAAAAACAACCCCTCCATAGCAGAAGACTATCGATCTTTTCTTGTGAGAGGATGATGATAATGAGAAAGATGAATTTTCACCAAGGATTGAACAAGAGCCGAGAGGAAGTGGAGAATATGATGAATGTTATTATGATCCTAGTTATGATAATCTAAAACACTATGAGGTTATTCTTAATTATTCAACTTATAACGTTATTCTTCTTAGTTGATTAACTCGCCTTGTTCTTCATCTAATTAGGTCGAGTTAAGAATTATTTTTGGTATAATTTTCTCAATCCTCACCTTTCTTGAATCCTATGACCATTTTCAAGTACCCTTTTGGATGTTATTTAAAATTACAAACATTCATATCTTGTTTCATAACAATGCAGTTGATTCACCAATGAATTTGACTAAATTAGACATTTATACATGTACAGTCTTGTTTCTTGAGACTATTAAAGAAATATTTCATGAACTGAGTTTAAAACACATGTAACTTCTTCTAACAATTAACAAATACTTTAGAGAAAATTATTTCCCAGATTTAAGCTTTGAGATTACGAAATGAAGGAGAATTAATAAAATTAGTAAAGAAACCCCAAAATAGTGTTTTGGTTACCCGATAGAGCTATTTTCTTATATCTCATGCTACATACCTTATTTGAACCTAAAACCAAATGGATAAGTTACATGGGGACTTATTTTAAGTTTCTCCTTTCATGATCTCAACTTGACAATGCTTTACAAGCTCACAACAATAAGCTTTTGGCAAAAAAAAATTGAATTTACTTACAGGACAAGGTAGTTTATAGGATCATTGCAACTTTATCCACATAATCAGGTTTATCTATCTCCATAGACCTCATATGATGCTAAAAAAATCAAGAATCATATAAATCATATCAACATATGCACTTATTCATTTCATTCTTGAATAAATACTCGAATAAACATCATTGTAGATCTCAGAACTACTCTCCTCCCAATTATCTATCATTCATTGGTTACAGAGACATTTTTGGCAGAAAATGACGTATGGAGCTTCACAAAAATTCGAAGCCATGTTTTGGTGCTTAACATTATCAAGCTTGGATGAATAATCAAATTTGGTGAGTCTAGTAGTTACGTAAGGAAACAAAAACCTAAGCGGTGCATGAAAACTCTTAAATGCATGACACCTTTTTTCCTTCCTTTCTCACCTTTCTCTTCCTTGGGATCTGCCATGTCTTGGTGAGTGAGTCACTGATTGGGTTGTGATTGGGATGTGTTAACTCGATGCCACATGTGTAGAATCGGGTCCCATACATGGGCATTGCATTTATGGCATAAGATGGTATATCTTATGGGGGTTATGTGATCTTATCACAAGGATAGATGGTTTTTTTGTTACCTTCATTATAATTTCTCGACGTGAGAAATACACCATCTGAAAAATCGGTAGTGTTTGAAAACTATCCCGTTGTGAGACATGTAACGAGTGGATTGACGTATTCCTAGTGAAATATTTTTAGGGTCATTCAACTTTGGAACAACTATTCTACCAATAGATTGCACCATCCCTACATCCATCCCATAAGATGAAACACATAAAAATATACCCGTGGGTCTATTTCACACCATGCCTACATGATGTGGCCCAATTCGTTTAGGTCTTGGAAATTTGGGTTGACATTTGACTTTTCCCGCATGGAATTCTGGTGAATTCCAATGTAGAATACTATCAATGCAGCTCATTTTTGGCTAGAGAATTGGTTGATATAAACCTTCATTAATTAGTTTTGGTAAATGCTCGGTCCAATGTCATTTAAACTACTCCTCCTTCATTAATGTTATTTGGTAAAAAATGTATGTTAATAAAATAAATTGTGTTTGTGTATGTCCACATTGCTTGCAAATACATTAGCAGGGGCTTCCTTAAATCACTTACAAGTATGTTAAAAGTCAAGTGTGATCCAAATTAACATTTAGTTGGATTTTTATCATATTTGAAATAATGATGACTTATTTTCCATTTGTGGCCAATGAATCCTTTCTTCTCCAAATTTGTTCATGTGCACGACTCTGCAGAGGTTTTTTTTTCCTGATATTTATTTTAACAATTTCATATGTCCAATTGGTCCATTAACCATTTGAGGATTTTGGTATTTCCATGAAATCAAGATATTATGGGGATGTAAAAAAATATTTCTTATAGGTATTTGGCATGCTTTTTTGTTAAAAGGTCATCATCGGAAGAATTGTTAATATGACCAAGCCAGGATGAAATCATGGTAGAACTTAGAAAGCTTAGGTATCTCAAAGGTACACCCTTACTCCTTGTTAAATTTCACTATTCTAAGGTTCCCTCTATAAGAATCTTTGCAATCATTGAAACTCGGAGGTGGTATATTATTATGTGGATTTTCTTTTTTTTTTCTTTTCAAATTCTTAAAATATAAGATTATGTATTGTGATTATAATAAAAATTATATATATATTATTTGCAAAATTAAATGCATGTTAATATTTTCAACCAAATGGTGATTATTTGCAAGTCTTCAAAAATTGTGTTTTTCAACATGTTAAAAAGCAATGTGTTTTCCACATGTTGAAAATACACAATTTTAAACTCCTCTTGTCCCTATTATCCCCTTTGTTACATGAGGGGGATCCTCTTGTCCCTATTTTACCCTTGGTGATATGGGGGACATTAGAGACACAAATTTTCACCCTCATCCTTCTCCCAGAGACACACTTTCAAGCACCCGGTTTCCTGTGTGTCTCGTGTATCACCTTTTTCCCCGGGACAAGGGGGACATGAGAACTACAAAAGTGCACCCTCAATCCCTCACCATGGGTGTAATTTTGTATCCTTGATGTTCCCCATGTCTCCAAGGGGACATAGGGGATAATAAACTACACCCCATGCCCAAACTCATCCCCTGACTTCCATGTGACCCCATCATGCTCCAAAATCTTGATCCTTAGCCCCTCTCTCATCCACACTATCCTCCTCTCTTACACTTGTATACATCCTTAACCATGGGTGAATTTTTGTGTCCCCATTATCTATGTGTACAAGAGGGAAAATAAAATGCCCCCATTCTCGTGCTCAAGCCCCGGGACCTCCATGTGTCTCTCTCGGCTCCCTAAGTGGTTTTCACAACCCCTTCATCTCACCCTCACTTGATATTATCTTCCATTTGACTCCATCCTACTCCACGGAGAACTTAGGAGGCTCTACTATCACTTTTGTCTGCATTGCACCATTAAAAACTTATTTTAACCTCACATGAACTCTTATTTGACACGGGGTTAAACTAGAGATTATAGGAAATCATCAAGTGAAACAAAACATAGTTTTAACCTTCTTCAACATAGGTTTCCCATCCTTAGTCATTACTTTCATTTGTCATACATTGAAAAACACCATTTTATACTAGATATGTTGCCCTTTTTTTACCAAAATAGCCATAGCCATCAAAAACAAGTTTCGTTCATATCTCTCTAACCAAACCCGATCAGTCAAAATTTTCTAGGTTTCTCTTCTCCAAAACACCTTTGTGGAGACTACACTACATACATGATTATGCACTAGCCTTTTGATACAATTTTTTTAAAAATAAGCCCTAGAAACTTTTTTTTTATTTCCAATATATTTAGCATATGAAAATTGGTGAAAATCGGAGTAGGAGATCCAGTGCAAAACATAACACAATGATGGTGGTTTCATTACAAATCGACACTAGTAAGTCAACTTACAAAAAATAATATATGCTCTAAACAATGTGACTCTAAAAATTTTAAGTTTCCTAAAATAACAAAAATTCAACATTCAGAACATCCTGGAACAATAAGAAACTCCAAGATAAGGTCAATTGGGAGACTTTCTAAAAATAGCAAAGTTGGAAAAAATAGACTTCTAAAAATAGAAACATTCTAAAATAGTAAATCCTCATCAGTGGAAATATCCTAAGTTGATTTGGAGCTTCATAGACTAAGGATTGTCCAAGATTTCCAAAATATTCTAAACATAACAACTTCCGAAGGCCCCACTTGCTAAAAATAGAAAGTCTTGTATTTTGGTACATAAATTTATTGATAGCTTTGTTTTCACTCATCTTGTCACCTTTTGGGAACATGAAGTTAAAATTCTTGGGTATGGATCCTATTTCAAACCTAGTTGTTGAGTGTGTGTGTGTGTGTGTGTGTGTGTGTGTGTGTGTGTGTGTGTGATAGTGATGTCACACACATTGATCTAGAAAACCTAAAAAATAGGATTTTTGGAGGACCGAGAGAGCCTATGGAAGAGAAAATATTCACAAGCATGTTGTTTACAACATGAGGCCATCCATTATCCACGTAAATTATAAAATTGGTGTTATCATGTGCTCAACATTATGAACATGATTCCATAATAGTGATGGTTGATGAAATCTCCATCCTGCGCAGTGCAAACTCTTAAGGACATCTTGCAATGTATGCAAATTCCAACTAGAAATAGTATGGTTATAATCTCCAAAGAGTTTTCATCTCATGAATGGTCGAAGACTGAATTGTACCTCCTAAGGCCTAACACTTTGGTCATGGATGAAATAAGGCGGTGAAACCCTCTCATGTGCCAAATATCTTGTTAAGAAGTAAGTTCCATGAGGGATACTCAAATGCAAACATATTATTAAGTAGGGTAATGGGTGAAGAGATAATGAAGGAGTTTCAACACCTGCTAGCCCAATTCATCCTCTTTTCTACTGAGGGGAACCAAGTTGTAGATTGAGGAGATATCATAAGTGACAACATTCACCATTAGTTGCTACAAGAAAGTTCATGATGACCTCGTGCACGATGTATGATCTTACAAGCACAAGATCTTTTAAAGGCCTAACTTTTTGTCCTATTGTTTCTCAAAAAGCACCATCCTATGAAATGTATCCTCATATCACACTTAAGGAAAGAAACCATCACTTTTCCGGGGTGAATGATGTATTCACCATTTTTTCCACCGAATGCTTTGGAAGACAACCCAAAGCTAAGGTTATCCTATCAAGCTGCAACATTGATTGAGAATCATGAGATATTTCTTCACTTATTTCTCTATTTTTGCTTACATCAGGGTTTTCAGATTCAATCTCGCTCCTCACAAATTGCCTAGGTATCTTAGTGACCAAATATTAAAGTTTGAGTTGTGTAGGAAGATGGTTCGATCCATAAGCGATGTAATAATCGTAAGAAAAAGGGTGTGTCCTTTCCCATTTCTCTTGGAATATACTCATGAAAAAGTTTACAGATGCCTCAAACCTTTAATCTTCCTTCATCTCCTTGAGCCTCTATTTGTTCACATCCAAGTCTTATTTTGATATCTGAAGCACTCTAAGACATTCAATCTCCTTGAATTGAATCATAGTCCTCAAATTGAAGATTATTAGGTCAATTTCTTGGATGATTTTGAGGTAAGGAAAAGATATTATATGTGAGTGATTTTTGGTTAAATGAGGAACTTCAGTTTTGATTGGTTCATTAAAGTTGTGGAAGATGATGGAACTAATTTGTTCGATCCAGAATATCAAGTGGTAAAGTCTTCACCTCTTCTACCTAATTTGTGGAGCATTTGAGAATTAGACGACATCAATGAGAGAAGCTGCAAATGTGATGATCTAAAGGTCTAAAGAATGGTTCGGGGAGAAAGAGGTTACCTTCATAGACTCAGGTGGTCTCCTAACCCTCTCAAGGAAAGCATCTCATCTCTCATCCTTGAAAGCATCTCGAGAGAACCTGCAAGATCCTCTCTTTTAGGGAGCCCATGAAGGGGAAAATAATATATACTTGAAGGATCTCACTATAGGAGACTTCACAAGAAGTCCAAATCAATTAAGGACCCTATCAAAGATATAGAGAAAGGAGAGATTGATCCCTCACAACCGGTCTCCAAGTATCTCTTCCTTTTTTCTATTTGATTCATCAAGTCCAGGAGGTGGTCCTCGCCATAAACCGAGAGTGTAATCATGCCTAGTGTTGAACTTGCAAAAATAAAGATCTTCCCATAGATCCAAGAAATGATTGGAATTGATTCTAGAACAATGCAAGAGAGGCATCAATTTTATACTTTCAAGCCATCTCAAATATTGTGAATTCCAAACGAGGTAAGAAAGCTTGGGTAACTTATCACTTTTTCGGTGGTGTTATGGTAATCAATATGTATAATTTTCCCAACCAAAATTGGTAAATCCCATTGAGTAGAAGACTCACCTAGAATATGAGTTGACAAAAATTCCTTTGGGGACGAAACACATGAAGGGTATGTGTGCATTTTTTCAAAGAGTCTTCCAATTGTTTTCTTACAAGAAACAAAGAGTACAAAGAGTAAATTGAATAGTTGGAAGAACATGTGAGACCCCAAATCTCCTATGTTCATTCGGTCATGGATCTTAGTTCCATTCCTTATCTCCCTAAAAAATATGTTATTCCTATTAGTAGCTTTAACCCAAAACTATTAGAAAGGCTCAACGACATACCATGCAAGGAAGGAAAATGACAAGTGAGTTGAAAAAATTCTTGAGAAAGGTAAAACTTTATTTCCTGATATACTTTCACTATTCAAATTCTTCCTTGCAACCCCTGCAAAGGATAAATTGACCTTAAATGAAATTGAGAAGGAAAAGACTCATTGGGACCAAGTGCTTCCATTGGTGACAGAAATGAGTAATCTTGACTCTTTTGTGTTGGTGGGAAAAAATGTGTTCAATTCTATAACTGAGAATATGTCCCCAATTTGGTCTCAAACATTGGTTGCCCGATATGAAATGTTGAACAATGCTCTCGAGGAACTTGATACTTGTGAAGAGATCACTTCACAAATGTTGGAAAACATAAGTAATGGAGTACAAAAACATGGGGCACCTCCAGTGAGTGAGAATTCATTGAAAAAGATATTTTAAAGACATTTGAGGAATTGGTCAAGAAATAAGTAGGAGATCCCTTCTCATTCAATGAGGACACTTTGGAATCTCTCATAGAAATCAAGTATGTAATTTCTAATACTACTACGGATAATCAAACTTGGTTCAAGAAATGAAAAAACATCAACATTACTTTTGAAACTTGGATGAAGGCTTTGAGCTTCATGTATATCCCTCAAGAAGAGAAGGTGGCACCTGTAGCATAACGCTTCACCAAGGAATTCAAAGATGAAGATATTTTCCCATGTACATTCTCACAAAGTTCATCGAAGGTGGCTCTTCATCGCTGGATGCTTCATCTCCATTAAGCATGATCTTCTTCTTCTCTCCCTCTTCCTTTCTCTCTCATGTTCTATTTCTTTGTTGGGAAGGGAATTTTAATTTCTTTTCTTTTCACTTAAATGTGACCTATATTCTAACATTGTAACGAGTTCTCTTTAATTAATGAAAAATGACTCACTTTTATTTCCTAGGAATATGAAAGGTCGCAAGTGGTAAGGGTAAGTGAAAGGTCACATGGGGGTAGATGAAAGGTCTTTTGTAAAGCTATATATTTGTATGACTTCCTCATTCTAAAGGGTTGTCAATTGTGTGTCTCTAAGTAGATAGCTATTTACACTACTAAGATACAAGCAAAATATTGCATTCTTCTATTTCCTCTCTCCATGTTTCCTCTATTTCTCTACTTGTTCAAATTTTTGCACACGATGATCTTATAACTAAGGAGGTGTTGTGTCTATGGTTTTTTAGTCTTATCATTGATAGCAAATTTTTATTCCTTTAATTGAGTGTGGATTAATTCTGGTTCATGATGTAAAAAATTTCTAGTGCCTATTCACAAAATTAACCCCTCTTTCGTAAGTTCTTACTCCCCTTCACCTCACCTCCTAAGAAAATTTATCCCTTGCATTAGGTGTAAGAAATTTGCCAAATGTATAGTAGAGTAGTCTTGTGTGATCTTGGATTCACAACCATTGTTGAGTAGACATAATATTGTTCTAAGGAGAAGATACATAAAGAATACGCGCATAGAACAAGGCACATTTGAAGGTGTAGAACAATAGGAAAGGAAATGCACACCATAATAGTTTGGCTCGGGACTTAGTTGTTTTTATGGATAAGGGATATTTTTGGAAGATAGTGTGTGGAGCACACATAGAGATGAAAACTAGTGCAACACGCAATGGTATTTTGGGAATGAGTGGTGATAAGCGTCATGCATGGTTTGAGCTAATAATATGATTGCTTATTCTAGTTAACTGTAGGACATCTATTAGTAGAACACTTGCATGCATACATACTATTGTAAAGGTGGTGAAGGGTAAGTCCCCACCCCTATAAATATGTATTGAACTATGTAGTTTAGTGTGTGAGAGTTATTGTAGAGTTATGTTGTTGGATCTAATACACGCATGACTTATGGATATACTTTATAATGTAAGAAGCTTCTATGTTTTATAGTGTTTAATGCAATGGATAATATTGGCTGGATAATGGTGTTAAACGAATCGGATTTAGCTCATGTATGGTTAACTTTATTATAGTTATTGTTTGATTCACGATTCTCTAAGATCTAGATTTGGATTATGCACTATGGAATGTTTATGTTTAATTATGGATCTGAATATGTCTTATCTTCATCACACTAACATCCTGCACAAACAAATCGAAAGAGGGCCTAGTACCTTTGTGTGCTTTAGGTGAGCACTTAGCTCAGCCGAGTGATGTGTCAATGTGCCAGGTTATTCATAGTAGATTATAGGCTGCATCATTGGTTCTATTGCCAAGACCCCTTTTTAGTTGTTTTTAGGATGTTTTGTGATGAAGACATACCTTGGTTGACCTTAGAAAATGTTGAGGAGTGGATAAAAGATCGGAAGAAGAGTACACTCGGAGGTTCAACATCTGGATCTCGAGTTTACGCATGCACATGGGTAGAGCATAATTTGTATGATTGTTTATGTGAGAGTTTCTTTGTTATCTTTTCAATAGAACTATACAAGTGGTTGGTTGTTTATGCGTCTAAAAGGAATTGGAGGTTTCGCACACTTGTATAGATTTAGGAAGAATTTTAGGCCCTCTATGATGTTGATATAATTTAGACACGTGTTGCACGAGACACTTGGTTCCATGGTGTTCTACATAGCTATATTTTAGAGTACTCAATTTCCACTTACTCATGCCCGGAGGTAGCTGAGTTCCATTTTTTACGTTATCCCAGGGGAACTTCTCTGCAAGGAATTCCACTGGCAATCAAAATATTGATGGTAACCCTGAACTTGGAAGAAAAGCCGATGGCTAGCTAAACCCTACCACGTGTGGGGGAAGGATCAGGTTTGGTGAAGGATGGAAGACCTAGCAGCCTAAGATTAAAAGGGAAGAAAGGTGGATTAAATACAATGATGTCTGTAAGAGGGATAGAGAAGAAGAAATGTGATATTGCAGAGTGGGTGGTGTTGAGGAGAGAGATGGCTCGTGAAGGATTTGGAGCTCACGTAGAAGGTGTGGAACCAGAGCATCTGAAACTCCCCCATTTTGGCTAGCATGACAGGGAACCCTCCTCGGCCTTGTATGGAAGTGCACTAGCAGAGATGACATAGGCCATAGGCATGCATCTCGAATCTACCTGGAAACCTAGCCTTGTGATTGGTTTTCCAAGATCTAGACAACTACTAGTAGTCAACAAGCTAGTTTGGGGACTAGTAGAAAAGGAGTAAATCAAGTATAAAGTACATCCATGGCCAAGAAAACATCTTCTTTGTTATTTAGAGGTACCTTTTTAGGAACATTATCGACATAGAACTCAAGCACATAAAATTTTAGACTTACTTCTGGGAGTAGTACCACCTCGCTGATTGTAGGAAGAGGATGATCAGGGTAGTACATCCATTGGTCCACTTCTAGATATAGGAGGAGGATTAGGGGGCATAGGTGGCTCTAGTTCTAGTGGATATGGTGGGTTTGGAGGTAAAGGTAACACATGAGGTTCTGGATTAGGTGGGCATGGTCCTCACCAACCCCAAAATATTTACATGGAGATGTCACTTCATCTTCCAGAGTATATGGGAATAGAAGATGTTGTTGAGCATGTGCACATGTGTGAGATACTATGGCATGCAAAAGGAATCATAGCTTCTAAGCACAAGGAAAGTTAGTTTGCAACTACATTGCAAGGACACACTCATAGTTGGTACAAGAATTTTGACCCTGATCAAACTTGCGTAGATTATGCAGCATTACGAGAAGCTTTCCTTAAGGAGTTTCATATCCCTGAGTTTGAGTAGAAGAGTATAAGCACACTCAAGGATATTAATCAGGGCACTATTGAGAGTGTTTGAGAATATGATGCCCATTTTAAAACACTTTTGTCTAAGCTTTCTTATGTTATTCATGCAAGCCAACATGCACATTGGTTCATTGGGGGTTTGATCGCACCATTTAGGAGGGAACCGCCACATAATACATATACTCGACCCAATCGAAGCACTTGAAGTAGTGTTGCATGTTGAGGTAGTCAAAATTATACACACTAGAGTGAGCCCATTCATGGAAGCACAGATTATAGCTATGGCAAAGTAGTTGGAGAAACTATTGGAAAATTTAGCACATGAGACACACACTAGGATTTGGTGTATAGATTATGAAGTGGAAGGGCACACTAAAGATAGTTGTCCTCGCAGGTCAATGCGTTCATTGTTGTTAGACTGCGAGATATGTCATTTAGACCATGATGCAAGTTCTTACCATTATTACAACGGGCGATAAGAAAGAATGTATCTTTCTATTGTAATATTTCCCAGTCCGGACTCAAAATATAGAAAACTATAGGTTGATTTCTCAGATCCATGATGCCATTGATATTGGTGTGTGATAGACATGAGTATCAGATAATTATAAAATTAAAAATGAGCACCATGATCATGATCACAACCAAGAGCACTATGATCGAGAATGAAGGGTGCTTCAAGGAATTTGTGGCGAGGTCGAGGATACCATGGTGGATTGTGGGGTTGAGGCCATGGTGGTGGGCGAGGTGAGTTTCCTCGCAAAAATATTTTACATGCAGATCTCCTGACCACTACTAGAGTGAATCCCCTAGAATATTACTTGTTATTTTGTGGGAAGAATCATAATTATGAGGAATGCCCATACTTATATGAGAATCTTAGCAAGCAACATAAACAGGAAAACAAGGGCGCAAATATGGTTAGGATTTAACGTCTTTATAGAAAATCGGTGGATGCCAAATTTGGCATTGGAAACTCGAGGTAGTACCTATAAAGATTACTACACGCACCTGAAGTTGTGTGCGCGAGAAAGATGTTATAGTAGAAGCCTACCATTACTAAGGAGGAGGTTTTACATGCAAGCTATCCAAATCCTACACATCCGAAGGAGGTTTATCAGAGACCATGGAGGTACTCGAAATATTTAGGTTGAAATACAAAGTGTTAAAAGGAATAGTCAAGGAAGTTAGATCAAAAGAAGGTAAAGAGATACGGTCCAATCGGATATTGATGATTTGAAATAGTTATGCAAGATGTTGCGCTAGGAGAATATTATTCCATTACTAGGGAATTGGCTAAAGGGGAACACTCCGCACGCAAGTATTGAGAATGGATGATAGATATTTCATGCTAATCTCCCCCTCATAGTTTGGATTATGAAAAGGAAATCACTCGAATGTTGTTTTGGATGGATGTGATTGACACAGTGCTAAAAGTGAATGTGCTTACTTTAGATGCATGGATACATATGGGAATACCTCCATTACAACCATCCTCTAATGTACTGTTTATGGCTAATCAAACTAAGGCCACTCCAATTGGATTTTTAAAGGATACATCCATTACTATACAAGGGACCAAGTTCACTAGGGACTTTGAGGTTTTAGCACTTGCAAAAGCAGCATAACTTCCCAGCTCTACTGGGTGCCCTGATGTTATGCAAATAATTCCAATCTACGGTTCAACAAGGGTATATAATTTTTTTGAGAATAAGGAAGAAAAATTTATTATCCCTTTGACATATGGGAAGTCTACACCTTATTTTGAACCATTTAGTGAAGAAGACCTAAAAACAATTTATTAATGTGTTATTCGGATTCGGATGTACTTGAGCCATTTAAAGAAGGAATCCTCCGGTGGGAATATACATATCTATTAGTGATACTACAAGTATTGCTTGTGAGAATTAGGCACATGGAACCTATGAGATGGTTGGGCATGAAGTAAGAAGCACATTTGCGTGGAGGAGCAAACCTCGTTGTATTAGGAGGATAGGTAATAACTCTATACCCCGGTATACTAGAGAAGGAGATCCTACGGTATTCCTATGTGCCATGGAGGAGTAGTGGACAGATGAAGTGGAGAGAATAAATAAATTAGTATATACCCTGCATGGGATGGTAACATGTTGGTGGATGGTTCATAGGGATAATCTCATAAAATGGAACAAAGTAAGAATTGAGCCTCGACAACCTAGTTTCTCGGGAGCAATGCACCTACTCAAATCTACATATATCATGGTAATCAACTTGTTCAACACCATGTTCAGCAATGTGAGAGACTCTGGATAGTGGGGTAGGAAGCTTTACCACCTTCACTTTGGGTGTATAAACTTTATTCCACTTTGTAAGGTTATGCATGCGCTTGGTATGTTTATGCGGAATTGCATAGGGAGACTAGAAATTGGCAGGACTTGATTACAAGAATGACCCAAAATTTTGAGTACTTCTCTACTAAACCTCTAGTAAGAGAGGCATTACGGGTTATGGAGCACTTGACTATGGGAGACAGTGCAAGGATGAAGAACTCATTCAGGATTTATTTGGTGAGGAAGAACAAGGAGCGTGTTTTAATGAAGTAGATGATATAGATGCCGATATCTTTACGCACACTTGCTTTGAGAAGGAGAAAGGAAAGATGGTATACATAGTGGATGATGAGGAAGTAGAATATTTGTACATAGCTCATTCAGCAAGTACGCACGAGGTTTTAGACAGTGCGGATAAAAACACGTGTGCCTATCATGAACCTATGAAGACCAAGAAAGTGAACATTGGCACGGATGCTAAACCCAAGGAGGCCATAATTGGAGATTATTGGTTTGATTCTGAAGTAGTAAAGATAATTGAGTTACTACGTGATTTCAGGACTTATTTCTTAGGGGCTACCATGAGTTAAAGGGGTTACATGAGTCATTAGGTGAGATGAAGATTAAGCTAAAGGAAGGAGTGTGCCTAGTCGGAAGAGACCTTACAGGATGAACCCTAACCTACGCGTAAAAGTTAAAGAAGAAATTGACAAAATGTTGAAATCTGGCATCATTAAGCCCCTAGAAGAATCAGAGTGGGTTAGCCCCATGGTAATCAATATAAAGAAAGATGGTCAGATTAGGATTTTTGTGGATTATAAGGAGTTGAATGTTGCATGTGTGATTGATCCTTTTCCTACACCTTTCACCAAGGAAATATTAGAAGGCATTGCAGGGCATGAAGTTTACTCTTTCACGGATGGATTCTCGGGGTATCACCAGGTTATAATTACATAGGAGGATCAAGAGAAAATGAATTTCACCAATGAATGGGGAAGTTTTTCATATATAGTGATGCCATTTGGTTTGAAGAATGCGCCTGCTATATTTTCACACATAGTTGTTTAAGCATTCCAGATTTTATTCACAAATTCTTGCAGGTTTACTTGGATGATTGGACGGTATATGGGCTTGTTAAGGATCATTGTGACAATTTGCACTTAATGTTTGAAATATGTATATAGTTAAGCATCTCTTTAAACATCAAGAAGTGTGTGTTTGCTACACCTTTTGAAACTTTGTTAGGGCATATAATCTACGAGGAAGGTTTAAGGTCAGTAGTTATTATAGACACTGGAGGAACCTACCAAGTCAAAGTGACATGTACTGATTCTTAGGCCATATAGGGTACTACATAAAATTTATCAAAGGATATGTAAATATTTTTGCGCCCCTAGAGGAGTTACTTAAAGGAAAAGGAACATTTTATTGGGGAGAACCGTAGCAGTGTGCATTTGAGGCATTAAAAGAGAGACTTACTACAATGCCTATTCTACGTTTTCCCTCATGGAACCAACCATTTCACGTACATGTGGACACCTCTAGCACAACCATTGGCATGGTGTTAGCTCACCTGGAGAAGGTATTATAGATCATCCTATATGTTTTTCTAGTATAAAGTTGACTCCTGCATAATATAATTATAAAACTATAGAGTGCGAAGCCTTTTCAATGATTTATGTGTTGCATAAGTTTAGATAGTACTTGCTAGCAACACCCTTTATATTTTATACATATCACATGGCATTAAAATACTTGGTAAATAAGCCCATTTTATAAGGGCGCATATGTTGATGGGTGCTTTTATTCAAAGAATTTGACTTTACAGTCATGGTAAAACCAGGTAAAAGTAATTATGGCACAGACCACTTATCAAGAATTCAATCAGTAGAAGGTGCGAATACAATTGAAGATACCATGTCGGATGCACAATTATATAGGCTACATTGCACACCTTTAGAATTAGAGGATATTTTGTCTTTTATGCATTGTATGGTGCCGAAGGAATGAAATACTTAGAGAAGAAACAACTTGTAATTCACGCGCACCATTCATGTTGATCAATGGTGACTTATACAAACTAGGGTGAGATGAAGTATTACGTTGGTGTGTACTTTGGAACATGAGCGAAAAATATCATAGAAGAGGCTCATGGTGGTATTTCAGGTGGGCACTATGCAGGTGATGCCATCGTACTCAAGATTATACTCATTGGATTATGGTGGGAGACCATGTATAAATATTGTAAAGAGTATTGTAAGGCGTGTGATCACTATTAGCACCTTCGAAAACATGGGAAAACTAATGAAATACCTTTGAGACCTATTCTTAGTGCAGAGCCATTTGAGAAATGGGCTATGATGTAGCCTAGATTTCACTAGATGACACCCTAGATGCGTTGGCACATCACTCAGCCTAGAATGAGCGCTCACCCAAAGCGCGCAAAGGTACCAGTCCATCTTTAAGGTTGTTTTAGCATAATGTTAACATGATGGAGACTTACAAAGATAACTTGATCCATAACTTAATACATCATTATATAGTGCATGATAGATCTAGATCTAGGAAAGAATAGGTTTAAATAATAATCATGATAGAAATAAGAACATGCACTACCCAATTATACACAAGAATAACACTTAGGTTCAGTCAATATCTTCCATCTCTTAATTATCACAATAACACAGAAGCTTCTTACAATATTGAAAATCTATCGATGTGCGCATGGATCTCGATATGGTAATCCATAAATATGTACACTTTGTGTTATCTATCTCTCTATATCCATCATCTCCTACTAGGTAATTCTCTACATATATATAGGGTGGGGACTTTCCCTTCACCACTTATCTATTCCAAAACATGCCACATGCTATTAGTAGCCACACACCATTTTCATGCATAACCACACATGTAAGTGTGCTATCTATAGACTATTGATAGTTAACTAAGGTGACAATCCTATTCTTAGACTGTCTCCATGTAAAAGTGCTCTGAATCCGATCCTCCAGAAATAGACAATGCATGGCGCATATGTCTCTGCATCGTTGGTGTGTTCTGCACGCCATCTTCTAAAAATAGATCTTTATGCCCAAAAATGGCTAAGTCCTACAAAACTGAACTTTTGGTCCACTTGTGCATTCTTCCTATCCATTCGCGCCTTTGCGTATGACTTGCTTTCCCACACAAACTTCTTATGTGCTTTCTCTATCAAGTGTTCTTTGATCAACATTACCCCACACTAATCTCATTGTCACCCTGACAATGGGTATCTCCAAAAGACTGAAGTAAAGAATAGAAGAATGGAAATAATGGAAAGAATGAACGAATGTATGAAAGAATGTTTTACCCTGCAGTCTCTTCCTCAACCTGAACAACTAATTAAGGATATTCCTATTTTATTTCAGCCTCTAAGGTCTTCCATTCAGCAAGTGCTTGTTCTACTTTTGGAATGTCCATAAGAATGGATTCCAATTCATCCCTCGCAATCTCCCCTTTTTCATTTTGTAGAACTAACACAATGCTAAACATTGAGGTCATTCTTCCCTCTAGAAAATCCATCTTCTACACAAATGAGCTTCCCAAGCTCTTAGCTAAGTCTTGTGTGGCTCTTGTCTACTACGGGGCCTCACGCTTCGCTTAACCATTGAAAATCTTTTTGCACGGCCCAATATTTCTTCCTTCATTGCTCTACGGACGTCATTGGTATCTTTCAGGTCTTTATGTTTATAAGCACCTCTAGAGTTGTGCATATGTTTAAAGTCCGGTCTACTTTCTTCAATTCTTCTTGTAGAAGGCATAGCAGCCCTTCATAGGATGAGATATTCCGCATCACCGAAGCTTTCTCTTGTTCTACCTCTTGTTATGGATCTCTTGGTGCTGGCATGCATAGAGGTTCATCTTCAAGTACCAAGTCCATCAACTTTCCTACATAATGTATCGGTGAAGAAAATGTTTGTGGTACCTTGGTTTCCACGTGTAGCCTAGATCTTATGACATTGTCACCAATCTCCTTTGTGATGCTTATAAATATAAGTTCTTCTTCTACGCTAAGTCCCTTAGACACACTATGTCTCCATCCTTAGTTTTAATCTCCTCTCTGAGCACCCTAATTGTGGCAACCTTGTCCATATTTCACCTTGCCACCTCTATTGAGACTTTGACCAATGCATTACTCACATGTTCATCCGACATGACAATAGGCTTTACTATCATGTGTTTGGCCTGAGGTGTCTTCTTCAACCTCCATGATACGCATGACTCCTCACATACATCAAAATCGGCTCATCCATGTGTGTGTGCATGGACCATGACAACTGCTTCCTTGTGTGCATTGTGGCCATATATTCATCCATGAGCTCTTATCCATATAAGTCTTTATGTGTCAGTGTGCTCTAAAAATGGGAAAAGAAAATTTTACTTGCATCCTTTGCATAGCCCATGGCTGGTGGAATGTGCTCTCCACTCATTCTTCTAGACCGTTGCTACTTAGGGACTTTAGCTTCCAAATTTGGGACTTGTGTCTCCATGTCCTGAGCAATCTCTGCAACTGTCTCCTCTGGTCCCTTTTCTTCCTCTCCTCTTTCCTTTGATTCCTCATCCTTTTGTTCTTCTATGTTCTCTGGAAGTGTAGGAGAATTAGGCATGCTTTCCTTTGACTCTTCCACCTCCTCATTCAACTTCAATTTCCTTCTTCTTTACACGGTTTCCTCCTTCTATGGAGAGAGTCTTAATGATCTGCGCACCATTGGTGGAGTAGCACCTTGGGTTATTGTTCTTCTGAACACCCTCTTAAATATGTGCTCCCCTTAGACTACATTCAAGTCCTCATCATCCCCCTCTTGTGGCTGAGGTGGTGTAGTGGCATGCTCAGCTTCATCAAAATTCGTAGGATGTCTTCTACCTCTATGCTCCAAACCACCATTATCTTCTCCATTGTATGCTTTCCCTTTGGTGGTGCTGGAAGTGTGAACTCACCTTCCACATACTTGTTATTCTTTGTCTTTGGCTTTAGTTGGATATACACCAGTGCTACTCCAATATCTCCCACTACCAAACTTATTGGTTTAATGCTCAATACATCTAAAATGAGTCTTTCAACATATGCACCCCACCCTAGATACACATATTTCTTCCTTAGTGTGTGGTAGTCGCAATCTACCTTATCCATGTTGAATGTCGGTCGCGCCGTGCGTCAGCAAACCTATGTACTAACACTTGGAAGTACCTTTGTTGTGAATGCATATAGCAACTAAGGGCTCCATGCTCCATCTTTCATGGTAAACCATGCTATACAAAAATGTTGGTATACAGCAAACTAAACTGCCTTTCCAACCACCGAAGGCAAGTCCTTGGGGATGCGCCATTCTTCCTCAAAAGCCACACGAAGCCTATCATACCACTTCTCAGCCCGTTGCTTAACCTTCTCTATCATGGATCCCTCACACAAGTACTTCTTGAAGCGTTCTGTAGGTGATTTGTGTTCCATTGGATACTCCCATACCTTCTCCTTCGGTCCATCAGGTACTCCGATCTCCATGAACACTAGTGATAACAGAACAGCTCCAAAGCTGATCTTTCCTCCCACACGCACTTCCTCAACGTTTGTCTCTACAATATAATGTGAAATGTTGCAGACTACTCCTTCACACATCTTTTTGGAAATGTGTAGCCACATGGTGTTCACTTCTGACCACCTTTCTTGGTCATTGAGCTTTGTAACAAGATGCACACATTGCTTGTATAAGCTGGATACTTCTTCGAGTTTTTGATGTCCATACCACATGAGACCCTTTTTATACCCTAACTCCTTCTGGTCTCCAATATTGTGGTTTTGTCTATCAGATCATCTCACAAATCATCTCATGTGCCTTTAATGGGCGTTACCATGGAGATGAGCGCGGCTGAAATTCCGAATCTATGACCCGCAAAGTAGAAAAAGTCCTCGTGCACTCTTCTCATGAGCCATTGGTACAAGGAATCATATTTCCCATAGTAAGGGATCTCATATAGTTGGTAAACTCCTATCCTCCTGCAAGATATTTTCACCGGCATCATCATCAACGTCATGTCTTCCATTGTGCATTTATTTGTCTTCATGTTCAACAATGTGTCAAGCTCCTTCTTATTCTCTATGGTATGGTGATTGTACTCACTCACTTTTCTTTTCCTTATGTGTGAATCCCTCTGGCTGACTATGATGCCCTTTGGATATTATCTCAAAAAATTACTTTCTGGAGCCATCTCTTCTTCTTCTACCACCTTCTTCTTTCCCTTCACTCTTGTTTGCAATTGCTTTTGTGTGCGATGGAAAGTGGCAAAAGCTATGGAATGAGGCTAAAGAACCTCAAAGCTTTGCTAACTCATCCATGCACCATAGGATTAGAGCTAAACAAGAGAAACTAACATGAAAGCATTACAACTTTGACAAAAACATCAAAAACTAACATGCATACTACTCTCTACTCCATGAAAGCTTAATGAAAGTGAACCTAGTATAGATCCTAAGCAATCAAATTGTGTGTTGTTTACTCCATGAGGGTGAATGAATCTCACTAAATGGCTACATGGCCAAGTTTAGCTATTTCATTACTAACCTAACATGGGTGCAAGATGAAGCTATTTTAATGGTGGATGACCCAAGATCAAATGCCTTATTAGCTTGGCTAATGAAAATGAGCTCTTAAGCTTTCTTAGGCTTGTTTTGGCTTTAGCTTATGTAAAGTTGTAGTTTGAATGGGTAGGCTTAGCCTTGTATTTATAGTTTTCCACTTGGGAGAATTTGGAATTTGGGTGCATGTGGGACTAAAGCTCAAAAAGAAATTTTAGATTAGATTAGGATAAACATGCTTTAGGCTTAGTTAAGCTAGGATTAGGCTAGTTAAACTTGATTAGCAAGTGATTAGAGACTCATTGAGATTTGGGAGGGTCTCGAATAACCAATTTTGGTGATAGATAGCCTATGAAGCCAATAGAAGTGGTCTAGAGAGAACCAGGAGGTTCGAATGGTAGAAAGGAGGAATGTTTAGCTAATAAGAGAGATATTAGCCAAATAAGCTGATTATAGGAGGAATACGACCAAGAAGGTGTCATAAATAGGCATCCAAGAAAGGAGTGAAGAATGGGTAATTAATGAAGTGTCATCAATTGATTGAATTGGAGGAAATGCTAAGTGTAAGCATATATTTGGTGTCTACATTTTCCCCTCTTTGGGGTGGCGTAAGTGATGTCACTTCAAAGAAAGTAGACAAGTATAAACAAGTAGAACATTTTTTTGAAGGGATAGAAGAAAAATGAGTAGAATGGAGGATGCCCCCTCGATTGTAGATGGGGTGATAGAAGAACTCAATCGACGATTAAAAATATGACATAAATATAATAGAAGAAATGATAATGTGAAGAAGAAGAAAAGAAAGGGGATATAGAAGAAAAGGAGTATGAGAAAGGGGAATGAGCTAACATCCATCCAGTGCCTTTTAAACAACTTTATTTTTCATCATATTGCTAAAGATCTTCATCATCGGTCCTTATTAAAAAGAATGAACAAAAGTGTAGTATGACATGAAAAGCCATATACAAACAAATGTCCATTGCTAAAAAAACCAACTCCATGCAACATACAAAATGCAATGCAATACGAGAAAGTAAAATATGCGTAACTCCATGCAACATACATAATGCAATGCAATATGAGAAAGTAAACAAGCTAACCTAATAGAGAAACATAATGTAATGTTTTTGTTATCAAGCTTCAATTCCAACCTATTCGAATTAACGACAAGGGTTAATGATGGTGCCCAAGAAAGGATACATGCAAAGGGAAAATGGAGGACACTTGATCGATGAAAAAGTAATGTGCACTATGAAATAGTACTAGGCAACTCGTTGTGCCCCACAGTACAAACGAAGTAAGCAGCCTAACTTTTGTTGATGGAGGTAGATTAAGATGATCCATGAGTCGCACACATGAACAGGTGAGAACAAAAGAGTGACATTTTGTAGGATGATTTTACATTTTTAGAAGCTTTCTTAAACATATTTGAATGTTTTGATTTTTCTAACATATTTGAATGTTTTTGTTATTTTTCTAACATATTTGAACGTTTTGATTTTTCTAACATATTTGAATGTTTTGATTGTTTTTGAAAGTTTTCTGAAACTATTTATAGGAAGACGAGGAAGTGTGGATGCCCCTAGTGATAGATGGGATGTACAAGGGCATAAGGCCATGTGCGTATGAGAAAGTGAAGATGTAAAAATGCCCAGTGATTAGGTGGGAGTATTCAAAGGCAAACTCTTCATAGGTAGAAGTGGGACCCAAGGCCATTATGGATAGGTTCAATATGATGGTGAACGTAAACCAACGAGGTGTTGGGAAGAAGCAAGGATGCCCCCAATGTAATTTGGCCTAAAAACACATGATAGAAAGGAAGTGAAAGATTGTTTTTGTGAAAGGGGACAAAGGTGCCCAAAAACATGGCAAAAAGTAATCTTATACACATGGATGTTCAATGAAGCGAAGATGAACAATGTGAATGATATGAATGTAGCTTAGAAGCCTCGTGAGGAAGAATTGATTAGCCAAAGGCACAAATTGTGAGACGAGACATGGACTAGAGTAAGAGTTTGAACAAGGTCCAAAATGAGACACTTGGTAACATACTAATCCTGCCTACTCATAGAGATCTAGTGTGTGCACGTGGATTTTATTACCTCTTGAAGTGAATATTTAATAGACAACAAGTGAAGAGACCCTAGCCAATGTGTAGGAATGATTTATTGTGAAAGGTGATTTTGTGAATGAAGGGTGGAAGGATAGTCGTACATTGCTCCGCTGCCAGCCAGGCATCCATAGCCCGACGGAGATGTATTTGATTCTAATCACAACATTTCTCTACTACCAATCAAGTGTCCATAGCCCCGATAGAGATTATTGGAAATACCCCAAGAAAAAGTTATTTATCAATTTGCTTTTTCTTTTAGCTTTTAGCTTTTAATTTTGATTGATTTTGAATCTTTTGCTTTTAAAAACTTATTTCAGCTCTCTCATGTTTGACAAGGGGTTTAAGAACCACTGATGGCTTAATGGAAGGATGTGGAAGTGATTGTGATGACGACATTGGCTAGTATCAACAAATATTTCCAAAATTCTTTGCAATAAGTTTATTAGATGGTGAATGTGATAGGATCTCTAAGAGGTCAGTCGTTCTTTAATTTACCAAGGTGATAAAAGACCAGGGTCAAATGGATACCATAGAGATAAATGTCACAAAATGCATGTGAATAAGCTAACCAAAACATCACCAAAGGGATGAAAATGGTAGGGAGACTTGCAAAAAAATAGCAAGGAAGGGAAGAAAGAAACATCCATGTGTACACAATACCTGATTGCAATGTTTGATCTTTGTACCTTTGATTTTTGTTGTGTTTTCTCAATATTTTTGTATTTTTGAATTGTTTTTTATTTTTTAGATTTTTGACAGTTTTAAGAGGTTGGGACTAACAAAGTCACTCTATGTGGTAAGATCCAACAATAATGTTTGTGACTTCCTTAATAAGGGAGACTAGGCGCGTTTGTTTATTGAGAGTGATATTATCCCCGATCTCAATGATTGAGGTGAGTTCAAACTCAATAAATGACTATGATTTGTTCTGAAACATGGATTTCATATGTGAGAGCTTGAGTTCCCTAGCCGAGAGGCTTATGTACTTTACACCATACTTGATGGTTACGTTGATGTGCATTCTTGAATCGCGTTTGATTTAGAATTTTGAGATTGTTTGATTTGTTGGGAGATATAGAGCTCTTTAAAATTTTGATCTGAGGTTGATTAAGAAACTGTTTGGGTTTCTTATAAGCTAACGCATGACTTGTTTGATCTCAAGAAGGAGAAGAAAGTGAATGTGGACGTTTATAACTGATGTGATAAATGACCATGGGCTTACCACAACCATTGATAGAAGAAATATGTGATGGATGAAATGGATATGGTCCAAGAATGAAGAGGAGGGGCTACCGAGAGGAAGCTACTAATAGAAGATGATGAAGGGATTCCAGGATGTGGCCCAAGAATATAAGAAGAAGGGCTACTAGGACATGACCCATAGATAGAAGATGAAGGGCTACTAGGATGTGGCCCAATAATAGAATAAGAAGGGCTACTAGGACGTGACCCATAGATAGAAGACAAAGGGCTACTAGGATGTGGCCCAAGAATAGAAGAAGAAGGGCTACTAGGACGTGACCCATACATGTAAGATAATGGGCTACTAAGATGTGGCCCAAGAATAGAAGATGAAGGACTGCCCTGGGGTGATCCATACCTAGAAGACAAGGGGCTAGTTGGATGTGCCTCAAGAATAGAAGATAGTGGGCTACTCAAAAATGTCCCACAAATAATAGAGGAAGGGCTACTAGAAGGTGACCCACACCTAGACGAAGATGAAGGGATACTTGGCGTTGACCCCATAAGAGATTGTGATTGAGGAATTATGATAGACAAGGAGTGATTGGGTGATGAGAAGATAGGCCATGGATCAATGTAAGACCTGGGAGTTTCCTCACTTAATGAAGAATGTGAAGATGGAAGAATAAGAGGAGGATCAAGTTACATGATTTGAGGCTCTTCCTCTATTTCTTGATAAAAGGAATCAACATTTTTCTCAGAATATGCGGGCGCATCGAAGTCTAAAGAGAATCCTTTCTCGTAATCTTCTAAAGGAATATCTTCATGTGCCCCTATAAATGCCTTGATTGTTTCTTCATTCTAAAAGAGGTCAATCGGTATGATTTGTTGATCGACCACCAGGGGTTGATTGGAAGAAAGAGGTTCACTTGGTGTGGAAGACTTAGAAGATGTTTGATGATGATTGATAGAAGAAGATGAGATGAGAGACAAAGAAGATGTGTAGCTAGATGTCTCAGGAGTAGAAGAAGGTGGTGTGGACCTACCTATATGATGGTATATCATCTGTAAACTAGTAGGATTAAGTCCAAAGTCTATAGATTGTGACACATGGGTCGATTCGGATGTTTGACTTGGAGGACTTTTGAGTTACATGAATCTTGAAAGAAGGAAGATTCATTGGGGGTGATTGATGAAGAAGGTCTGCTGTGAAGAAGGGGAGGACCGTGATTCAAGAATCGCATCGGATGAATAATAACAAGGGTCCTATAAAGAAAGAGATGACCGCGATTCTAGAATTGTATTACATGTTTGCTTGGAGGGATTTAGAGTCACACGTATCTTTAAAGGAAGAAGATGTTGTTGAGGTGGTGATAAACGCGGTCCTACGAAGAAAGGGAGGACAGCGACGTAGGAGTCATATTAAATGTATGATGAAGAGGTTCTTGCAGGCGCACCAAATGTTCATGCAACGTACAAAATCCATGCGCCTATTGGCGCATCCTGTCTCTATGCAACACGATGTTTTCATGCGCCCTTTTGTAAAATGCATCCTGCAGTATTCATGCGCCATGCACCTTTGGCGCCAGTTTAACCCTTGCAACATACTTTCCCCGTGCGCCTTACCTATTTAGCCCTGTAAGCTGCAGCTTTCATGCGCCATGCGCCCTGAGTCTCAAAATCTCTAACTCTTTCCTCTGCTAACATTTCAATGGAAGATCAAATGGCTAATACAACCTTTTTGGATTGGGTCTCGCTTCTTCTTCATGCAGATCAACAACTGAGTTCGAAAGAACATATGTCTACATCCAGCAAGAGACCCACCAAATCCAAAGGAAAGGCCAAACTTACAGAAGAAGAGATGAAATATAAATATCAAAGGGTCAGGATGCCCGAGTCCCAGGCCGAGTGTAACATGGACGTCAGAGATTCAGAATTGGGACATATTGATATCGAGGAGACGCAGGCTATAACTCGTAGAAAGTCACAAGGAGTCCATGGATGGACAAACTGATGGCAGTGCCCTGCACTTCACCGGTGGAATCCCAGTCAGCGCCGTCAACAATGAATTCTTGATGGTGATTGCCCAATGTTACAACAAAGACACAAGGTGTGTCGCCAAAAGCAAGCAAGGCGAGGTAGTCATTAACCTCACTTTGCCGTCACTTTGAGGGAATACTCGGCATACCCCACCACCGGCACTTTGTGGCCATCGGTCAAGCAGATTGCATTAAGGCATGGGATGACAATGCGAGATCGGTGTATGTAACTAATGAACGAGGTTTACTTAAAAAAAAAAGGTAGTAACCCGGTGGCCCCAAATCATCCACCGGTGACTTCTCGGAGGAGCTCAGCGACACCATTACGTTCCTGAGCAGGGTCTTCGGGCTTTCTGATGCCCATTATTTCCATAAATGGATCTTTGTGGTACTTAGAGACCATGAACAAGAATATGCACGATCGGCGCTTTTCTTTGGGAGAAATTATAAAGCGGCACAATCTCGAGCGGCAGCTCTGACAATTTAGCACAACGGGGACATTCCATATGAACTCCTATGTGGTCTCTGACTGCTGAGCATCGAGAGAGGGATTATCCGGGCTGACGCGGAGTGGAGTTTGGCCTCGGTCAAGATATACAGTACTACCGGAATTGAGGTGGAGAATAGCATCTCCCGATTCACAAAAATTAACGATGTGTTTTCTATCACATCATCTACTATTGAGGCTGAATATGACTTATGGTCGCACGACCAAAAGCATAAGTAGAGCCACGAGAAATGGGGGCCTTGTTCACCTTTGAGTTTCCCACATTCACCTATCTAAGGGCTACTGACTTTTTAGGAGAGCGAACCGAGGCTACCGAGGTATCTTTGGACCTAAATTGATTTTCTTTGGAGGCTGTCAAGGCGGCTGATCACATACCACGAGAAATGCACGAAAAGAAAGAAGGGTGGAACTCCTTTCCCCCTCACGGTGGGCGATACACATGCTCTACCCACCACAAGGTGAAGGAAATGTTCGCAGAGTGGAGTTACTCAATTTGAAACATGACTTCCCAGCCAGGCCTACCTTCGACCCAGGAGGTACATGCTGCGAGGGCGAAACTTGATCAATCCACGTCCCTCGGATCGAGGACATTTACATTGGCGTCATCCATGAAGTGGAGCTCAGGAGAAAGGATCATTCTCACCTAGCATTGGCAGAAATCATCCAATACGGGATAGCCATTGTCCCCAAAGGCTTCAAAACTACGGAAGATGAAGTAGACAAGGTATATCCGACACACGAGATGGGGACAATTGGCCCTTTCCGGCCATTGATAGAACTAAGGCCCCTCAGACAATTGAGGAGAGGGTCAAGGAGACTTTGCGTAGGACAAAACATTGGTGCCGGATGAACGGCCTAATCTACCTTGGGGTTGATTTCACAACCTCCCCGTTGGGCAACGCACCTCCACGATCCAAAAAGTAGCCTAAAGGCAAGGGCAAAGGCGTAGAAGGTGAATCCAACACCATTCAGGAAGAAGCCCCTGAGAGTCCTCCTTCCGCGGCACCCGAGCAGGTAATATCTCTGGTCACACTAGAGAAAGAAGCAGAAGAGGATATTCCCATTGGCCCATCCACTCAGGATGTCGGCATTGTTACAACAACTGAGGTCCCTTCTATCCTTTCTTCTTCTCTTCCTTCCCCTCCTCGAGCGACTCAAGCGACCATCCCTTTGGTCGTGTCCTCTTCCCCTTCTTCTACTATTTCCCCCGCCTCTTCGTCCATCTTCTCTTCCCTTGCGGATCTGTCCTCCTCCATTTCTTCCCTTATCTCCGAGCTCCCTTCCCTTCCTATGTCTTCATGCATTTGCTGTAGTTTCCCTTCCTTAGTGGGCACTTCTTGGCTATTCTCTCAATGCCGCCGCCACGTGTCTCCACCTTTTTCCCCTACTACTGCAGTTGCCCCCTCCTCTGTTTCCGGTCCTTCTACCATGGGTCCAGCTTGGATCTCTCAGCAGCTAAATCAGCAAAAGAGGAAAGTTCCCATCGCTCCGATGGACTTTTCCGTGATCCCATCTAAGGGGCGAAAGAAGCGAAGCTGTCACGTGCTTCTCTCAAAGTCTTTGTAGGAGAGAGAGTTATGGAAATCGCATACCCCAATCCCCTCAAAGAGAAAAAGGATCTGTCTCCGACAGATTTTACTGTGACCCAAGTCACAATGGGGACATCTTCCGAAAGTCTTCAGGGGGAGGCTCTTTCTGCAGTTGACGCCCTCTGCAAAAAGCTTCAGGAAATCCAAGGAAGAGAAAAGGCAACTAAAGGAGCAAAACAAATATCTGCTCCAAGCCTTACAGAAGATGGGTAGTGCGCATCCCACAATGCCGCCGAGACTTGAGCTTCTCGGCGGGAGAAAATTAATGAGTATGCCAAGATCGGCGAGCGAGGTATGGCCGTTTCCGCTTGGAGGGCAAATCCTCAAAGCTGACAAAAAAGTGATCGCGAGTTCTCCGACTTGTGCACGAACATCGGTAAGGCAAATAAAGAGCTCCAGCGTTAGCGGGGCCCATATCGAAAGAGCTGGAACATGCGGATTGCAGCCACGAGACCTTCCGACAAATGTTATTTGTTCGGTCGAAGATCAGTCAATTCGGCGTCTTCGGCCATCGAGGGCCCTCAACAAAATCATGTCCACTATGGACTACCGGGTGGATCAGGTTAGAATTTATTCTAGAAAAGATTGACAAAGTCAAGGAAGAAGCCACGGATGCGATGCACCAAATGGAGCAATTGTTCTTAATATGTCGCCATGGGGGTTACTCCTTCCTTCACTTTAAGGAAAGCGATGAAACCACCGGATCTTGAGGAGATCGCTTCTCGAGAGCAGGTCGGAGGTCACATTTGACACGAGAATCTATCAACAACCTGCTTTGGCTGTAGGGACTTCATCGGGTTCCTCATTGAGGTGGAAAAGGACTATTCCAAACTCCCAGAAAATCTCATAGATGAGCGGGAGACTTGTGAGGTGATAAGTGATAGGCACTGAGGATCCTTCCTAGGATCAACTAGGGCCCGATAATCAACAAGTTCATGGAATACCGCTCTCAGTTCCATATCTCGTCACCTGAGGAGCAACAAAAGCAATCCACCCCCTTTCGGCTGCAAGATGATGATGACGAATAGCTGCTGCTTCTTCTTCTTCTTCTTCTTCTTCTTCTTCTTCTTCCCTTTCTCTTCTTCGTCTTTCTTTTTGGAAATATCTGGAGTGTGTTGATACAAATGATGACATCATCCATGTTGCATCATGGGATGATGTCATCCATCAAGTTGTAAAAAGTCAACATGACTTTTAGATATTTTGTAAATATCTTTGTAAATAGTTGTTGGCTCCTTTTTGCCTTCTTTTCTCTTCTTCTTCTATAAATACTCCAATACTTGTAGTATTGTGAGATGGATGGATATCTTTCAGATGAAAAATAGAAGTGAAGAAAAAAAGACTTTGAGCTTTCTTTATGAAGAAAAAGCGATAATACAAATATTGAGACTTTGTCTTTGAATATTTGTGTTATGCATCGAGACCTTTCTTATGTTAGATCTGTATGTGTTTATTCTGTTAGATTCATATCTACTTTTTGTCATTTATTCATCATCAGTATTGCTTTGTTTCGTTTATGCAAGTAGGTTTGGCTCTGTTTACTACCAATCCCAAAACATAAACCTTCTGACCTTTCTGCTTTGGAATTCATTTCTTTTCTTCCTTCGGACCTGCTCTTTCTTCATCCCCTCTTCCTTTCCTTTCTTTTCGCAGTCGGAAACACCCCTACTGGGATGAGATCCCAAACCCCGAAGGTAGAATCTGTGAGACTTGCATAGATTCCTGCTGGTAGAATAGCAATAAACCAGTTTCACTTTGCTGACTCAAAGAGGGGCTATGCCCTGCACACTGTTGGCTCGTCTATCCATAGATCTGTCCAGGTGACAGATTTTCGGACCAACAGTTTTTGGTGACTCACTGGGGATCGAACAGATCTATCAGATCTATGATAGTGATAGGATAGAAAATCAGAAAAAATCAGAAAAATCACTATCTGTTTGCAAATCTGAACTTTTTGTTAAAAATCCAAAAATTTGCAAAAGTGCTCTGAATTGAAAATTTTCTTCTGAGATCCATAGATCTGGCCTAGTTACAAATCTTTAGTTCGCTGAGTTTTTATAAAAATCAGTATTTTGCCGTAGATCTGAATTTTTGACTGTTTGCTAAAAGTTTGAAACCCTCTGAAAAAAGTCAAAATTAGATCCGAAAATCAGCTTGCTATTCTTCTCTGTCATTTTATCCTCGTTGTTATTTGTCATTAACCGCAATCGGTTTCCAAAAAGAGGATAGTTTTTAAATATTTAGAAAAGTATTTGCTGCTGGTTTTTGACAGAAAAACCAGAAAATCAGCAAGTACAGCCAAAAAGAAATTTCAAATCTGCGCCATAACGTTGCAGATCTGGAAGGTACACTGGCGGGTGAACCTTTTACGCGCAGCAGGAGAGCCCGTGGAGAAGCTGATCCTACTTTCGATCTGCTTCAAAGGCATAATTTCAGCATAACACCGGCACGCTTTTCAGCGCTAAGCTCGGCTGACCGGTCATCCAGGAGTGTCTCGCCTTCACGAAGGAAGAATCTTTCGCAAGGGGCATCCACATCCCTTTGTAGTGCCTTGCTGCTCAGTGGAACCATGCTTCCAGCCCGTGTTCTTTTTCCAGCCTTTCAAATGGCGGTACCATGGGGAAATGCTATGGGTCCCTTGGCTTTACCACATCCAGTTCATGCGCTCCCTCACGGAAACCGAAAGAATTTTCCCAAATTCGACGGGAGCGGAAATCAAAGTACAGATTCCCACATATCTGCATTCATCATGTCATGCAGTATCCTGGATGTAACTCACGAGGATGTGTCGGTTCACCTTTTTCTGGAAACTCTGAGGACTGCTTGTAATTTGAATGGTTTCAGCATTTACCAGCCGGATCTATTACCAGTTGGGCCACCTTGCGGGATGCTTTTGAAGACAGGTACAAACCTTCAGAAGATGCATTTGCATTATTATCATGGATCACTCACCTGAAGAAAGAGGCAAATGAGACCATGCGCGATTTTATCACCGGTTGATGCACTAATCAACCGTGTCCCTGTTGCCATGCTTCAACGCAGGAAAATCAAAAGTGTTTCTTAAGTAAACGCTATGAGCTCAAAAGTTAGTTTCTTGCTCCTTGAGGAGCGAGTTGCCACCTTGATTCTCGCCCAAGCCACTTTGCCATTCGAATAGAGATAATTTGATAATATCGGTGAAATGAAAAGGAATCACCAAGCCTAAATCTTTGGGCCCTTCGCCCACTACTTAAATCGATCCGGCCTTTCAAAAGATGGCAAATGACTTGCTTGCATTAAAGAAGCAATTGGCCCAGGCCTCTCCCAGTTCCTCATACCGGGATATTCCGCGGAGGAATTTCGTTCCTAACAATGTTTCTGCAAAGGCCGCGCTTACCCATGCAACCGCTCCATGATTGGCACTTGAGGCTCCTCGGTGGCAGCGCTCTGGCGAAATCGAAGAAGAAGAGCAGTATTATGAAGAACCTTCATCCGGGGTGAAGATGATCAAGATGTCGGTGACCCATTGGCGACTCTCTACTATCGGGTATATGGAATTTGATGAGGAAGAATCGATGAAGAGGAGGGTGCCCGGGGATATGCAAGCGGGACGGTCATACGTTGTTTTTACTCGCTCATGAGGAAAGAAGCGGAAGTTGCTGCCCATGTCCAGCGGCGAGAGAAGGCCGTGTCAAAGCGCGCCTCCGATCATTGCTAAAAGAGGTAATCCTCTTCCTACTCAACTCCTTGGAAAATCTTTTACAAGGAAATCCTTTCCCCCCATCTCTCCTCCAAATCAGTCCTCTCATATTCCTACCAAGACCAGTAATCCTATTCCACCATCGCGAAGTGAGGACTCATTCCTTCAACATGACCCTTGGCCGCGTTTGATATCATAGATCATGCAAAAAAAGACCAAGATCCAAATGTCGAAGCTGAGTACCTTGATCAAATCCAAACGACTTGTAAGATTGACCAAGTATATTCAAAGTCAAGCTGTTGTATCTAATCAGGTTTCCCCAAAAGGAATCCTTTCCACTCCCCCTGAATCCCACATAAATGTTGCTTGACATCGGCATCGAGCAAGATAGAGCCTTTCTATCTCTCTCCTCTAATCAATGGACCTGGTGAGTAAGCTGCATAATTGATTCGGGCTTCGATAACATCATGCGGAAAAAGTCGCCCATGCTCTGGGCCTCACTCTTACCAAGCCTTTGGAGATGTTATTCCTTGGAAACCAAGCAGGTTCCGTTGGTTGGCCAAATTAAAGATGCGCAATTTGCATTTGCGGCATTCCCAGATAAAAGAGTAAAGATGACAGTCCTCGTTCTTTGACATTCCGGTGCCTATGGAATTTTCTTTGGGAAGAAGTTTTGCGGCGAAGTTGGTGGGAAATTCATATGGGTGGTCTAAAGCTAGAATTCCCGTCAAAGGCGTAATGCGAGACTTTGGAGCGGAATCACAAAAAAAGTACTTGGTTACTAGCTCGAGGACCCCAAAGCTCAAATCCTTTTTGAATCATCGGGGATGGGAACTATTTCTTGTCTACCGAGTCGATAAAATGGTTGTCTCGTTCGAGAAGGAGATCTTAATAAGATCTGGACCTTGCGATTCGATGGCACTACACTGACCGGCGGATGCGCGCCGGGCCGTCTTAATATCTCCCGAGGAAGAAGTCATTCCTCTCTCTTTCAAGTTGCGAGTTTTTAACACAAATAATCTTTGCTGAGTATGAATCTTTGTTACTTGGCATGCAAGTCGACATGAGGAAAGAGGGATTAAAAATCTAAAAGTACAAGGTGATGCGGAGCTAGTTGTAAACCAAGTCAAAAGGATTTATCAAGTAAAGAATGAAAGGCTCAGGCATTACCGTAATGCGGTGTGGGACAACATTGAGAGTTTGATGCTTTTCAATTGAATCCATTCGAGGCTCAAAATGACATGGCTGATTCATTGGTTGTTTCAGCATCCCTCATGCTTCCTCACCCAGGTTTGAGAACAAACAAATACACCATTGAGGTGGTTTTCCGCCCGAGCGTGCCAGACAATTCTCAGCATTGGCAGGTGTTCAACGACGATAATCAACTCATTGCCTTTCTAGAGAAGGCGGAAAATTTTAAAGAATTGCACTTTGAAGGATCTACTTCCACTTGCCGTGAATCAGTCACCAATCAAGGCGATGAATCCGAAGGGAACGACGGCATATGTCAGCTCAAAGGAAATAAAATCCCAAAGGGCCTGGTTTCTCTGGAGCGGTTGTTTGACAGGCATGACCGTTTTGTGAAAAAGAAGAGGCGAGATGACCACGACTCATCCCGAAGCGAACCGGTCAATATAGGTTCGATAGAGCACCCATGATTTGTGAACATTGGCAAATGTTGCGCTTTGAGGAGAAACGGAAATTTGTCAAGTTCTTTAAAAAAATATATGGACGTGTTGGCATGGTCTATGCCGATCTAAAGTCTTTTAAGCAAAGGGCGTTCGGACATGACATCCGTTGAAAGAAGATGTCAAAGCCTTTCGCGAAGCGAGAGGCACTATAATCCTAAGATTTCGGGGACTATCAGGCTGAAATTCGAGAAGATGTTGGATGCGAGAATCATCTTTCCTATCCATCACGGTACTTGGGTAGAAAATATTGTGCCGGTCTGCTTAAGAAAAATGGTGAGATACGCATATGCGTAGACTTTCACAATTTGAATCGAGCTTCCTTGAAAGACAACTACCCACTTAGATAATGGATCAAGTTCGCAAGCGATGGCTTGGATCGGAGATCTTTATCCATGCTTGATGGTTTTAGGCTATAATCAGATTGAAGTTTCACTGAAGATCAATTTAAAACAAGCATTCACTACTCACAGGGTACATTTGCCTACTGGCGAGGATGCCTTTTGGCCTAACTAATCTTTGGCGCCACTTTTCAGCGGGCCATGGATTTGCATTCAAAGGTATGATGGGGAAAGTCATTGTGGTTTACCTAGATGACTTAACCGTGTTCTCTAAACAACGAAATGATCATTGTGATCATTTGGAGCAAGTGTTGGCCAGGTGCCGAGAACATGGGATTTCCTAAACCCAAAAAAAGTCATTTTTGGAGTCACGGAAGGAAAGTTCTAGGGCATGTGGTTTGAAAAGAAGGAACAAAGATAGATACCGAAAGAGTTAAGGCTATTCAAAGCCTTACTCGCCTCAAGCAAGGCGGTGTTCATTCTTTCTTTGGAAAGGTGAACTTTCTCGGGCGTTTTGTTCTGACTTTCTTGAGAAGACTCGTCACATATTGAACATGATGAAAGGGTCACTGACTTTGAGATGGAGCGAAGAGGGGAAAAGGTCATTTGAAGAAATAAAAGCTTAGTTGCTCATGCACCGGTCTGGTATGTCCCGATTTCTCCAAGGACTTCATCATGTATAGTTACGCATCTGAGCATACTGTGTCCGCAATATTGATGCAAAAGAATTCGGAGGACGTCGAATCTCGATTGCGTTCATGAGTTCTCCCCTCAAGCCTCACGAACTAAAAATGACTCAATTGGAAAAGCATGCCTTTGCCGTTGTCAAAGCAGTGAAGAATTTCAGGTATTACATTCTAAACTCGCATACGGTGGTGCTGGTCCCTGACACGGCGGTGAAATCAATTCTAACTCGGCGGGAGTTAGGAAGCTTGCGAGGAAATTGGATCGCAAAGGTCGGGAGTATGACTGGATATTAAACCAACCAAGTGGTAAGGGCGAGGGCACATGTCGGCTAATGGCTGAAAACAAAGATTGAGAAAACCACGATGAAAGGGGTGACTAGCTTACCACGATGAAACCACAGAACATTTGGAAAAACCCGATTCGCTGCCTCTGGTCCTATTTGTTGCGACTAGTGATGAATGGTATTCCAATATCGCTTTCTTCCTCACCTACGGCGAATGCCCAATGCACCTAACTACAAAGGAGAAGCGCACTATAAAGCTCAGAGCAGCTAAATATGTCATCTGGGATGACGGTTTATATAAACGTGGGATAGATGGCATCTTTTTGCGATGTGTTGACAAACCTCAGCAGGTAAAACTACTGGAAAGTTTTCACAATTCAGCCTGTGGGGGGCATTTCTCTTCCTCCGTGACTGCACACAAGATCATTCGAGCAGTACTATTGGCGGCGCTCTTCGAGATCTGACCACTGGGTGGCAAAGTGTGAACCTTACCCGGCGTGATTCGTCGGCAAGCCCAAGTTGGTTGCTTTTCCCCTAGGCTGTCATTATCAACGAACCATTCGAGCGATGGGGAATTGATTTTATTGGTGCACTCAATCCTCGATCGAGTCTTGGACATAGCTATGTCCTTACAATGACGGATTACTTCACCAAGTGGGTGGAAGCCATACCTGTCAAGCATGCCACTTCTGAGGTGGTTTGCAATTTCATTAAAGAAAATATCATTGTCAGGTTTGGCGTTCCAAACAAAATCGTTGTTGATAATGCTTCTAACTTCTCCTCACGGGAAGTTATTAGTTTTTGCTATGAATATGGGATAACTTTGGCTCATGCCTCAGATTATTACCCCCAGGGAAATGGTCAGGCAGAATCCAGTAACAAGAACTTGGTGACCATCATACGGAAGTTAGTGGATGAGAATCAGCGGATGTGGCACAAGTCTTTGTACGACGCTTTGTGGGCCGATCGTATTACTCCCAAGAGGTCTCTCGGCATGTCACCTTTTCAAGTGTTATATGGGCGATCTTTGAGCTTCCCATTTCTATGGAACTTCTGCTCTTCTGCGCTTGGCACGAGCTATCGAAGATGAAACTTTCCAGAATTCTCTAGAAAAGAGGATCATGTATCTGGCAGAACTTGAAGAAAAGAGAGTAAGGGTGGTTGATAGGATCACCGAACATCAGAATCAAGTTAAGAGATTTTGATAAAAAGGCAAAAGCGAGAGGATTTTCAAGTGGGAGATCTCGTCCTTTTGTGGGACAAGCGAAGAGAGCCAAAGGGCATGCACGGAAAGTTTGATTCCCTGTGGAGAGGGCCCTTCAAGATCAAGCAGCTCAACGGAGAGAATAGCTTCTATCTCTCATATCTGGATGGAACCGAGCTCCCGCTTCCTTATAGCGGGCAACATCTGAAAATTTTCAAGAAGTAGAGCTTGCTCTCTTCTTTGTATAGTTTGCTTTAGTTGTGTGTTTGTTTTCGTCGTGTGTTTGCTTTCGGTTTGTTGTGTGTTCCTTTTGCTCTCCCTCCGGTCGCCCTTGTTTTTGACTCTGTTACCCAATGGATAGGCACATGAGATCTGGGATTCTCTACCCTCGAGTTTGCTCAGGGATAGTCCCCAGAAAGAGCATTTGTTATCCGTAAAATTGTGAGGGCAATTTTACCGATATAACATCATACCGAAAATTTTGTTTTGATCCTCGTTAGGGATCCCTTGCGTTCAAAACGTTGCAAAATCCCTTCCCGGGAAATCTGGTTTTTCGAACTTAGTCTTTTTTGGTCTTTTTTGGCTGGGCGCATGGAATTACTATGTAACACCAACTTTTGGTGCGCCCCCTTTAAAGCCTTTGGCGCATATTTTCCAGTGTCAACACACCTTTTGGTGTGCCTTGTATGTTGAGTCTTCTCTGCGTGCGCCAAGGCGCATGCGCCTTCATGTTAGCACAACTTTTGTTGCGCCACTTTTCGGTGCGCCAAAGGGCGCACATAATCTAATGACAACACAACTTTTGGTGCGCCAAAGGCGCGCTTAGTTTCATGCTGGAAAATGCTTTGGTGCGCCAAAGGGCGCATGCTTTCCCATGTCGACAGCAACTTTCATGCGCCCTTTACAAAGTGGGTGGCGCATTTATGACTAGCTCACCTATATATATATGTTTTACGCGCCCAAAATGTCATTTTCACTAGTCGCAGAGCACGTGATTTCTTTTCTCTGAGCCTGTCAGCCCCTGCCTCGTCGTTTTCAACGCCTTGTGGACCCGTTGCAAGTTTTTGCTATTTATCCAGGTAAGAGGTTCTTCTCCCTCTCGTGTGTTTTACGTTTTTGGTTCTTTGTGCTTGCTGTGGTCTGGTTGTGGTTTGGAAGTATTGAAATATCAAAATGTTGGTCTAGCCTCCTCCTTTTGCTATCTTCCCATATCCCTCTCCCTCTGTCCAGATCTGCTAATAGGGGAACTTGTCTAAAAAACATGGTTTTATTTCCTTTTTGATGAGCCGTTTCATTGCCCAACTAAACCTGCAAAAAACGAGAGAAAGGAATGGAGAAAAAGAAGACCGTTTTTCCCTTTGGCGCATCGCGCGTCCTGCAACATCATAAACAGTTGCGCCCCTTTGGCGCATCTGTCCCGCTCGCAACATGAATAAAACCCACGCCAATGGCGCACCCATCACGCCTGTTGCATCATAAACTTCTGCGCCCTCAAGGCGCGCCTCCTCCATATGCTACAAACACTAGCCTTGCGCCCTCTTTGGCGCATCAACCTTCCTTGTTGCATCGCATATCTATGCGCCCCCTCGGCGCACCCTGCATCTGTGCAACATTAGCTTTATCCACGCTAAGTACAAAGCTTTGAAAGCGCAAGCGCATTCCCCATTACAGCTGCATCATGTTGTGTAAACCCCTTTGTGTTGCCGCGAAAGTTTATGTAACTACACCTTGGGCGCACCAAATGTTCATCCCTGTGTACAAAAATCCATGCGCCCTTGGCGCATCCTGTCTCTATGCAACACGATGTTTTCATGCGCCCTTTTGTAAAATGCATCCTGCAGTATTCATGCGCCATGCGCCTTTGGTGCCAGTTTAACCCTTGCAACACACTTTCCCCGTGCGCCTTACCTATTTAGCCCTGTAAGCTGCAGCTTTCATGCGCCATGCGCCCTGAGTCTCAAAATCTCTAACTCTTTCTTCTGCTAACATTTCAATGGAAGATCAAATGGCTAATACAACCTTTTTGGATTGGGTCTCGCTTCTTCTTCATGCGAGATCAGCAAAGCCGAGTTGAAAGAACATATGTCTACATCAGCAAAGAGACCACCAAATCGAAGGAAAGGCCAAACTTACGAGAAGAAGAGATGAAATATAAATATCGAAAGGAGGGTCAGAATGCCCGAGTCCCAGGCCGAGTGTAACATGGACGTCAGAGATTCGGAGGTGGGACATATTGATATGGAGGAATTGCAGGCTAGAACTCGAGAAAGTCTGAGGAGTCCATGGATGGACAAGCGATGGCGAGTGCCACTGCACTTCGCCGGTGGAATCCCGTCGGCGCAAATCGACAATGAATTCTTGATGGTGATTGCCCAATGTTACAACAAAGACACAAGGTGTGTCGTAAATGTGCAAGGCGAGGTAGTCATTAACCTCACTTGCCGTCACTTTGAGGAATACTCGGCATACCCCACCCGGCACTTTGTGGCCGTCGAGTCAAGCATTGCATTAAGGCATGGGATGACAATGCGAGATCGGTGTATCTGACTAATGAATGAGGTTTACTTGAAAAACAAAAAGGTAGTAACCGGTGGCCCCAAATCATCCACCGCGGTGACTTCTCGGAGGAGCTCGGTGACACCATTACGTTCTGAGCGGGGTCTTGGGCTTTCGCGCCCATTATTTCCATAAATGGATCTTTGCGGTACTTAGAGACCATGAACAAGAATATGCACGATCGGCGCTTTTCTTTGGGGAGAAATTATAAGCGGCACAATCTACGAGCGGCTACTGACAATTTAGCACTGTGGGGACATTCCATATGAACTCCTACGTGGTCTCTGCTGCAGCATCGAGAGAGGGACTATCCGGGCGGCGCGGAGTGGAGTTTGGCCTCGAGGTCAAGATATCTGAAGTACTACCGGAATTGAGGTGGAGAATAGCATCTCCCGATTCACAAAAATTAACGATGTGTTTTTCTATCACATCATCACTATTGAGGCCGAATATGACTTATGGTCGCACGACCAAAAGCATAGTAGCAGACCCTTTGAGAAATGGGGGCCTTGTTCACTTTGAGTTTCCCACATTCACCTATCTAAGGGCTGCCTGACTTTTTAGGAGAGCCAACCGGGCTACCGAGGTATCTTTGGACCTAAATTGATTCTCTTTGGGGCATCGTCAAGGCGGTGATCACATACCACGAGAAATGCACGAAAAGAAAGAAGGGTGGAACTCCTTTCCCCCTCACGGTGGGTCGATATACATGCTCTACCCACCACTGAGGCGAAGGAAATGTTCGCGAGAGTGGAGTTACTCAATTTGAAACATGACTTCCCAGCCAGGCCTACCTTCGACCCAAGGAGGCATCTGCGAGGTGAAACTTGATCGATCCACGTCCCTCGGATCGAGGACATTTACATTGCGTCATCCATGAGGTGGAGCTCAGGAGAAAGGATCATTCTCGCCTAGCATTGGCAGAAATCATCAATACGGGATAGCCATTGTCCCCAAAGGCTTCCAAACTACGGAAGATGAAGTAGACAAGGTATATCACGACACGAGATGGGGACAATTGGCCCTTTCCGGCCATTGATAGAACTAAGGCCCCTCGAGACAATTGAGGAGAGGGTCGAGGAGACTTTGCGTAGGACGAGAACATTGGTGCCGGATGAGCGGCCTAATCTACCTCGGGGTTGATTTCACAACCTCCCGTTGGGTAACGCACCTCCACGATCAAAAAGTAGCCTAAAGGCAAGAGGCAAAGGCGTAGAAGGTGAATCCGGCACCATTCGGGAAGAAGCCCACGAGAGTCCTCCTTCTGCGGCACCAGAGCGGTAATATCTCTGGTCACACCGAGAGAAAAAAGCGAGAAGAAGAGGATATTCCCATAGGCCCATCCACTCGGGATGTCGGCATTGCTACAACAGTGAGGTCCCTTCTATCCCTTCTTCTTCTCTTCCTTCCCCTCCTCGAGTGACTCAAGCGACCATCCCTTTGGTCGTGTCCTCTTCCCCTTCTTCTACTATTTCCCCCGCCTCTTCGTCCATCTTCTCTTCCCTCGTTGATCTGTCCTCCTCCATTTCTTCCCTCATCTCGAGCTCCCTTCCCTTCCTATGTCTTGCACTTCTGAGTTTCCCTTCCTTCCTTAGTGGGCACTTCTTGGCTATTCTCTCAATGCCGCCACGTGTCTCCACTTTTTCCCTCTCTCTGCAGTTTGCCCCCTCCTCTGTTTCCGGTCCTTCTACCATAGGTCCAGCTTGGATCTCTCAGCAGCTAAGTCAGCAAAAGAGGAAAGTTCCCATCGCTCCGATGGACTTTTCCGTGATCCCATCTAAGGGGGCGAAGAAGCAGAAGCCTGTCACGCGCTTCTCTCAAAGTGCTGTAGGAGAGAGAGTTATGGAAATCGCATACCCCAATCCCCTCAAAGAGAAAAAGGATCTGTCTCCTACAGATTTTACTGTGACCCAAGTCACAATGGGGACATCTTCAGAAAGTCTTCAGGGGGAGGCTCTTTCTGCAGTTGACGCCCTCTGCAAAAAGCTTCAGGAAATCAAGGAAGAGAAAAGGCAACTAAAGGAGCAAAACAAATATCTGCTCCAAGCCTTACAGAAGATGGGTAGTGCGCCTCCCCACACTGCCGCTGAGACTTCTGAGCTTCTCAGCCAGGAGAAAATTAATGAGTATGCCAAGATCGGCGAGCAGGGTATGGCCGTTTCCGCTTGGAGGAGCCAAATCCTCAAAGACAGTGAAAAAGTGATCGCGAGTTCTCCGACTTGTACACGAACATCGGTAAAGTGAATAAAGAGCTCCAGCGTTAGCGAGGCCCATATCGAGAAGAGTTGGAACATGCAGGATTTGCACACGAGACCTTCAACAAATGTTATTTGTTGGTCGAAGATGATACGAGTCAAGTTCGGCGTCTTGGCCATCGAGGGCCCTCAGCAAAATCATGTCCACTCTGGACTACTACGGGTGGATCAGTTAGAATTTATTCTAGAAAAGATTGACAAAGTCAAGGAAGAAGCCCTGGATGCGATGCACCAAATGGAGCAATTGTTCTTAATATGTCGCGGGTTACTTACTCCTTCCTTCACTTTAAGGAAGGCAGATGAAACCACCGGATCTTGAGGAGATCGCTTCTCGAGAGCGGGGCGAGAGGTCACATTTGACGAGAATCTATCAACGGCTTTCTTTGGCTGTAGGGACTTCATCGGGTTCCTCATTGAGGTGGAAAAGGACTATTCAAACTCCCGAGAGAAGCTCATAGATGAGCGGGAGACTTGTGAGGCGATAAGTGATAGGCACAAGGATCCTTCCCAGGATCAACTAGGGCCAATAATCAACAAGTTCATGGAATACCGCTCTCAGTTCCATATCTCGTCACCTGAGGAGCAACAAAAGCAGTCCACCCCCTTTCGACGCAGGATGATGATGACGAATAGTTCTGCTTCTTCTGCTTCTTCTTCTTCTTCTTCTTCTTCTTCTTCTCTTTCTCTTCTTCGTCTTTCTTTTTGGAAATATCTGGAGTATGTTGATACAAATGATGACATCATCCATGTTGCATCATGGGATGATGTCATCCATCAAGTTGTAAAAAGTCAACATGACTTTTAGATATTTTGTAAATATCTTTGTAAATAGTTGTTGGCTCCTTTTTGCCTTCTTTTCTCTTCTTCTTCTATAAATACTCCAATACTTGTAGTATTGTGGGATGGATGGATATCTTTCAGATGAAAAATAGAAGTGAAGAAAAAAGACTTTGAGCTTTCTTGTAACAGAAGAAAACAGTAATACAAATATTGAGACTTTGTGCTGAATAGTTGTGTTATGCATCAGACCTTTCTTATGTTAGATCTGTATGTGTTTATTCTGTTAGATTCATATCTACTTTTTTGTCATTTATTCATCATCAGTATTGCTTTGTTTGTTTATGCAAGTAGGTTTGGCTCTGTTTACTACCAATCCCAAAACATAAACCTTCTGACCTTTCTGCTTTGGAATTCATTTCTTTTCTTCCTTCGGACCTGCTCTTTCTTCATCCCCTCTTCCTTTCCTTTCTTTTCATGAGATTTGCATGAGTTTGGGAAACACCCCTTTCTTGACTCAAAGAGGGATGAGATCCCAAACCCCTATCCATAGGCGAGAATCGGGAGGATGAGACTTGCATAGATGACTAGGAGTTTGGTGAAGAATAGATCAATAGAATAACCGGTTTCACTTTCTTAAGTAAAAATGTCTAGATCTAGAGAGTGTGATGGAACTCCTTCAAAGGGAAGGAAGTGACATGTCAATTTTGGTAGCATAAGGACAACCATTTAGACATTTCGTAAGTATTGATATGCATGTATGATTTTTACGAAGAAGCTCTAAGGAAAATAATCATCGAGATGACGAAAATCTCGATGAGATCAAAAGGATTGTCTGAAAATAAATTTTCGAATGAATAATCACAAGAAACAATCATGCGAGTGTGAAACAAAAAGCCAATCAACGAAATACACCATATGAAAATGTGTGTGCAAAGTTTGATCAAAGGTGATCAACACAATGTCAATATTTACGTCGAAGCTCGAAATGAACAAGGCGTAAATATTAACAAAGGGTAGATGCGACTCCCAATCAAAGGATACCATGACAAGTTTAACAACCAACAAGACCTAAATGTTAAAGGGTGAGGATTACAAACGTAAGCCACGTAACCACACCAATTGGACACGTTAATCAAGCTTTACGAAGAAGTGAGATATTAGTGTCAAAGTGGTATCAAAATGACGCAAACAAAGTAAGCGACACTCTTCAAGATTTTGGACAATGTTTGAAGCCAAACCAAGTCAAGGTATATTGAGGATGTGTTAAAATGTGCGCAGCGTAACGCCACAATGTGGATACTTAGATCACATTTATGAAAAACATGACATAAGTATCTTAATTGTGTCGAGACAATGCAAACAAGGTAACACATCAAAGGGAGATCAAATGATGAATTAATCTGAACTATGATGATGATCTTGACATGGGTATCAAGATCACAAAGGCTACCAATGATATAAATACGCCTCCGCACACTTTAGATGTTTAACTTACCCAGCCGCAAACATGGATGGGCATAAACAGACAAAAAAGTGGTAGAAGCAATCGATTGGTAACACAAAGGTAGTCACCCTTCTTTTGATCAACAAAGTGTCAAAAGAATGTGAAGGACGTAGATAAAAAATGGGGATGAAAATGCTGGCTTCACTTGCAGTAGTTTTGCCTTGTCTTAAGGCAAGTAAAAACTAGTGAAAGTAACGCGTCACACGTTTTGCGATAAAAGATGGTTCATGACTCAAAGCACTATTTTAGAATGGTCAAAGTGGGCTCTGGCCAGTATATTTTCTAGGTGGTTCTCTTATCCTAGGTGTTACAAAGATTATCCACGAGCGGGATGATTTACCCAAAAAGTTACACCGACTAGTTTGGGAGTATCTCGACTTTTCCCCCTTCAAGACACGGTGGGCAATAAATGCATCCATCGTGTACTTAAAATGGTCGATAGGGAAAACTTGCAATGCTATCTCACAAAGGAATCACTAGTCAAGTAGGTAGTGCGGAGCACTTCCCGTTTGTCCACAAGGTTCCCTCTTGCATGGACTACTTTGGGGTTCTGGAACCACCCCCATTGTTGTAGCTTAAGGAGTTATGCCAAAGGGGTTATGTTCAGTTGAGCGAGAGAGGGATGTACCCTTTTTGAAACACGAAATACAATGTTTTGAATATGATGTTCTTTTTATCTTGTTTAATTAGGTGTGGTTTTCTCGAAACACCTTTTGGCAACCTGCAGAACAACTGTATTAGTAGTTTTTGACTTTTGTTTTGATTCCTCCATTCTTTGACAAGTGATGGCATTTTGGTCCTGTATGACGATTTTTAGTAGTTTCCATAAAAAAATAGAAGGCACCATTTCGATTCTCGAGATCACCCGGGCCAAGAGAAGAGCATATGTGATGTCTTCAAAATCCAAAAATATATCAAATGGAAAAACACTTTAATTCAACTACGCCAAGTTTAACCAATTCCAACTCATATATTCCTAACAACCTCAAAGCATCAAAAAGGACTTAAGAATCATTTCTGATTCCCAAGATCACCCCAAGGGATGCGAGGGAAGAGCATACATGATCTTATTCCTATAAGTAAACATGAAAAGTTTATTTAATCAAGTAAAAGCATGTAAAAACATCCTGCAAAATCGAGTATGTGATTAGATAAAACTTGCAAGAATTAGAAAACCAAGAAAATCGAAAAAATCTAGAAATCCAATTTTTTGCACTTTTTTAGCAATTTTTAGTAATTTGCATTTTTGGATGTCTCGGGGAATTTTAGGAGTTTTGTGATAGAACATAGTATACTCCATTGTCTTTCTAAGCGCTTATTCAAACTCTGAAAACGAGGTTAACGAGTCAAAAATTATGATCAAAACAAGGAGCACTAAAAAGTTGTAACCAAAAACCGATTAAACAGATATACCTGCGCCCTCTTTTGTGTGTGCGCCACCAAAAAGACATGTGCGCCACTCTGTGTGTTTCCAATTTACAGTGCACCTGCGCCACCCGAGAGGCGTGTGCGCCACCAAAAAGATGTGTGCGCTACTCTGTGTGATTTCGGCTTACCATGCACCTGTGCCACTCGAGAGGTGTGTGCACCACAAAAAGAGTGTATGCACCACGAAAGAGTGCATGCTCCACTCTGCGGATTTTTTTGACTTACAAAGCGCTTATGGCACTCCCAAGAAAAATAGACAGAAAGATAGATAAAACAACTACATTACCGACAAAATGTGTCTGCGCCACTAAAACAACATGTGCACTCTGGTTAGGGTGTGTGTGCCGATTTGTGAGTTTCGAGAATGCGGTGAAGGTACAAGATCTGAAACAACGTCTGCACCCAAGTTAGTGCACCTACGCGCTAGTTAGGGTGTGTCTTGCTGAGGTTAACATATATGCAGGGGGTCGTGGTCAAAACGAGTAACAGAGTTTTACCAAAGTGCACCTATGCCACCAGAGAGATGTGTGTGCCATGAAAACCATGCTCGCACCACGAAAATCGTGCTTGTACCCCTAAAAATGTACCTACACCATACCTCTACAAGTAAAATATGGCAACCAACACAAGAAAACTCACAATATCTCAATTTTTGACAAGTTAGCTTAAGAATGGAAATAATCCATTAAAATTATGGCTATGAACATGAGCATACACATACCAAATTAGCAAAAATTCCAAGAAAATGGACATTAATTCTGCATGTGTATATCAAAAATTAGCCAAAATAATGAAACTTAAACTAAAATGTCATGGGACTAAGTGTCCCATAAGTGGCGTACCAAATGTGTAATGTGATGGAAAGTGGCGAAAGCTATAGAATGAGGCTAAAGAACCTCAAATCTTTGCTAACTCATCCATGCACCATAGGATTAGAGCTAAACAAGAGAAGTTAACATAAAAGCATTACAACTTTGACAAAACATCAAAAACTAACATGCATACTACTCTTTACTCCATGAAAGCTTAATGAAAGTGAACCTAGTATAGATCTAAGCAATCAAATTGTGTGTTGTTTAATCCATGAGGGTGAATGAATCTCACTAAATGGCTACATGGCCAAGTTTAGCTATTTCATTACTAACCTAACATGGGTGCAAGATGAAGCTATTTTAATGGTGGATGACCCAAGATCAAATGCCTTATTAGCTTGGCTAATGCAAATGAGCTCTTAAGATTTCTTAGGCTTGTTTTGGCTTTAGCTTATGTAAAGTTGTAGTTTGAATGGGTAGGCTTAGCCTTGTATTTATAGTTTTCCACTTGGGAGAATTTGGAATTTGGGTGCATGTGGGACTAAAGCTCAAAAAATAATTTTAGATTAGATTAGGATAAACATGCTTTAGGCTTAGTTTAACTAGGATTACGCTACTTAAACTTGATTAGCAAGTGATTAGAGACTCATTGAGAGTTGGGAGGGGTCTAGATAACCAATTTTGGTGATAGATAGCCTACGAAGCCAATAGAAGTGGTCTAGAGAGAACCGGGAGGTTACGAATGGTAGAAAGGAGGAATGTTTAGCTAATAAGAGAGATATTAGCCAAATAATCTTATTATATAAGGAATACGACCAAGAAGGTGTCGTAAATAGGCATACGAGAAAGGAGTGAAGAATGGGTAATTAATGAAGTGTCATCGATTGACCGAATTGGAGGAAATGCTAAGTGTAACCATATTTTAGGTATCTCTGACTTTCTTGGGTACCATTTCTACCTTGCGATCCTTTATAGATCCATGCCGCTCAAATTGCAGTAAGGTGTGAAGCAAACCCTAGTTCGATGTAGGATGCCCTAGGTGAAATTATGTGCCCTAGCTTGTCTTTATCACTTTACTTCACTCAAACCCTTCACCCTGGGGACACTGATCTTCTTACGGGCACAAATCTCTTCATCATGACATTTGGTTACACAACTCTCGTACCTTAAAACAATCACTCGGCTCTTCGCACTTTGGCTTCTTTCAAATACTCTTAATTCGCTGATGGTAAAAATGAACTCGCATCCCATCCTTATAATTTAAAAATTTTAATATATTCCTTGGTCCTTCACCTACCAAATACCCTCTCTTTAATTGACTAATTCCATCCTTTCCTCATGTTACATCCTCGTGCCCCGAGTTATAACCTTCAGCATGCCTTCTACCCTCTGGTCACAAAATTCTCTTCAGTGCGCATCCTTGCACCCAGTACCTCGTCATTGTACCTTATCTTGGTAGTTATCATGGCCTCTGCTTACCTCATGTTATATTGTTCCTTCATTCATCTCCATCCTTGGTCACTTTTGAGAAGAAATGTTTTTACTTTGACAAACACCGTAGTGACTTATTCTTTTACTTTGACAAACACCCATAGAAACTTATTCTTTTCATCTTTCAATTCCCACAATATTGTACGGATATCAATAACCACCCCACACCAAAAGGATGTGCATTCATATGTGCATAAACATGCTTCATGTAGTAATTAGCTTCATGCGCGAAAGCATGCTTATTTCACAACAACAACTAAAATGACAAAGCATAGCGACAATGAAGGAAATACATAATGGAAACCTAATCTAAATGGAAATACTGCCTTATTACAAACACCAAGAAGACTTATTTATAGTAGGGCTTCATCCTACTCTCATTGAAGTAAGAGTAACCATGTTTTGTCTAGTGCTTCTAAGCTGAAAGCGACAAACATCTTTTCAAGGATGTAAGTAATAACATACTGCCCTAACCAATGTACCTTAAGTTTTCTGAATGGCACAAGAACTTAGAGTTATAGAGAAGTACCATTTTCCAATCTTAAACTTCTTATCCCTTATGTTTACGTCATGCCATGCTTTATTTCGCTTGGCCTTTTCCTGCTTTTGACTCCATTGTGCTATGGATCATCACTCATCTAGTAGAATCATCTTCTCAATATGCTCATCTAAAGCTGCTCATCGCCTAAACCTCCAGTGTGCACAATCCGCAAAGAAGGTAACATAAATTCTATAGGGAGAATGGCTTCTACACCAAACACCAACTAAAACGGTGTGGCTTTGTTAAATATCTTATAAGTTGTTCTATATGCCCAAAGAACAGCTGACACTTTATCATCCCAATCCTTTCTTCCAACATCACAAATTTTTGTCAATGTTTGGCTCAAAATCTTGTTGAAAGCCTCAGCAGTTCCATTTTCTTGAGGATGATAGGGTGTATTCTTATGGTGTGCAACCATAAACTCATCTAATAAGATCCTGATTGTTTCATTCAAAAATTGTGTACCCCTATTAATTGTCAAGATTAAAGGACACCCATATCTTGTAAGAACATTCTCCCATAGAAACCTAGTTGTTGTAGCTGCTGTATAGTCCTTCGTAGGTGTTGCTTTTTCCCACCTTGTGAGATAATCTATACAAGTAATGATATAGCGCGACCCATTCCTACGCGCGGCTGGTGAAATAGGTCCTACAAAGTTGATGGCCCATTTCTCAAATGGTTCGGCACTAGTAATTGGTCTCAAAGGCATCTCATCTCTTTTTCCTGGTTTACCTAGACACAGTGACAATGGTCACACGCTTTGCAATACACTTTATAATCTTTATACAATGTCTCCCACCATAATCCAACAAGTAGGATCTTTTGGGTAGTTGCATCACCTGCATAGTGGCCTCCTACAATACCACCATGGGCTTCTTCCATAATATCCTTGCACTCATGCTCTAATACACAACAACGTAATACTTCATCTCTGCCTAACTTGTAGAGGTCACCACTGATTAACATAAACAATGTCGCACGCGTATAACAAGTTGTTTCTTTTCTAATGCCTTCATTCCTTCTGGTGCCACACTAGTCTATAGAAAGACAACAATGTCTTCTAATTTTGATGGTGCACATTGTAACCTATATAATTGTGCATCTGGCATGGTTTCTTCAATTGTCTGTGCTTCTTCTCTTGAGTGAATTCTAGACAAGTGGTCTAGTCTAGAGTTACTTTTCCTTGGCTTCACCACAATTGTGAAGTCAAACTCTTGAAATAGGAGTACCCATCTACATATGTTCCCTTGTAAGATGGGTTTGTTCACCAAGTACTTCAATGCCATGTGATATGTATAAAATACAAATGGGGTTGCTAACAAGTATTGTCGAAACTTGTGTAATGCATAGATCATTGAAAAATATTCACGCTCTGTAGTTGTATAATTTTGTTCAACAGAGTCGACTTCCTACTAGCAAAATAGATTGGATGATCTCTGATACATTCGCCATGTTGAGCTAACACATCGCCAATGGTCATCTTTAGAGGTGTCCAGGATGCACATGAAATGGTTTATCCCATGAGGAAAGCATAGAATGGGTGTGGTAGTAAGTTTCTCCTTTAATATCTCAAATGTGTGTTGTTGTGAGTCTCCCCGATAAAATGCACCTTTCCCTTTTAGTAATTCTTCCAAAGGTGCAACAACTTTGTCATATCCTTTGATGAACTTGATAATATCTTGTGTGACCCAAAAATTTGTGTACCTTACTTTGGTGGTAGGCACTTCCAGGCCTAGAATGGCTATGACCTTATTTGGATCAACCATCAAACCTTCCTTGTAGATTATATGTCCTAACGGTATTCCAAAAGGTGTAAAAAATATGCACTTCTTGATGTTTAGAGAGATACTCGATTGTCTGCACCTCAAACATTAAGCGTAGATTGTCACAATGATCTTTCACAAGCCCATATCTTGTCAATCATCTAGATAAACCTATAAAAAGTTATGAATAAAATCTTTGAATTCCTGAATAACTATCCGTGAGAATACAACATGTGCATTTTTTCAGTCCAAAAGGCATCACCGTATAGGCAAAATTGCCCCATTCAGTATTAAAGGTTGTCTTTTCTTGATCCTCCAAAGGTCTGATCCTAACTTTGATGATACCCAAAAACCCATATGTGAAGGAATATATTTCACACCCTGTAACTCCTTCTAGTATTTCCTTAGTAAATGGCATAGGGAATGGATTTGTTACACATGCAACATTCATCTCCCTATAGTCCACACATATTCTAATTCTTCCATCCTTCTTGATACTGATCACCATTGGACTAACCCATTCGACTCATCAAGGGGATTGTTAATTCCATATTTCAACATGTCATCAATCTCTTTTTGACCTTTTCACGCAAATTGGGGTTCATTCGGAGAGACCTCTTTCTAAGTGGTCGTGCACCGTCCTTAAGCTTTATCTTCATTTCCTGAAGTGATTCATGCATGCCTTTAAGTTCATGATACCCTTGAGGAAAATTTCCTGATAATCCTTGAGTAACTCAATGATATTTGCCACTTCGATTCGAGAACAATAATCTCCAATTATGACCTCCTTTGGCTCGACCTCCGAACCTATATTCACCTTCTTTGTCTTCATAGGTTCACGAAAGGCATGTGTATCATTGTATACACTTTCCAAGACCTCACACCCCTTATGAATGTTGACATCTAGGTTATTAGCTTCCTCATCATCCATAATGTAAACCATCTTTCCTTTCTCTCTCTCGAGGCAAGTGTGTTCAAGTAGTATGGAATCCATTTCTTCTTCCTTTTCAAAAGCGCTCAGACTCTGTCTCACCAAATAATAAATGAATATACTCTTTTACCTTTGCACTATCTCCCATAGTTAAGCACTTGAAAAATTTTAATGCTTCTTTGACTGGAGGTTTAGTCGAGAAGTAGTCAAAGGTTTGGAGCATTCTGTGAGTCAAATTCTACCAATTCCTAGTCTCTCGATATAGTTACGCATATGCAAACCAAGAACATGCACATCCTTGTAGAGTAGATTATAATATATGCACCCAGTGAAGGTGGTAATGCTTCATGTCCCACTTTATCAGAGTCTCTCACACTACCGAATATGATGTTGAGCAGGTTGATCAAAATTATAAGTATAGATCTGCGTAGGTGTATTGCTCCTTAAAAACCTAGTAGATGGGATGATTCCAATCACCTCCCATTCTATAATATTATCTATGTGGACTACCCACCGAGCGCTCTATGTCCCACACAAGGTATACACTAACATATCTCTTCTCTTAATTTGATCATCCACTAGGCTTCCATGGCTTTCAAAAATATAGGAAGATCTTACGCCTTTGTATACCAAGGTATTGAGCTACCTATCCATCGAACAGAATGAATTCCATTCTTGTACGTAACTGCACTTTTACCTTGCGCCCTATTAATTCATATGTACCATGAGCCCAATTGTCACAAGCAATACTCATAGTATCACTAATAGAATGAGAGTCTTCCCACTGTAGGATACCTTCCTTTGATGGCTCATTGACCTCACGGGTCTGAATAGTGCATACATAGATTCTGTTTAAGTCCTCTTCACTTAGAGGCTCAACATATGGTGTAGAATTCCCATCTATCAAAGGTATCACAACCCTTTCCTCCTTGCTCTCAAAGCTGATATACCCCTTATTGCATCTCAAGTCAACATTATTCGCATAACACCAAGGGTGTCAAGCAAGGCTAGAAAATTATCCTTACTGCAAGTGCTAATACCTCAAAATCCCAGTGAACTTGACCCCTTGTATAGTTATAGATGAATCCTTGAACTCATATGGGAGTGGCCTTAGTCAGGTTTGCCATAAACAACACATTAGATGATGGTTGTAATGTAGGCCTCCCCATTTGTACCCATGCATCTAATGTAAGAACATTTACTTTCACACCTGTATCAATCAATATGTTACTCAACAACCATCCATCCACAACAACATTTAGAGTAATTTTCTTTTCATAGTCAATCTATTATCGGGGGAATATTTGTATGCGAGGATCTGTCATCGTTTGGTCTCAATACTTGCATACGCAGTGTTGCCTTTTAACCAACTTCCTAATAGTGGAATGATGTTCTCGAGTGCAACATTTTCCACACTTCTCTAGATCATCAATATCATTTTAGATTGTCTCTAATGCTTTCTTTTGCGCTCCTTTAAGTATGGTATCTCACCATGAAGATTCCTTAGTACATCCATGGTATCTGATAAACCTCCTTGATAGGCGGGATCTGGGTACTAGGCATGAAGGACATCATCCTTAGTGATGGTAGGTTTATTGTAATGTCACTCTTGTGCACACCACTTCATCTTATGTAGTAATCTTCATTGTTAATGCCTCAAGTCCTAGTGTTATCTTGGGCATCCATGATCTTCTACCATGTCTTTGGATTCTAACCATCTTAACACCTTTATTTTCTTGCTTATGTTGCTTACTCAGATGATCATATAAGTCTGGGCACTCTTCATAGCTATGGTTCTTTCCACAAAAAGAACATGTAATATTTTGAGGACATTCGCACCTATAATGGTCGGGAGATCCGCATGTATAACATGTTTCATAGGGGAACTCACCTCTTCCTCACCGCGGCCTCATCCTCCATATCCACCACGATATCCTCATCCTCTTCCATGACCTCCTTCAAAATGCCCCTCACTCTATCATAGCATGTTTGATTATGATCCACGATCCTAGTGCTCATTCTTACCCTTAAAATTATTCGTTATGCTTTTCTATCATACCCCGATGTCATAGCATCCTAGATCGACCAATCAACTAACAATATTTAGTATAATGGGTGTGGACTAGAAAAGTTTGAGTAACAAGATACATTCTTCCTTATTGTGCATTGTAACAAAAAGATAGTGACTAGCATCATGATTCAAATGACAGATCTCACATTCAATGAGTAATGAGCGTATAGATTTACGAGGGAAACTATCCTTGGTGTGACCTTCCACTTCACAATCTGTACACCAAATTCTTGAGCACGTTTCATGGGCTGAATTTACTAATAACTTCTCTAACAATTTTCCCATAGCTATAATTGTGCCTCTAAGAATGGACTAACGCCAGTGTCAATGCTCCCAATTTCCTTAGCACGTAAAGCTACTTCTAGTGCTTCACGCGGATTAGTGTATGTCTTGTGTGACAGTGCTCTTTTGAATGGTGTAATCAATCTACCAATGAACCATTATGCATGTTGGCTTGCGTGAATATCATAAGAAAGCTTAGATAGGAGTGTTTTAAAATGGGCATCATACTCACGTACACTCTCAGTAGTGCCTTGCTTGATATCCTTGAGCACGCTTATAGTTTTCTCGCTCAAATTTTGGAATATAGAATTATTTCAAGAAAGCATCCTTCAACCTTTGCATAATCCACACAAGTTTGATCAAGGTCAAACTTCTTATACCATCTGTGTGCACGTCCCTGTAATGTAGTAGCAAATTGGCTTGCTTTACACTTAGAAGTCGTGATCCCTTTCACATGCCACAATATTTCACACATATGCACATGCTTGGAAGCATCCTTTATGCACCTATACTCCAAAAGATGAAGAGACATATCCATATAAATATTCTAGGGTAGGTGCGGACCTTTCCCACCTAATCCAGAACCTCATGTGTTTCCCCTGCCTCAGAGAACCACGGATCCACTAGAACTAGAAGCACTTATACCTCCTAACCCTCCACCTATAGTTGGAATAGGACCTTTAGATGTACTCCCTTGTGCTCACGATAGTAGTACTATATTAAACCCCTTATATGCAGTGTGGTAGTTCCACTTCAGAGGTGAATCCAACATTACGCATGCTTACATTATGTGTAGATGATGCATCTGCGAAAATGTTCCTCAAATAACATTGAAGTTTTTGTCATCTGCCATTGATGTACTTGTTTTACGACTTACTCGGTTCTCTCTGCTTCCCCAATTCACTTGTTGATTAATTTTCATACTAGATCTTTGGAAAACCAAGCATAAGGGCTAGGTCACCAAGTGGGTTAAGATGCGTACACTCGTGGCCCAAGTAGTCTCTGTTGGCGCACTTCTGTGTGAGGCCAAGGGGGATCTCTATCATGCTTTCCAAGATGGGGGAGTTCCTGATGCTCTGGCTCCATGTCTTCTACATAAGCTTCAAATCCTTCACGAGCCATATCTCTCCTCAATGCCATACTTTCTGCAACGGTATGATGCTTCTATATCTCCCTCTCGCACGTCTCATTATACTTAAGTTGCCTTTCCTCTCTCTACCTTTCTACCGCTAGGTCTTCCATCTTTCACCAAACTTGTTCCTGCCCTCATGCATGGTGAGGTTTAGTTAGCCATCGGTTTACTCTCCAGGTTCAATGTTATCATCAAGATCTTGATCGCTAGTGGAATACCTTGTAGATATGCTCCTCTAAGATACCACAAAAAATGGAATTCAACTACCTCTAGGAAAGAATACATCAAAATTGAATATTCTAGAATATAACTATTTAGAACACCCAAAACCACGTATCACGGTGTGAGTCAGATCAGATCAACATCATAAAGGGCCTAAAATTCTTCTTGTGTCCAAGACAAGTGCTCGATACCTCTATTCCACTTAGATGCATAAGCAATTAGCCACTCGTATAATTCTACTAGAAAGATGGTGAAAAATCTCTCATATAAGTTGTCATACAGATTTGTTCTACCCAAGTGCATGCGTTAAACTCATATCAATGTTAAACCCGTCATGCATATTGTGCATCCAGATCGTGTATCCACTCTTCAATACTTACTAGAGTTAACCGGTACATCTTCATCATGAACCATCCTAAAAACAAGCGAAAAAGATCTCCTGCAACAAAACCAATGATGTAGCCTAGAATTCACCATATGAAACCCTAACGTGTTAACACATCACTCACCCTAGGCGAGCGCTCACCCGAAAGCGTCTGCAAAGGTCCCGGAGTCCCTCTTTAGGGTTGTTGTAGCAAAATGTTAACATGATGGATACTTATATCATACCGATCCATAACTTAATACATCATTATACGATGCATGATAGATCTAGATCTAGGAAAGGATAGTTTTAAACAATAATCATGATAGAAATAAGAACACGCACTACTCAATTATACATAGAATAACACTTAGGTTGGTCGATATCTTCCATCTCTTAATTATCATAATAACATAAAAGCTTCTTACAATACTAAAAATATATGTTGATGTGTGCATGGATCGATACGGTAATCCATAAACATGTACACTATGTTATCTATCTCTCTATATCCATCGTCTCACCGGGTAATTCTCTACATGTATGTATATATATATATATATATATATATATGGTGGGGACTTGCCCTTCATCGCTTATCTATTCCAAAAATAGGTTGCATGCTATTAGTACCACGTGCCATTTTCATGCATAGCCACACATGTAAATGTGCTATCTATATACTACTGATAGTTAACTAAGGTGACAATCCTATTCTTAGACTGTCTCCATGCAAAAGCACTCTGAATCCGATCCTCCAAAAATAAACAATGCATGGTGCACACGTCTCTACATCATTAGAGTGTTATGCACGCCATCTTCTAAAAATAGATCTTTATGCCCAAAAACAACTAAGTCCTAAAAACTAAACTTTTGTTCCATGCATGCTTTCTTCCTATCCATTCGCGCCTTTGTGTATGACTTGTTTTCCGCGTGGACTTCTTGTGTGTTTTCTGTCAAGTGTTATTTGATTAATAGGCTATAGAATTTTTGGGTCCTATTTCCCATTGCGTATAGAACCAGATCACATTACATCATCACTTGCACATATTATCTTACAAGGTGGAAGAAGTAGCACCTACAAAATATTGTATAGCAACTATGACGCATGACAAGTTTCTTGTGAGAAAATATTCTCACTAGGTATGGATGTCCATTGAGCTTGTGAGTGATAGGGGCACACACTTCGTGAATGATACAATTAGGATATTGTTGGATGAATTTATGGTTGCGCACCACAAGACTAATCCTTATCACCCTCAAGAAAATGGGACTATTGAGGCCTTCGACAGGATATTGAGTTAGACTTTAACAAAAAATTGTGATGTTGGAAGGAAAGATTGGGATGATAAAGTTTTTGTTATACTTTGGGTGTATAAAACAACCTACAAAAGGTTAAATAAGGCCGCACCCTTTCAGTTGGTGTTTGGCACGAAGAATTTCTTCGATGGAAGTCATGTTACCATATTTGTGTATTGTGTGCGCTAGAGGTCTAGGCGATGAACAAGAATTAGAAAAAATAATTGACAAGTTAATACAGTTGGATGAGAAGCGTGCCATAGCATGTTGGAGTCTGAAGCAAGAAAAGGCAGGCATAAGGCATGGCATGAAAGACACATCAGGGATAAGAAGCTTGAGGTTGGATAGATAGTACTCCTTTATGATTCCAAGTTTTTGTGCCATCCAGGCAAACTTAAGGTGCATTGGTTGGGACCATATGTTATCACTCACATCCTTGAAACAAACGCTTATCAATTAGAGGCGTTTGATGGAACATGATTACCCAGTTACTTTAATGGGAGTAGGCTGAAGCCCTACTATAAATAAGTTTTCTTGGTATTTGTAATAAGACAATATTTCCATTTAGTATATATTTTCCTTTTTGTATTTTTTTAAATGTATTTCCTTCTTCGTTTATGCTTTTTCAATTTAGTTTGGTGTTTTGTGTAATAAGTGCATTTGCACACTAGAAGCTACTTACTGATTTGAAGTATTTTTATGTGAGAGGACTACACATACCATTGGTGTGGGGTGGTTGTTATTTGTTATTCAAAAATGGGTACACATAAGAACATATTATTATAGGTGTTATTTAAAGATGGAAGGAAGCTGCTAGAAAGAAATTGCTCCCAAAGAAGACCATAGTTGGAAATAAAATGAATGAACAGTATAACGTGAGGTAAGTTGTGGCCATGGAAACTACCAGGGGAAGGTGCAGTGGTGAGGTACTTGGTGCATGAAAGCATGTAGGAGGAGGTTTGCTAGAAGGTAGGAAGGCGCTAGAAGGTTATAGCTGGGGCATGAAGGTGTGTCGCGTAAAAGTTAGGAAAATGGTCAATTAATGAGAGGATTGGTGGTAGGTGAAGGAGCAATAAATGTAATAATTTTTGAAAATCTATATAAGGACGTGATGCGGGTTCATTTTTACCTTTGCGATCACAAGTATTCGAGTGAGCTAAGTGCGACCAAGCCAAGAGAAATGTGTTGAGGTGCGAGAGAGCTATAGAACCCGAACATGGAGAGTATATTTGTGTGCGGAAGTGGCTTGTGTCCCCATTGGTGAAGGGTTTGAGTGCAATAGAAGCATTGAGAAGGAGCTAGGGCACGCGGTTTCAAGCTAGGGCATGCGGTTTGAACTAGGGTTTGAGCTTACTCGAACAGAAGATAAAAGGCATAATTTTTATAATGGCACTTTGAAGAAAGCACCATCGACATGTATGAAGGAGAGAAAAAGGTGGAAGTTGAGGTCAAAGTTTCTCCCAAGAGCAATTTTTAGAGATGTAGTATCAAAAGGAGTGATAGTTAGACGAGATTGGGATTCCCACATCCATGAGATGTAAAGTAAGTGATTACAACCACCACACGCACTGCGACTTGACAAGGGAGAGTTGGACACTTTGTTGAATAAGAAGACCAAAAAGTGCACAATGGATGATATGTCAATATATGATGATGTTGGGGATAAATTGCTCAAGAAGGTAGGGGTTTATCAATTGTATGAACTCCCATATTTTGGAAAACTAGAAGCTTTATACCAATGGCTTATGAGCAAAGTCCATGAGGACTTTTTCTATTTTGTTGGACGGAGGGTAAGGATCACAACAACCTTGATTGCTACATTGACATGATTGAAGGGCACAAGGACATATATTATTAGTGATTTGGTGATAAAACATTTGTTGTAGCCCAGCCAGAGGAGTTGGGATACTCGAGGGTCGCGTGGAATGGACATATACAAATTGAGGAAGTATCATGTGGTGCAGCAACCCACACACTGCTCACTAAGTTGAATGATCAAGAGAGATGGTCATAGGTAAATACCATGTGGCTACATATCGTGAAGAAAATTTCAGAAGGAGAAGTCTACAACTTAGTTGGCTACATTGTAGAAACTATTACTGAGGAAGTGCACAAGTGAGAAGATAAGTTTTGGTGTTATTCTATTATCTCTTGTCTTTGTAGAAATTAGAGTGCTCGATGGGCCAAAGAACAAAATTTGGGAATACCTGCAGAGAAGAAGTCCCTCGCGGAGAGATTTGAGAAGTACTTGTGTGAAGGAACAATGAGTGGCCTATTCAAACAAAGGGAAAAACTTTGGTATGACCATTACACGTGGCGTTTGAGGAGGAATGGCGCATTCAAAGGAGCTACCCTCGGTAGTGGGTAAAGGCGATATAGTTCGCAATATATCAACATTTGCATCGCGCGGTTTCTGCAATGAAGGATGGGACATGGATTCCATGGTGCAAACTTCCCTATGCCTTCGAGAGGGCACGTTATTTCCGAGGCCTCGGTACATAGGTTTCGATGCGCGCTAGTTGAGCTTTAACGTAGACAAGGTTGATTGTGACTACCATACTCTCAGAAAAACATATGTTTATCCAAGTCGTCTGCAGCTACATTGAGAGGCTCATTTTAGATGTTATAAATATAAATCCAATAACTTTGGCTATTGGGGATAGTGGGCCCATGCTCATCTATCTTCAGCTCAAGCCTAGGCTAAAGGCTAACAAGTATGTGGAGAATGAGTTCATGCTACTGAGGGCTGCCTAAGGAAAACACACACTTGAAATTTTGGTAGCTCCAATGCCCACCTCGACCATAAAGATAGATGAGGAGGAAGAGCACAAGGATAGTGGAGGCTTGGACCATAGAGGCCAGAGGAAGCCCACAGACAAAGTGGAAAATGAGTGCGTAGATACTCCACCACATATGCAAGAAGGAGAGGAGGACTTGGACGAGGATGCAGTCCCTGAAGAGCACCAATTTAAGAAGGTATTCAGAAGAACCAGGACTCAAGGTGTAGGAATGTCATAGCATGTATGAAGATCACCTCGACTCTCCCCTCAGAAAGAAGCACCAGAGAAGAAGAGAAGAAGGAAGATGAAGCATAGTGAGGAGGTGGAGGAGTCGAAAAGAGCACACTGGAACCACAATTCAAGCAAGGAACATGTGGAGGAGCCTTGGGATGAAGAAATGAGAGATGAGGAAGAAGGGGTGAAAGAAATAGAAGAAACTGTGCATGAGTAGACCAATGCGCTAGTTCACATGACTCGGAGTAGGAGAAGGACTGACTCTAGACCTTGGCACTCATGTTCTAAGGGGCGAGGAAAAGAGAAGTGAAGAGTATGTTGCTTTGGTTTGGGTTATGTTGAGGACACAAGAAAAATCATTCAGTGCCCGGTTTAAAGCTCTTTGTGGACCTTAAGGAATCATATGGATAGGAGTTGATGGATCAAATATGGCCACTACGCGCACAAGGAAACAACTATCCTGGTCCATGCAGACCCATATGGATGAACCAAATTTTGATGTATGCGAGGAGTCATATGTCTCAAGAAGAGTAAAGAAGGCACCACAGAGCAAGGCACATGACCATAAAGCCCACTCTTATGTTTGATGAGTAGGTCAACAATGCCTTAGTCAAGGTATCTGTTGAGGTGGCACGGAGAAATATTGATAAGGCCGCCACCATTAGAGCGTTGATGGAGGATAACAAGGACAAAACTACAGAGATAGAGTGGTTAAAGGTAGAGAAGGAATGAGAACACACAAAGAATGAGGCCTTTGTTGACATGGCTGAAGAAATTGGTGATTACATTTTGAAGGCAAGGCCTCATCTTGAACCAAAGGTACCTAAAAATTTTCCTTCTGCTATGCATTATGTGCGCACTTTGGTTGATTTGGTGTTAGAAGATGGACCACTTAGAATGCCCACACAAAAAGACATTGAACAAGAAGCAAGAGAGAGTAAGGGCCTCTGTGATTAGGAAAATTTCAACTTACGAGGCATTGCTCCAAACTTTGAAGGATGAGCTAAAGAAAGTAGACCAAGCTTTAAACTTGTGTGCAGCACCAGAGGTAGTAATAAGGACCAAAACTCTGGTTGAAGATAATGAAGTTCTGACAACAATGAAAGATGAGACTTTAGGGCACGCAGAAAGATTGACACTAGTAAAATAAAAGCGTGAAGCCCTTGTAGCAGCCCAAGATCCACATAAGGAGAGGATATATGATATTGGGAAGCTCATAGCGTAGAAGATGGATCTTTTGGAAGGAATGATGTCTATTATGGCCAATGTTGTCTGAGTACTATAGAATGAGAAGGAAATGATCATTCGGGGACGAACTAGACACCATAGCCATAGACATTCGAGAAAATACAAGGACAACACTAGATGGACCGGAGACACTTTGGAGGTAGAAATCAAACTTGAATATCGAGCTAATCCTCCTAGTTGAAGAAGGAGTTGCAGAGTAAAGATTCATTCTTTTGTATAGTGATTCTTTTGTTCTTTCAATTCTTATTATTTATTGTTGGGGAACCGGAAGGAATTCCCATTGCCGGGATGACAATGTACTTTAGTGTGGGGTAATGTTGAGTAGACATAATATTGTTCTAAGGAGAAGACACACAAAGAATACGCGCAGGAACAAGGCGCATTTGAAGGCACATAATGATAGGAAAGGAAACATGCGCCAAAACAGTTTGGCTCAAGACTTAGCCGTTTTTATGGATAAGGGTTGTTTTTGAAAGATAGCGTGTGGAGCAAACATAGAGATGAAGACTTACGTGACATGCAATGGTATTTTGGGAATGAGTAGCTGATAAACACCATGCATGGTTTGAGATAATAATAGGATTGCTTCTTCCAGTTAATTATAGGACGTCTATTATTAGAACACTTGCATGCATGCATACTATTGTAAAGGTGCATGGCTATTATCATCCTGCGAACTGTTTTGAAAAGCGTGCATAGGCGGTGAAGGGCAAGTCCCACCCCTATAAATATGTATTGAACTATGTAGTTTAGTGTGTGTGAATTATTGTAGAGTTATGCTATTGGATCTAATATGCACATGACTTATGGATATACTTTATAATGTAAGAAGCTTCTGTGTTTTACAGTGTTTAATGCGATGGATAATATTGGCTGGATAATGGTGTTAAACATAAATGAATCTGGTTCATGTATGGTTAACCTTATTATAGTTATTGTTTGATTCATGATTCTCTAAGATCTAGATTTGGATTATGCACTGTGGAATGTTTATGTTTAATTATGGATCTGAATACGTCTTATCTTCATCACACTAACATCTGCACAAACAACTCTAAAGAGGGGTCTGGTACCTTTATACGCTTCAGGTGAGTGCTCAGCTCAGGCTGAGTGATGTGCCAATGCCCCTGAGTTATTCACAATAGATTCTAGGCTGCATCAACCACCCACATATTTGTTTTATTTGCATTCAATAAATGAGAGTCTCCCCATCACAAAGAGGAGGGACATAGACCGAGAGCATTGGTGAAAATCCACTAATTTTTCCTTGTGAAAAATTATTTCATGACACCCCACCGAGTTCCCTTCTCCTCCCTCTAACACATTCTTCATTATTTGTCTTCCTCTTCTTATGTTTCCTCCCTTAAGGTTAACTTCTTCTATGCCTCCTTTTGGCGTTCCCATCACACATTTCATGCACAATTTCTCATATACAACAAAGAGATTTTTTTAACATGATATTTACATGTGAAAGCTTTTGTTTATAATTTAGATGATTCTTCTGTGGTTTCCGATTTTGTTAGTGGGAAAAAGGCAATTGTGGATCAGTCCGTTGTTAAATTAAAAAGAGAAACCTAACTAGTCCATTATACTCATATGAGGAGCACTTGAAAAGGGTGTAGCTATTTTGGATTAACTTTAAGGAATTTGGGATATTTTAACCGGTAAAAAATTATGTCCGAATGACAATGATGATAACAACATTTTTGCAATAGAAGTTGTACACTTGATAGACTAGGCATATGCACATTGTTTTCATGGCCAAACACCAAGTTCAAAGTTGCATGTAAGTTAGATGAAACTTGTGTCATTTTTGCCTTTATTTGTTTGCCTGCAATTATAGATGTGAATAAGCATTGTGATATGTGGAGGGTTGCAAAAGAGTTGTACATTGGCAACCAAAGCAATCTGCACCCTTTGTTGGCAAGACAAATGTCGATATCTGATGACGGTCACTCCGGTCTAGAAATATCTCGACATAAATATTTGTGAAATTTTGAGATCACTCTCTAGAATAACTCACAAATTTGAAATATAAATTGATATATTAAAATATGTTAAATTAAAATATAATTTTTGTTTACAAATTAAAAATTATATTATCATAAAAATATTATTCGACTAATATAATTGATAGAAACTATTTTTCATATTTTGTAAATTTATTTTTGAAATAGTTTGCCACCATTTATGAATAAAGATACTTGAGAATAGAAATAACTTCCTCCCATGCCAATTCAAGTTGGTTTCGTGAATTGATTAATTATGTGACATAATATTCATGTAAATTTGAGTACATATATGAATTAAGTATACATTTTAGATATGTTGGTGTCGTGTAAAATAATTTTCATTTTAAAAATATGAAATTTAAGTAAAGTCATTATAAATTATTTTAAATGTCAAAGAGTTTTAGGTATTGTGGTTGATCGTTTCCTTATCAACATGTCCATTGCAATTGCTAGTTTGCAATGTAATTGAAAAAGCTGGAGGAAAATCATTTTGCTAATTGAAGGCGTCTCATTTTGCTTTGCCGGGCACTGTCTGTGTTTACTGGCATCTTTTTCCCGGCAAACTGTTTCACTGCGTTTATCGGCCATTGTCTCCTTCCTACCACCGCGTCGAGTCTGGTTATTGCAATCCTGTTTCTGGTATATCACAAAGTCTTGTCTGCTAGCAAAACGAAGCCACCTTTGGAGGATGTTGCCAAAGGTTGCCTAATTTGGCTCTACAACTACCAGTTGCATTAGCAAAAGGTCTTAAAGGTGTTTACATCAAACCCATTTTGTGATCATCACACAGTGAATGTACAACATGAGATCAATTTATTTGGATATTTTTTGTTAGACAATTTGTATGTGTTCTGTATACTTCCATATTTTGCAACAGGCTATCTATGCAGGGTGTTCATGAACCGTATCAGGAAAGTGCTCCAGGTCAGGCCAATATTGAATACATCATTGTCTGATTGGAAAAATAATTTGCAGTAGTCTTCTACTGTAGAATTCACTAATCCAGGAGGAGGAGCACAAGAGAGTACCAAGAAGTCTGGTTTTGAGGTCTTCTCTAATGATTCAAGCAATATTCGGCAGATTTCTATCTGGGAGTAGGAGGAATCAATGTTGCTTGAAAAAGGGGAGAGTTGCAGGTTCGAGCTTAGATGAGGATCCAGACGATCAAATGATGCAGCACGAGAGATCTATTCCGTGGGACTTTTTCCACCACCTTTCACCAAATGCAGCCAAAAGGTGTCCAATCTGATCAGTTCACCTTTGCTATCATGATATAGCCTGTACAAAACTACTAGGTTTGGAACAGTATGCGGACATCCACCTATGCATTATGAAGGACTTTCGACGGATGTTTAAGTTAAAAATGTCATGGCAGATTTGCGTTCTACCTAAGTGTCACGCACGTTCGCTGCTGACATCATATTTAAATTCTGCTAAAATATTTACTAAAACACAATGCAGCTCAGTGGTTGGGCATGACGGATGACGTTTTGGAGGTCGCGAGTTCCAAACACGCTAACTTGCGTGATGGTTAGGCTCCGCCGCAGATTTGTCTGCAAAATAGTTTTTAATCCGGCACTTCAAAATGCTACAACTTAAAGTTCTTCTGTAAACCATCTATGCCTAGATGTGTAGGTGGGGTCAGATTCAAATGGTATGGAGATTGATGAATGATAGAGGAGTTAAAAAGATAACTAGATTCTAAAGGCCATACAATGATTCATGTTTTTCCTATAGGAGATAGATCACCCCCATAGACACGAGATCTGTGAAAAGTTAGAAAAATTGTCTTGGGATATGAAGACAACGGGATATTTCTGGATTGAAAACATGTAATGAGTGATGTGGACAAGGAGGAAAAAGAATTAATCCTTTGCTGCCATGGTGAAAAGTTGAAATTACGTTTAGATTGTTAAACATGGCTGCCCGAACAACTATTGGAATTGAACAAGTACTTCGAGTTCTAATGATTGCCACCACTGCAACCAAGTTTATCTCCAAGATTGTTGATACAACTTGTTATGCCATATGCTAATTGGCTCCATCATTTCAAAAGAGGAAAACACTATTCTACTGATTATTGGTAAATTTGTGTGAAGCAATTAAGTAAACATATGTTGGAATTGTAGTAAGATAGACCACATGCGTTGTTAAAGCTTCCACATTTTGTATACATATCTACTCTGTTTCAAAGCGATGCGGGGGCATCTTTGTAAATATGAAAATTTTGGATTATCCTAGCTATGTTAGGTGTCTTGGGTCCATTTGGATGTTTGTGTCATGTATCAAGTCCATTTGGACTCCTTTGGATACATAATAAGTAGCTTTTATGAGGTTTCCCTCCAAAACCACACTTTTGAATATTTGAATTAGTACTTGTAGTGAGTTAGGAGTCTAGGAGTTAATATAGTTTAATAATGATGTAATAAGTGGGTTCATGGGACTTATTCTTCACCTAGACATGACTACTTAACTTTACCTAGGTGTTAACCCACTTGGTTAGTCTAATCCTAGGTAGTTTAGTTGCAGGTTGAACCTAACTACCTCCCTCTCTCTTCATTTGAGATTTGTCAATAAAGTATGCTAGTATCTATTTAGGGGTTTTACTTTAACCATGCAGCTCATGAACCATAGTTGTATAGTTTTGCAGCAAGTAAGCAGCTTGTTTAAAGAAAGGAAATATCTAAAGAAGAAGGAAGTAATAAAAACACAGGAAAGAAAGAGGGAAGATGTGCAACCCAATCAATAGATTACAGAGTTGATTGCATGCACATAGACATGACCAATAGATATTAACACTCAGAATTTTAAGCAAAGGCAAGCTTTCAAATCTAGATCTAAGATAACACAAAGTTTATAAATAGATCTAAGACAATAAGCTAGAAACAAAATGCACCGTGACACAAAGTTCTCGGAAATCTGCTCCTTTCTATTCCTTTGCTTCAAATAGCTATCAGGGGTTTCAACACAAAGTCTGGAACACAAGAATGTTGCTTACAAATTCCGATCCTTAACCCGAAGGTTCTTCCTCTACTTATAGAATGTAGAAGGGAAAATACAAATGGGAAACTCAACTGAACTAGAACATAAACAAGAAGTAAAGATAACATCTGGCAATCATCTTCCTCTAATTCCTCTTCAAGTGACATGCATCCGGATCCATAGTCAAACTTATACACATCTGTCACTTAACTTATAGAATCGTTCCACATAACTTAAAGTAATGGTTTCAAAACCAATAACTTTAAAGTTTTACAATTACATCTGGGAACGTGGAAAATAGAAGAAGAAAGAGTAGAAGAAGAAAGATTCGCCAATATGTAACATCTACATCTTCTTTTTGTTTTGATACTGAATATACTTGTCGAACATGTAATTCAACAACTTCCCATCTATCTTAGCCACAACTTCCTTTTTCTATCCTGAATTGCAGCAAGCCTTCGTTCAATACCCTGATGCACGCTTCCACATCCTCCAAGCTAGGCCCAAACTTCTCAATATCTGACTGCAGCGTCACCAACTTATTGATGGAATCCATCGTGAAAGGCCTAACAGCTCCATCAATTCTCCTTGCACCATCAGAAGAGATCCCTCCAGGGAATCAGGCACTTTGCTAGGAATGATCCTCGTGTACGAAGAAACATTTCCGACCACTTCCTCATTGGTGAAAGCAATGACATTGTCTGGTAAAGATGATGCCATACTCTCGAGTGCCTGCATCCTTTTCAACATAATTCTGCAGATCTCCAAATGGAAAGATACTGCAAACTCAAGTTGCTTCCCCTTCTCAACTGATCCATCGGCACAATTGTTCCGCAATCAACACCTCTCTCAGCAACTTATTTATTTCGGCCAAAGTACTCAAGTTACTCTCAACAACTGTGTTCATATCTATCGTGTTTCGTTGCATCATTGCTTCACTGATCTCGATGCATCTTTCATAACCTTTAGACGGGCTGGCACCTCTCCGAGTTGTACAGAAGCTTGGCGAATGATTAGACTCTTCCATTCGTCGATAGCTTTAACCTGGTTACTTGATCTTCCACTTCCCGCATCGATGATCACTCACCCGCTTTTTGTGAAATTGGCTGAGTGGAAGATTTGGCAACCTTGGCAATGATCTCGCACAACTGAGATACCTGCTTCTGAAGTTCAACTTTCTCCACCTTTTCTTTGTCAAGCCTAAGGAATAAAGCATCTATCAATGTCTGTGTGTCTTGCTTCAATCCTTCTGTGGTGGCTTGACCTATGGGTACTCTGGTCACTGTTATATCTTCTGCCGTGAGCTCATCCTTCTCTTCTTCCTTCCTGGAACTGACATCTCAGCGAACTTCTGCCCCGACTCCTCAATGATCAACCTTGAAGTTACCTTAGCAACTTTAGGTTTTCTATCTTTTCCGCCTAGATTCAGGAGCAGCTGCAAGTCGTGTTCCTCCAAGTTGATCTCTTCTCTAGCCTCTGGAACCAACTGCGAAGCCAACCATTCTGAGAAATTACTTCTCGGAGAATGAGAAGTTGCCGAGTGTACCACTATCTCGCGCTCTGATTCCTCTCCATCTGAAACTGCTACAGTGTTGTGGCTGCCATCCTCTGAATTGTCCAAAGACAAAGCTCTTTCAAATTCTGCCATCTGCAGCTTCAACGTTTCTTCAGGAAGAGGTGCTGAATGGAGTGGCTGAGGAGAAAAGATGAATGTTGCCGGATTCAATGGAGGAATGGCAATATCTTGCTGAGGTGCAACAGTCGGTGAAGTACTTGATGCTGGAGAAGTCGGAACTAACACCATAGCAGTAGAAGTGATCTTCTCCTCGAATGAGACTTTCTGTGCACTTTAATCTTTTTAGGCCTTCTGCTGCTTTCTCCTTCGTGCTTCCTCTTGAGGGAATCTCCTATGCCAAAGTTTCCCATGATTTGATTCATCAATGCTTCATCAAGGCAATATCCCTTCGTCAACAACCAGTTTGAAGTATTGACCAGAACGGCGGCAGACCTTTCCTCGATCGTATGGCAACCACCTATGCTCTCCTGAAGTACAACTCTATCTCCTCCCATCCGATGGTATGCGTCAAGTAACACAAGCCCATCATCTTTAAGATCCGCAGGTATCCGTGCTAATCCAAAGTCAAACACTTGCCGCGCTGATAACCTGCTGAAATCTTTCTTTCTAACCTCGTACTCGCTTCTGCACTTCATCCAGAAATCTTCCAATGAAGGCACATGCGCATACTCCTGGGAGATTGTCTTCCTTGCCACTCCAAATGGATCGAAGTTCAGCCGTGCTGGGAAGAACTCTTGCTCGTACTCAGAGAACATCTCCGCTTCAATTCCTCGGGCTTTATGAATACTCTGGCAGCTGTAATAGCCCACTGTGATCGGGAAGAAGCCTGTAGACTTGTGCCGTTTCGACTGTAGGTCATGCATCTCCACGAGTTGTCTGCTCAACTCCATGATGACCAATCTATCACTCGGATATCTGGGCAACTTAACTGGTCTCTCCGAAAAGCCGGTGACCCTGAGGTATGTAAAGTCCGCAAACTGGATGAAGATATTGCCAATCTGGACACACTTCCCAAGCTTCCTTGCTTACCCTGTTGGCCTTTAGATCGCCGTTCAGCCTGCAAATGAATCCGTAGAAGAATCCATCGTTGACCACCTTGTAATCTTTATAGCATGCGGGCATACAGTAAGCTGTGGATAGCACTCAAAAATAGGATCCTTGAAAGCACACCACGCCTATCCAAATTGGAGAAGACACCCTGTGAAGCTGCTGCATATACCAAATACGAAGTCATTTTGAAGCTGTAAGTACGCCTCACATTCCGGAGCTGCTCACCAATGTTGTCACTAATGATTTCCGACCAATTGATTATTGAATCTGCTTTGTTGATTTCAATGGTCCTGATGAAAGCATACATCCATGTGCGGAAGTTGTGAGCGTTAGCTTCGCCATTTATCCTGCATAACAATTTGGCAATATCATCCACCTCTTGTACCAGATTGGATCGTGGAAGAGTTCTCGGGAACTTGGATGGAGATCTGGGCTTCTTCATGTATCTGTTGTTCATTATGCCCACACAGTCAACTTTATGCTTTTCCCATCTATTGCCGCATCATCGTATGCTAATAGTAGTCACCACCTGTCGTGTTGGAATCTTCAGACAATAATTGATGAACTGTGCATCCAACCGGATTATTGTCTTCCCCGCAACATCTCGGACTGATCTGGATAATGGATGGTAAGACCTAGCACACTCCATGACGAATTCTGGCAACTGGGCTGTGAATGGAAATGTTGCAGCTCGAATGATTCCACTGCTTTTGACTGCACGCATGAGGGAAGTCTTTCCAGCTCTGGATCTGTCAATCAATTCGGAAAGAGGTTCTGGACCTAGATCTGTATCTCCAATGTCAACAAACTTAGAAGTGATGCATGACTCTGCTGAGCTTTCTTTTTCATCCCGCTTTGCCATGGCCGTATTTGTCTTTGTCTGAGCAATTCTTTTTCTCTTTATTCGGCTGAATTCTTTACAACCGGTGCAGATCTGGAGATTTCTTTAGATTCAGAGGATATGTTCAATGTATTGGACATTGATTTAAGCTCCCTTTCTCTTATAAAAGCACCTGTAATGAATTCCTGCAATTAATTCAGACAAAGATAGCAACCGAACATGAACACTTGATTTTAATTATAAAAATCTGCATATATCAAGCTTGCTGCCCCAAAATTTGATGTTTTATTTGCATGCAAAGCAAGCATGAATTTTGTCAACTTCACCTGAGCACCTGTACCACTATGCAGACAATTAATCAGACACAAATCAAGCTCCTTCAAACCTAGGCGCCAAACTTTGAAGCTTTCGGCAACAGTGAAAACACCTTTCTTCGAGCAAAATTCCTCCTTAATTGGGCGCCAAAATTGCCTGGGCTGCACTTCCTTGCTAAAGAATTAATTAATTCATCCTTATGGCAGCCCATGCTTATATAACCTTCATCATTCTATAATTAATTATTGCCCTCCTATTCCTGGCAATTAATTAATTAATTAACATGCTTTTCTCTTCAATTTGGGCGCCTATTTTGTGCATGCTCATGGCTGCCATTAAATAAATTAAATTTATTTAATTTTAGCTTTCTACTTCCAGTCCACTTTGACTTCACAAAGTGTGCTTTGACCTCATGCACCAAAAATAGGAATTAATTCCATCAATTAATACTTTAAAAAGTATTATCTCTCCTCCATATGGGTCGCACTTTTTGACATAAGAGGGGGCTGCATTAAATAAATTATATTTATTTAATTTTAGAATTCTATTTCTAAATTCCTTTATCCTCTTCTTCCTTGTTGACTTTTCCTCATGCTTGGGCGCCAAATTTGGAAATAGAATTAATTAATTAATGCAATTAAAGTTGTCCCTCTATTCCAAAAGGGGTCGCACTTTTTGGCATAGCCCATTTCTATTTTTAAAAGCCAATTTTCAATGGGATTATTCACCCTGCACCGCAGCTCCAAAAATCCCATGATCCACTTAAGTTGTTTGACTTTCATAATGGGATTTTTTACCCTGCAAGGCAGGTAAGAAAATCCCATCAATGCCTTAAGTGATTTTCTTTTATTTCACAATGGGAATTTTCACCCTGCAAGGCAGGTAAGAAATTCCCGCCTGCCTGCTGCCTCTAATTTTCCCATTGTGACTTAAGTGGCTTTGCTTCCATGGGAAAAAGTACCCTGCTAGGCAGGTACAAAATTCCCACCTGCCTGCTGCTACCAAAAATCCATTGTAGCTTAAAACCTTCCTTTCCCAAAAATGTGACCTGCCTAGAAGAGACCTTTTTCGTGCATGACTTCATCTTTTTAGAGAGAACCAGACCTCCTGTGGCAAATTCCTTCTGGCATAACGTCCATAGATGATCTCTAGATACTCCAGGCAAGAAATCAGACTAAACCGCAAAGGAATTGACCTAGAGAAATTTCACAGAAAACAAAACGGAAAACACCAAAAACGCAAAACGTTGCCAGAAGTCACAGATAAAGCCCAAGATTCATTCCTGGTTAAAACCCTACTGGTATATGGGAATATTGACATGTAAGACCACAACAGGGTTAAACCGGAGCACAATTTACCTCAAACGGGGCTCAAAATAATTAAATAAAAATTTCCCGCAGCAAACCCCCAATGATAGAATATAACGATTTTGGGCATCTGGGTATTTGGCAAAATTGGCTAATATGACTCTCTGGGAATATCTTGACACAATACAGACACTTTTCTGGCAATAAAAACACAAAATGACCCATTATTTTAAAAGTATGATTTTTTTACATAGGGTAGTTAGCTCTATCTTGATTTGTGTATGCCTAATCTTGGGGCTTAAAATGGAACAATTTTAGTAAAATAGCATGCTTTTGGGACCTATAGAGTCCTTAACAAGTTGGAAAGAGGGTAATAAGAAGACTAGGAGTCACCAAAAATCCTTGTACAAGTTGGATCAAGAAGGAAAGCAATGGTAGGTGTAGGCTTGTAGGGAAAAATTTGTGACAGTCAAGACTAACTCAGTGTGAGAGTGGCCTGAGGAACCAAAGCTGTGGAAGAAATGGTAGACAAACATATTGGAGATGTTAGAAAGTTTGTTTGAAGCTTGAAGAAGTGGGGAAAGCCTCTTATAAGCTTTTATTGAGTTAGTAAGCAAGACTGTCTGTCACAGTCTTTAAGAGAAGTCTAGTAGAGCAAGTGAGAAAAAGGAGAAAGGATCTTAACAAGGAATGAGTGAGTGATTGAGTGGTTAGAGTAGGACTAGGAGATGACAAGGGCAGTGAAGGTGGTGAGTTAGCAAAGAAACATGACCAAAATCAAAGATAGAAGGATCAAAACAGAGTTAGACAGTTGTAAGCTTAAGAACAAACCTTGTGAAGGCCAAAACGAGAGAGTGAAGTGAATGGAGGTGAAAGAGTGATGAAGCATTAAGAAGAGGTTAAACAAGTTTGATTTAGGTGGATCAAGGTGGAGTAAAGGTATGAAAATATTGGATAATGATAAAACCCTAGAAAGTGCTTGAAACCCTAGCAAGAACTAAAAGGAAACCTACTTTAAAGGAGCAATTGAAGTTGGGTGAGTTGTACTATGAGTTAAGAGGATAAAATTTGGCACGAAGTTGAATGAGGATAAAATTTGGCATGAAGTTGAATAAGGATAAAGGTTTGAGTGCTAATAGGGCTAGAAATAAGGCCTAAGACAAAATGGTAATTTGGGAAGAAAAATTTATTGCCAAAGAGTGGTGTCTTGAAACTTTGTAGTCTTATCAAGAGGCATAATGGGTACTAAAAAAACTTGACAGTCAAGGAAGAGTGTTTGTAATTAGTTCTTTTCCTCAAAATTTGCCCTTAGGAAGGGCTACTAGCAGTTTTGGGCCTAAAAAGGAGAAAGGATATAAATGAATGCTTGTAACTTCTCGAAAAGTCTTAACCAGTTTGGTTTATGATTTTGAGCAGGTCCAAGACAGTTTTAGCTCTCGAATGAGTTGTTTAAGACATTTTGGCATTGTTAAGCACAATCATGCTTCTTGAGGTATGGACCATGGTGCAATTGCTTGATGTTGGGTGTTTTTGCAAGCTTAAGTTCTAACTATTGAAGTTGATTGGTTTTCTGCATTTCAAACCTCCTATTTTGGCATAGGTAGGGAGTATGCTAGCAAAGGAAAGCCAATGAGATTGGTCACCAGCTGGATGCATTCGGAAAAACACTGTCAATGCCTTTTGAGAATGCCCATGTCCTCTATAAGCTATAATTATGATATTCCATGAGGCAACATCTCATTCAGTCATGTGGTCAACCGCTTGGCACTATGGAGAATGGGTATTTGAAGATCTAGACCATGTCATTGACTTCATAAATTCAGAGACATCGTTTGCAAAGTGCATTGATGCATTTATATACAGTAATTGCATTGTTTTGTGTTAACGTTATGTCTGTCATTTGGGATTGCATTACACATTCAATATTACATATGAAAAGTTATGTATACTCACATGTTTTGTCTCATTTATAATTAGATATTTCTTAGTTCTCTCCAGGGCATTTTTTCAAAGAGCTTCTAACTATCATATGGAAATGAATTTCCAAATTACCTTTAGTAGATGGACGCTACATTTTTGAGCAAATGACAGATGCTAGAGCTGGGAATACCCGGACACATATATATGCACAATGTAGATTCATACACAAAGCACACAAACTTTTCTTTGACATTGATATTCAAAACAGAATAAAACTAAACCATACTGCTAAATGATAGCATTCCATTTGCATCCCATCCGGCGTATCTTTCAACTCATGTGCAATTGCTAGTCATATTAGTTGTCGGGACAGGGAAAGGGGACAGATGTCTGTTGTAGGGTAGCTTGAATATGTTAATTGCTATAGGCTTGTAGAGGGAGATTTAAGCTAGGAAATGGTTCGGTTCTGATACAATTTGGCTGTAGAGATATGTAGTTCATTTCATGAAGAGAGATAAGATCATCTGTGTTTTCTGTTTGTTATGGGGTTTTTTGTTGCATCTCTACATCTTTTTACTGTGTTCGATTTTGTATCTTTTACCAATTTGCAGCAACAGATGCTGGCCTGAATCAGAGCCCGTTGAAACCCATGCCTTGCCTGTTCAGTCACAAGTGAACCCTACGAAAACATGGTTAAACATCAGAAATAATATTAGCACTGATATAAAGGCTAACTCATTAACAAACAATATACATTCACATCTAGATTACAAAGACATGAGTTGGGGGAGAACATGTATTCTTTAATTGCAAAATGGTAACTGCCAGTGTTATCACAATAAAGAAAGGCCCATAATCCATAACTTTCAGTGCACAAGTGGGACTCAGCCCATACAGTAGAAGAGAAGAATTGTCTTCCCCAAGTTCACAATAACACCGACTTCCACTCCTTAAGCTCTGCCACCATCACATTGCTCTAAACACACTGAAAGCTTCCTTGTGATTTCCTTGACAAGTCCCCTGGCTTGCTAAAAAGGCCCACTGCTTGCTGTCCAGTCAATAAGTCTACTACAAAGATCCAAAGACAGCATCTCTGTCTCCACATCCATCTCAACACCCGCTTTCTTCTTGCACAATTTAACTGGCCCTAATCTCTCTATGACAGCATGAACTCTTTGCTACAATCTATTTGTCCCCTTTCCCTTCAGAGAGTTTTGCTCGCTTTTACAAGGCTTGAGAAAACATAGAGAACAGATCCAATGCGGCATGGGTTTCTATTATTCCCACCATATGGCATACTGAGTTTTTAATTCACAAGGGACATACACAAATTTTTTATTTTTATTTTTATGAAATAGAGCTATTTTACTTTTTAAAAATATTACAGAACACAAATACAAAATTTTCTCTTTCGCACCTTTCTACTTATTGATGGCAGCAGATCTATGTTCTTTCTAAGCGAGCTTGGTCTCAAGGTATTGCTGCTCACAAATTCATATAATAGATGGTTTATGATTTGGGTGCTTGAATCATTGGTTTCCATGGAGTCTATTATCAAATGTTTGCCACTAGCCTGAGTTCTCACCTATAAATTGTGTAATTGATTTGTAATTGTGATGCTTTTCAGCGTTGAACAACATCTTTATTATCAAATCAAGGGCTCTTCTATAGAGTTAGTTTCAACTTAATGAACTGAAAAGCCCGTTTGTTTACAAAGCAAACACATGAAAACAATTCCCTTGTGGATTTTTATAAGGAGAGTCATTTTCGTTTTCATTTTGCTACATTTTATTGTTTTTGTTCTCATTTTGTTGTTTGTGTTTCCTGTTGGCCTAATGCTAATTTCTGCTAGCAACTTCCTTTTGGACTGATTACAATCTTATGGCAAGAACTTGAATCTTTTCAAGTTTTTCTTTCTTTGCAAAAATAAACTGTTTTGAACAATAAATATTTATACTGTTTGTATTATAGCAGTGTATTACTGTCAAATGTATTCCAAGATTGCAAGAGTCAGTTCTACTATACAAGAAAACTCGTGGAGAACAGCATAAGTATTCTTCTATTACAGTGACTTCAATAAGATTGAGTGACTGACAATAATTTTAACATGCAATAAAATCATGCATAGCTTGCAAACCTAATCATTTGGAAATGAGATCATTCATTTTTTCTTCCAGAATCATTCATTTTAGAGAAAAAGCTTCCAACCATACTAATTTTAATAATCCCTAAATTATTTTAGGAACACTTCCACCCCCTAAAATTCATACGTAAATTGTATATTGAGTTTTTCACCAAATAAATGTCAAGAAAAGAATAATTACATCTACATTTTAAGAGAGAAGAAGAGCTATAATTTCAAAACAAAAATGAAATTACAAAAAGTTTAAGACATAAGAAAATCTGTAATTTGAGCAAGGAATCATAATTGAACACCATAAGAATTGAAAGTAGAAGCCAAATGAAATTATTATAATTACCTATAAAGATCCATGGGGTTGTTGGAAGAACAATCCACACTGGTAGAGTACTCCAGAGCATGCTAATAGGAGGTCTTAGGTTGGAGTTTTAGCTGTGTAGTCGACTCTAGAACAATGTCCATAACAGTCGTTGGAGAGAGCTGAAGTTGAAGAGCGTGTTGTTGGGATGCCGGCTAGTTCGTACCCAACCTGAACACCATGGAAATTTTAAAAAACTTGAGACTTACCTCAAAACAAAACGCTAGGGGAATAAGGTTAAACAACAGTGTTACCTGGGTTTGATGTGCTTGTGCTTGCATAGAAGAGGGTGACTGTGGAAGGAGTAGGGAGCAGATGGCTTTTACAACTTTATCTCTAAAACCCACCATATCCTCAGCTTCTTTGAACTCCAAACAATTAAATGACTTTATTTCTCTTAAAGCGTTGCGCCATTCAGCCTGCACCTCATCGGATATACCCATATCTTTCCACCCTTGGTTGTCTTTTGCTATTTCAGAAAGAGACTTTACGGGTATCATAAAGAACAAGGGTAATATCTTCATGTCAGGATTTTTATTTGAATTTTTAGCTTTGCAAAAAGCAGAAAGTTCCAGCATTGGCCACTTTGAGTGGATGAATTCCTTGAGAGAAACAAAACTGCTAGTCTGCATTTCTCAGCGGCTTCAAAAATACGAGGAGGGAACTTTTCTGCTAATGGCAAGCTTTGAGGATCCTCATCAAAGAAGCAGGATATGCTTTGCTTTATCAGGTCCTGGTGTACCTGCCGAACAATGCTTTTCTGTTTGCCGCTGTGACTTAGAAATACATCTTTAGCCAAAGATGTATTTCTTCTTTCAACATCCCTGCAAAAAAATACATTAACATGTTACTTCCCTCTTCCAAGTACATAGACCTTGAATTTGATGATTGCCATAATTGCAACTCTTATGCAGAAAAATGTACCAAAGTCCATGCAAAACAAATTTGAGGAGAATTCAGTTATTGAGTAGGAAATTGGAACTTGTGGAAGTTCTTGTTTAGAAGCTTTCTACGGTTGTCTTGTTTGAGATCAAGGTCTTTCAAAAGAATCTTGGACGTAATTTGAGAGAGTTTAGAAACAGTTTTTATAAGAACTGAGTATAAATTTAAGCACCTTATTCTATGGAATTAGATGAAACAAGTATGTTACCATCACAAGGAGAAGCATTCTGTAAATTTTTGACATAATAAAAATGAGTTGACTGGAATACCCAAGCACTGTTTGATATCCAAGAGAAGGGTAGATAGCCATAGTTACCAAACACAACGGTTTCATATAAATTTATTATACTTTTTAGTATTTTCCAATTCACACTAAAAGTGAATTTCTTTGTAGTGTTGGGTTCTAAAAAACTTACGCCTTGGTTAATTTGAATAAGTAGGTTTGGTTGAAGAACTATTAGCCATTCCAGGATTTTCATGTGACAATGAAATTCTACAATATACCAGATCAACCCAATGATAAATGATCATTAATCACCTACACAACAAAATTACTACCTCCATGAGAGAAATTTTCCATCCGTAAAAGACATGTAATAGGCCAATTCACACTAAATTCCCATCATCTAGCAGTTGGCATAAAAGATGGAAAATCATAGACCGAAAAGAACATCTATGTTTTCACTGCAGTGAAGGAAAAAATGGAGGATGAGAGGAGTAACTGAGGCAGAAACACTCTTTTTAGGCATAAAGTTTTGAACAGTCAAAGAAAGCTTGTCGAGTTTTCCCACTAAACAAGTGAGATATATGAAGGATGTTCTATAATATCACAAATGAATGCTTGTGACTTTGAGGCACATAATAAATAAACTGCAAACAAAAACTCAATCTATTTGTTTTGTATTCCTTTCCAAAGATACCCACTGAAATAATATCTATATCAATATTCATTGACAGTAAGACAGATCCAATATACCAACAATGAAATCAGTTGCACGCCACCTTAAATGTGTTGGAAGTGTTGTTGAATCTCTTTCCTCCCTGCCGAAAGCACAGCATTGGAGGATTCCCCTCTAAGCAAATTAGCACACCCTCTAAACATATCCGGTCTGTAGCATTGCGGAAAATCAACGCAGACTTAGCATTTAATCTTACTAACTTGGACATATCTGCAGGCCAATTCATCTTATAAGCAGCCAGGGAGCGAGGATGAGGCAGAAGGTCTCCCCTTACCAGTCTTATACACTAAATGATCCTCCAAACTCAAAAGCCTGTATTTTAGAGGTCAAACAGATTAATAAAGAAAACAAAGTATATTAATGTCCGCCAATGGCCAAATATCTCAAGGAGACTGTAAAAGTGCAGTTAGCTCAAAGAGCATAGTTCAAGATTGATCATTCAGCAGCAGTATGAACTTTGAAGCCTTCAAAAATTTCAAATTCTCTAAAATATAGATCTAAACATTCCCTAAGATTTTGGAAAAAAATCCAGATGTCTTGACATTATTCCAGTCAAACCATCCTCTTAAAGAGCAAAAAAATTATCTTTTGTTCAAATGGTACTACTCACAGAGATCTTACAGTGCAACCAGATGATTAGCTGCCAACACAATGCACACACATGCTTGATTATGTTAGTGTACAAGCTTAACAAATTATATAGTTTGGCCAACTAGTTCTTCTATTGGTTATTAGATTGGCTGATTGCAGCTACAGACACCCATCAAATCAAAGAGATACAATACAGCATTAATGGCATTTTCTGATGAAAACAAACTCTATCAATCCTACTGTAATTGCAGTCATTAGAAAAACATAGATAAAAATAAAAAATACAATGCACATATTGTACAGATCTCTGCAAAATAGGACACAGGCATGTATCCTTCATTTCCTAAAATTGCTAAGAAGTACAATCTTTGCTTAAAAACAGTTATAAAAGAGATAATATGCATTCAACACCCAAAATTCACCTGATTCCTTCTCTTAGAAATGCAGTAGGATGAAAAATTCTAATAGAGAATACCCTTTTATGGTCAATCTGCCATGATCACATAGGATCCTAATTGCATGGGATACCTACAGGAGGAGGAGAAGTTACGGTGCAATGAAATCTTCCACTAATGGGATATGCCACTTGGGAGCCTCCATGTGGTTGAGGTTAGATCTCTTGAGGATGTTAAGATGCTGCCCATGTGGGCTGTCCTGTTCAAAACCAGGAAAAACAAGCTTAAAAAATGCTTAAAATCTATGATTCGACCATTCCTTCAATTCCACTTCCATTACATGCTTCTACAAGAGCATGGCACCACTTCCAGTTCAATTTTGGATGGTTTAGAAAAGATAAAGTAAGGTGGACCATGCATTGCGCCGAACCGTTACTGGTGAGAATTTGAGAATGCGAGACAGCTTTCTGCACAAAACAAAATTGTCTCAATCGTGATCTTCCAATTGATTTGATTTGAGTTGGACGTCTCCTCCTCCACCTCCACCATCGTTTTGTTTACTCGGAGAATAATATCGACTAACACATTCAAATATATAAATATAGTAACTCATATCCTAATTTCCTCTATTTTATAAATAGAGCTCTACAATCGCCCTCAAAATCATTAAGGGCAAGGTCCTCGGCTAGGCCTTACATTCAACAAGACTTGATCCCTGGTGGGCTCGTTGGAAGCTATATACCAACATCAATAGACGAATAAAAAAATGTCTTTTAGAGAGAGAATAAGTCAGTCAAAATTAATGGCTTTTGGAAAATGTGTAATTACGACAACTACCATTTTTAATTTCCAAGTCAATATTAAGATAGGTATGCATTAAATAATATCACTTTCACATATAATCTTTATGCACATTTTATGTTTTTGGGTGCCTTTTCAATTGAAAAACACATTTTATTAAAAACAAAATAAATTTATAGTACATCGTTAATTATATAAAAACATGGGTGGAAAAAGTCACACCTTATAATGTGGATCAAATCAAGCCAAGAAGACCTCGAGAAAGAGGCCAACTCACATCAAAAGGGCATTAAAAATCTGGGCTACATAATAAAAATGTGATTTTTAATCAAAAAAAAGGTGCAAGAAACAAAAGCACCAAATAGCACAAAAGACCATGAAAACTATGTTGCAACAATGAACATGACCATTGGAGGAAGCAAAGGTAGAGAACTATTAGTCTTGTTCCTCGACCATTAGTGCCGAGAGGGATTGGTTGTGTCGAGGATGAGATCCTATCTATCATTTTGCTATCGTTGCTTTTCTTCTTCGGTTTCATGCGGAGGCGATGGCGAGGAGAAATGTCAAGTGCCAACCGAGGAATTTTCTTTTAAAGGGGTACCCCACCCACTATTACCAATCTCACCTTCGTCGTTCAACCACTAATATTGTTTCCATTGCGGTGGATGTGGGGCATTGAGATTTAGGAGGAGACCGACGACGTCGAGGAGAGGAGCTCTGTCGATTGTTGGAGTAGTGTCTGTGAAATCCCGGCCACAACCCTAAGAAGGGGAGCAATGATGTGGTAAATCCAGAGGCGCCCACTAACAATGCACGGAGCCCTCCATGCATACGGGAATAGGGATTATAGGTATTCTGCAGCCTAGGAAGACTTTCTCTACTTGGACACGGATCTAAAGCATCATGTTGGAGATCACTATAACTTTATTAGTCACGAGAGAAGTTTCTATCTATAGTAGTGTTAAAAAAAAGTAGAATTTCTATCTTTCCAAATATGAAAGAGAATGACAACTCTAAAAATTGCCAATAATTTTTTTTTTGCAAGGAGCATAGATGAATCTCCCAAGAGATCCAATTTCCAAGTAAAAACTCGAGGATGAAAGATTAGAAAAAGGTACAAATCCACTTCTAGGTAGATTGGGCATGTCGATAAAACTAGAAAAAGTGTTTTATATACTCTGGTCATTGCAAACAAGTAAAGTAGGGTTCGACCTCGTATGTTTAAGCCCGCCTTTAATAGAAAGGCCCTAATACATATGACACTAAAAAATGAGTTTTTGGGCTCAATGCGAGCTTTTAAGATAATATCAAATCTTCTCGACCAAATCACATCCTTGGATTTGATATTCCAGCGATGATTTAGAGAATTCCCGAGAATATGCCGAGGAACTAGGAGATGGTAGCCAATATGGGGTTCATATCCACAAAAAGGGTAGCTGGGCCAATGTTAATCTCTCCACTAGGGCACACCAAAATAAATACCAATTTTATGTAGGAAATCATCTAGTTTGGAATTCATAATTTCTTAGATGGATTCAATATTTTCATTTTTAGTTGAAATTTAGCTTGAGCATATCCATGATAGCCATGCCCGAGAAGCCTTACAAAATAATTCACCAATAACTTTGATTCCCTTTTAAAAATCTTAATACTTTTAATCTATTGTACCATAACAAATTGGACATTATGAAAATTGAGAATGTGAGACCGCCGTAAAGAGTGAGAGTTGATAACTATTAGGAATCGTGTCCTAACATTCTGTTTGCATTATTGGTGTATTAGTCTCTATGGACGTATATGCTTTGTAAGTCATCCCTGTTAGGATTATGTTAGTGTTAACATTATTTGTATTTAGTTTATTATTATATTATGAGTTGTTTAAAAACAACTCATAATTATAATAGTCATTATTTGGTTTGTAATAACGAGTTGTTAAAACAACTCATGGGTTGTTTCCTACATTATAGGAACAACCTCTCCTACATATTTGTGAAGATTCCAGTTGAAATTAGATTGAATAGAAGATTATTTGTCTTGCAAAAGCTTTGTACCTCTCATTTGGTACCAGAGCGAACTATTTGTTCTTGTCCCTGTAATGGAGGAGTAATATCTCTATAGGGAAATGCGTTTATTCTGTGTTGTCCGAGTTATGATATTTATATTTCTATGTATCTCAATCTACATAGACGCATCTATAATCTGTGTAATCTGACAAAGCTCGCAGATTTTAATCTGAATATAAATATTTCTCTAGGAAGAAATACAGCTCAATTAAATAACGTCTAGGAGACTGCATGCATATCAGTATCAAAATGGCGTCAAAATATACCTGAGCAGCATGGATAAGAAGATTATTAATATTCTCTGGAGCGCTAGAGTTTTTGTATTGTTTTTCTTCCACATGGATTGGTGGAAAATTGCATTGACCTGAGTCTTTTGATTCATATGCCTCGTGCCATTACACATACCATTATTTCTATTTCCGTGCTAAAAAAACGTGGTAGTGTGATTGCTTCGCAAGGATAGAGTCAGGGGGCTGGTCTTTTGAAAGTCGAACCTATAATTTTTATGTGTCTGTGCGTGCGGCTATCCAGATCAGAATCATCGTTGCATGTTTGGTATTGTCTGCGAATTGTCTGCGAATTTCACTATTGTTACGGAAAGTCAATCCAGATGTAAAAGTCCCTCAGATCCAATTGGAAGTGTGACGGCCGAGCTGGGAATTTCTTCAAGATTGCGGATTGGTAGCGCCGTGATCCAGATTCACCGTCTTTTGCCCTTCAAGTTGAGCTTACTTGCGCCAGATTCGGGGGTTTCTCCTGCAATTTACAGTAGCCAAAATTTAGAGACTCCTATTTATGATCTGTGTTTTCCTCCAACAGAAATTGGTAATTAGTCGTGGTTGTTTTTTTGTGATAAAGTCGAATTGTATTGTTATACGAGTCTTGTCAATAGTTGTAAGGCATTAAAAAGTAATTTTCTATTACTTTTTAAAATAGGTTGTTTAATACTTTTGGTGTCTAAACCATAAGATACATTGTGTATAAGTATTGTCGGGTCCTTATTTCATTTAGGTTACATTGTCATATTGTCTTCTGGGTGCATTTTCGGTTGTATCCGACACCTATCTCACAATGAGAAGTTCGGAAAAGAAGTTTGAGCACATTTCTCTGACCTAAGCGGTATGTCATCCGGAGGCAGGAGGCAACGGAGGATGGAGGGCGATCAGCGCCTCTCGTCTAGTCACCAACGACGGGGTAGCATTAAAATTTGGTGGCAATATTTTATATTATTTCAGTTGTGTGGTGTGCAGAATAAAATGATGTGTGGTTTTCTTCCCCTGTTTTGATTCAAATGAGGAAGATATGCATTTTTGAGTCTTGAAACGATTGTATAGGAGGGTAGTCGAGGCTGGAGAGATCCTCTGACTGCAGAGATTCTTCGACTGTCGTACTTCTAACATCGATCGGCCGGTGAAATCTAGCGTTCACTGGAAGTGAAAGCGGGAACTGTTGAGTTCACGTATGTAGGTGAATCGGTGGAAGTGTGATCATCCGGTATGGGGTTCACTGTGGTGAAGCGGATTGGTCATGTGCAGCAAGATCCAGACAGCAAGATCCAAGCCAACAGTATGCAGACCTAAAAGTATGCAGAGGCATACGATTCTGGTTCCAGTTCTATGGTGAATTTTTTCCGTGTTCACATTAAGGGGGTGATATCAGTAAATAATGTTCACACTAAGGGGGTGAATGTTAGGATTATGTTAGTGTTAACATTATTTGTATTTAGTTTATTATTATATTATGAGTTGTTTAAAACAACTCATAATTATAATAGTCATTATTTGGTTTGTAATAACGAGTTGTTAAAACAACTCATGGGTTGCTTCGACATTATAGGAACAACCTCTCCTACATATTTGTGAAGATTCCGGTTGAAATTAGATTGAATAGAAGATTATTTGTCTTGCAAAAGCTTTGTACCTCTCGATCCCTTGAGCATATTTGAATTATTCCACATACATGGGAAGTAGTAGTGGTTAGAATAGACTTAGTATATAAGTGTTGAGGCTCAATGAAGGCATCCACGAATATTATTGTGGGTTTGTTCAAAGGAGGTTGCCCCCCTCTTGAAGTGGCACATGATCTAAAGATTATTTGAGTTATTTCCCAAAGTTCATTTCATTGTTAATTTATTTTGTGTAGTTAAGTAAATCTATGCATAAGGATCCTCTCATTTGGTTTTAGGGCACTTTCAGAGCCTTGCGTATGTAGATTTTGGAGATATTATTTTCAGTAGTGGCTTTCTTGGAGTTGTGCCATTTACTTAAATATTTTTGTTGCCTCTGTTTTCTACATATTCATTGCAGGTTTGGATAAGGGTAAATACCTATCCCATAATCGAGGAAAGTACTTGGGCATAAGCCCTAAAACTCATTGTGAGGAGTACCACAAGAACCTCAAAGTAGTTGGCCCATTGAGAGGACCTACCAACAAAAAGGGAAACAATCCATCTTGATTGAATAGTTTCCACCCATGAGGTAAACCAAGATTTGTTTTTGGTAACGACCCCATCGATTGATTAAGGGGTAAGTCTGTGACTAGAATTTTTTTGGTGAGCGGTACTCATTTAGACAAACAACATTGGTGGTAGGAGAGAATCCTTAAAATCCTAGGTAGCCTAGCTGACTAGGACCCATATCTAATATATGATCTAGTAGGAAAACAATAGAGTGATCACAGTTGAGAATAGTTGGTAACCGTGCACTTAACAAACATGTTGTTGGTCGGAACAACAAAGTGATGATCGATTATTTTAAAAAAGGAAAAAAAAGTTTTTTCCATATCTTTCCTTTTATAGTTATGTTGACTATTGAAATTTAATGGAGCATGAAATTCCATTACTGCAAATTTCTTTCCTTGAGTTCCATATCCAAATTCCACTTATATTAGCTTGAGAAATCTATTTTTTTTTATTTTAAAGGATTTTGTCATAACTTCTTTAGTTTTTCCTTAATTGCTTCAAAATTTTCCCAAAAATTTCCTCTCCATTTTCTACTCCTCCACCCCTCTTGAAAAATTTCATAGGTTTTCCATTACAGGTTCAAAATTTCCCTTACCTTCATCAATCCTAACCAGGAGGTGCGAAAAAACTAATAAAAGTCCATTTACCCCTTCGATTGAGCTCACTTGTAGACACCAAATTTGGGTCACACTCCTTGTGTCCTCTTTCGAATAGCCAACGACATGTTAACCTAACCATGACCCCTTTACCGCATATTCATATTAATTTAGTTACTTACAATTGAATTAATACCCATCCTCACATAATTTATTAATTTAATTACTTTAATTAAATTAATTTACACATCACCCAACCACATCACCTAGACACCTCACCATAGACTTGTTCTTAACCTATTTATTAACTAAGACTCAGTCTTCAACTTATCCTAACCACATGAGACTTAGTCTAACCCTAACATTAAATTCCTATTCTTTCTCTAACATCATGCCCACTTATCTAAGAGTTAACCACCACTTTCGACCCAGACCAACATGGAGAGCTCACAAAAATAGCCAAGAATTGTGATTTTTGGTAAACCTAGATATCCCGCCTTAACTATGTTGGTCACCTTGACCGTCGTGGTCACCATATATGATTTGGACCTTTTTGCCGGGTTGGTCACTTCGAGTTTTAGAAGAGAGATATCGAATTCAAGCACGAACCAAAGTTTTCTCAACATCAAGATGACAAAATACATCCAGCCTAAAGGTCCAAGCAAGTACTAGGGCTGATTTGAAAGCAACCGACATTCATGGTGACACTCGGGAAAGCCGCTGCAAGCTGACCACTAGGTTCACAGATCGACCATCACCTTCCTTCACTCACCAATCTTATGGAACAAGTAAGTGCATATGATTTTGTATCGTTCTTGTACTTATTCATTAAGTTCTTTATCCCTTGGTTATTGGACCATTTTTCAATCAATATCGTCAAGAAGGTCACATGACCGACTTGTACTCAACTCGACAATAGGACGACGAGTCTATTTCGATTTTGTCGCTCGTTGGCGGAGCCTCATCAACCAGCCTAACATTCCAGTTTCTCAAATTGAGCTTATAGATTTGTTCACTAGAGTTTTGTGTGCACATCTCACCAAATCTTCAATTCAAAACCTTTTGTACATTTGATGAAACATTTACCATGGCACAAAAATTGGAAATTCGTGCATATCATTGAGAAGAAAATTCAATTGCGTAAAAAAACGTTGCGTTCAACTCAAATGATGTCTCTTCGTCACAAAGCCCCAAAACAATTATTCAAAAGTCTAAGGATCTACCAATGTGGTAGTTCTTAAAGTGGCCCATATCACCCATCTAACAAGAAAAACCTTCCTCTAATCTTTCTCTTGTTCAAACTTTTAGTTCGAGAAGGGAGCAGCGAAAGTACATTCCAATTGGAGAGCCCTATTCTTGATCTTAGAAAAGCTTCTTAAGGCGAGCCATTGCACTTCCACCTATAAAACCACATACTTGGTTTCGACCCCACTCATCCTATGCTGCGTGGTATAAGGAACGTGATTATCATGAACTATCATCGTTTCAAAGGCCATATCGATGGTAATTACATAACCTTCAAAAACATTGTCAGAAATGTTAGATAATGGAGATCTCGTCACGACAACTTGAACACACCGGAAAATCAAAACTTGCATATCTTAAAGAAGCCATTCCCTAACCATACACCATCATCTAATCAAAATGGAAAACCTTTAACCAATGACAATAATGTCTGTGAAGTTCAAGTTGTTTTTGAAGTCATTCAAACCATTCATCAATTTCCTCCTATCCCCTCTATCGAGGAGATTCTAACACAAGATCCTCTACCCACGGAGGAGCCAACCTCATCTACTCCTTCACCCACAAATGAGTCCCCTTCATCTCCCCTTCATCCATGGAGGAGTCCATAATTTATGCCGAGGCCATTTCACCATCTACCTCACAACCTAACAAAAAATCAACGTTATTAATTCTTCGACCCACGGGAGAATCATCCTCGCCTTCTTCTCCAGAAAGAAGAATCTACCTCACCCCACTGCCGTCTCTCCTACCCATGGGGATCCTTAGACGTGTCATTACATATTGGTGACATTCCCGATTAGCATTCCAGGATCCCGTTGATTTTCTCTCTACTCTTTTACCTACGTAGTCCGAGGCTAACTTGGTTCTGCCTCATAGACATATTTTATAGTGATTTCAATAAACCGATGACATATCCTCTTACAAGAGTACCATTTTCACGCATGGCCGACCACTTGGATTACATTGATAATTCCATGTTTTGGGAGGCCTTGGCCCCTTTCAACCCAAATGCGAGATGTTTGCTTACGATACCTCCATGATCTATCCAAAGGTATTTCATGCGACTAAATAAACCATGACAATGCATGTTGAAATGGCTTCTTCTTCGTCACCCTTGCCTACATCCAAACTTTTACCCAAAACAAAACCCATTCCTATGTCCAAGAACCTACCCGCACCTAAATATTCTCCCATATCTAGACCTATCACTACCTTGGGTGTCATGTCGACATCAAGCCTTGTCCATCCACCCATCAAATTGGACTTAGCCACATCCTCCCAAGCTCATGCAAAAACCAATCCTCCACCTAAAAAGAAGACCCAACTTTTTAGGCCGCACACACCAGTTTCACCCACCATGCCTTTGTCACCTTTGCCCCTTCCGTCTATCCTAGGGCCTCACCTGTCGACCTTGACCAGAAACAACCTATCGAGGCAAATCAAAAGCACCGCAACACGCCTCTTCATGAAAATCCTTTATTCTGACCCGACACAGTCAGCAGCATCGTACACCTTCACCATTACCCACATCTTTCTTAGCATCTATACCCCCACCAATTTATAATAACCTCATCACTACCTATGAGAATTTCTTCTCTTGACTTTGTACCTTCCACTTTGCCTCATTTGAAACCTTTATCGCACCTCCATTATCACCATGGATAACCCGTCCTCTTCCGCCATCCACTTTCCCTTCGGCATCACATAATCCTCCTCCACCTTTACCCAAGAAGGTGCAACCAAAATTGAAAAACCCACTACCCTCCAAAGAGGTAATCGAGCCTACAACGCCTTCCATCGCTAGTTCATCTACCTGACCTTACTAGGAAGGTACAAACCAAGCCTAAAAACAAGTACCACCTACTAAATCGGTGGTCAAACCTATCCCATCTCGATTTCACCTCCTATAGTACCTCACGCATCACAATCACCTACACTTCAATCTAGACCAACACTCACCTCACATTGCAATCCATTGGCAGGGTCTTACACCAACATTCTAACCAACCTTTTAGAGACCGTTGTCATCACATTATCCCCTCTTAGACCTTACGACCCACTTAAGCCCAAACCCAAAGGGTTTGATGTTACTAAAATTTACGCCTACCATTATGTGCCGGGACATGATGTAGAAAATTGTAAGGCTCTAAAAACCATTCTTTCCAACTTTGTCCTCCGAACGAAACTTTGATGACGATGATCTCCTGACGAGGACCCATTTCCACCTCCACCTATCACTACACATCCTTGCCCACTACTATTCATTGACTGCACCGCCACCTCCACAACCATTTTATCCACCTCCAAAATTTGAGATCAATATGGTCTCGTAAAGAGAACTAGCCAAAACCCTCCAAAATGCCGATTGTGCCCTACTTATTTCACAAGGTTCTTACCCTTGACCTTTGGGTTTTTTTCCATCATGTCATTATAATTTTCTTGACACACCTTCTCCATCCACCTCTTTTCCTCAGATTAACATGATTCAAGTTGCCACTCGCACTCAAAAGACAAAAGAAAGGAGAAATTAACTAGCACGTCCATGATCTTGTGCCCAACATACCATCTACATCTTCACCAAAATTACCATTCGGGGACCCGCATATCCTATTTTTGTTGGCATCGCCTATCGTATAATGATAAAACAATTTCACTGATCCCCTCTAAAAATGTCCTTGTATGACCTCGTTCAAACTTTTGAATCCCATGATAGGCCCTCATGGAGGTTCTCCAATCCATCGAGGTTTTACCTAATGACCCGACACTGTGGCCTCCATTATCACTCCTCACCCCGTAGCTTATCTCACCGATTCATCCCCTTCCTCTACACCTCCGCCACTACTCAACAAGTGGCTGCCCTTAGTTTCTCTCTCGGACGGCGAGATTATGTCTCTCCAATCAGATGATCTTGATCCCACCCTTTTCATTTCCATTTATATTGATAATATTCACGTTCGACGTTATGATCGATGATAGTGCCATCATCAACATCATCTCCTCCCACACGTACAATCAAATTGCATGCATAATAACCTAGTTATGCTACGTTCATTCAATGATGGCATCACTTCCACTCTCGGCACCATCATCCTCCACATTCGTGTGGACACCCGTCTTGTTTGGTAACTATTATATGTCTTAGAGGGGAGTTCGGTCTGACTTTGCTTGTCTAACCTTGGATCCATGTCATGGGTTGTGTTCCTTCAACCTTACATCATTGTGTAAAATTTGAACATGAAGGACATAACTATACCATCCCCACTGACCCTTCGCCATTCAAAACCTGTAACATGTTATACCAACCTAATGATGTCCTTATACCAATTAAGGCATCTACCACTGTCGCCACTTCTTCTTCACCCACAACCCCATCCACTGATGCTGCTGCTACCTTTTCCACACCTACCTCCTCCATTCCCACTGTCACCATAGCTTCTGCAGCTGACCCATCCACTAATCCTTCTACTTCTCAACTGACCAATGCTTCTCCCTCTCAATCACCTAGCGATTCATCTATTCCGCCATCCATATACCAACTACCGATCCCTTATGGGTGTTTTTCAACATCTCACTCTAGGGAGTACCACTTGTACAACATAAACACATTCCTTACTCCTCAAGTGTATGGTAACCCTCGCCAACATTCTCGCTATAATCACCATGTAGGCAAGGTTTTCTCTTATGGTCCTCCTCAACAACCGTACAAACTTAACCTATGGGGACTTGATACTTCTACATACTCACCCGAGAAACCTTCCAAAACGTGACCATTTTCTTTTGACCTTCAATCCCTCACCAACCGCCACTTCGCCCACACTTTCCTCCACCGTTGTGCATGGAAAGACTTTGGATTTGGGTTCTACAAATAGGGATGTCATATTGTCATCCCGTGTACCACACGTAAACATAGTGACTACAGTGGTATTGGATTTGCCAAACCATCTTTCAAGAAATCCCGTGTTGAACTCATTGAGGACGACAAACCTTCTTCACCCCATCTACTAACTTCCCCACCTTCACCCACAGAGTCTATGGATCCAAAATCCATTCCTCCTAACTTTTTTTTGTAAACACCATTTCCTGGGACCTCTGACTTATCAACATGATGGTGAGGCTCCCTCTTCCCTTCCCTTCCTGTATCTTGACATGATCGATGATGATACACCTTCATTAACATCGTTGATATGGGACAATGTGTCTATTCTCACCTACCTTGGTGTGTTATCCCGTTTTGAGTAAACGACAAAACGATCGGATAACCCCTACAAAATTTTTGAAGTGATTTTGCATTATGACCTCTTTTAGAGCAAATCGGGTTTTCGGGTTTTGAGTAAGCGACAAAACGATCGGATAACCCCTCTACAAAATTTTGAAGTGATTTTGCATTATGACCTCTTTTAGAGCAAATCGGGTTTTCGGTGTTCATTAGCTTGCTTGACATAAGTTTTAACATGCTTTATGTCTTATGAACCAAGAAACCCGCTTTGTATTGAAACCCATAAGTTTTAAATCCTTTGAAATCGGGTTTTCGGAAATTCAACGCATCGGAACATACTTGTGTTAAAACATGCTTTGTGTCGCGTGACCTCCGAAACCCGAGACCCGCCTTGTATTGGACAATCCTTTGTATTCGGGTTTTCGGAACTCTAAAGCATCGGGACATTCATGTTCCAAAACATGTTTTATGCGCCATGTTCCCCGATTCCCGAATTCCGCTCAAGCCTTTGAAATCGGGTTTTCGGAAATTCAATGCATCGGAACATTCGTGATTCAAAACATGTTTTGTGCTCCATGTTTTCCGAAGCCCGAAACCCGAAATGCACTAAATCTCCTCGTGTCGGGTTTTCGGACTCCTCCGACATACTGACCTGGCATTCAAGCCGAATGGTTGGTGAGTTGGCACGTGCCGAGTTGAAGTGTATTTATTGCCATTTTCGTATAAAAACGCGGATTTCCACGTCGTTCTTACTGTTCATATTTTTAACTCGTGGATTTTTAAGTATGCTTTTCCGCTCCAAAGCCCATGCAAGCTCGCTTTATCATCTTTGGATCGATTGTTTTCATTTTCACCTGTCTCGATTGGAAGGTATTAATCGTTCCTCCTTTGTTCTTGATTTAAGAAACGTTTTCCGTGTACTTCCTTGCCGATTGTCGAGGGTTTTTCTTCCTTCTTCTTGCTGTGTTGTTTTGAAAGGGGTTTTGGGTTTTCAGGGTTTATTCTCTTTTTGGGATTATCGTTTGGTGCTGTTCCTCCCAAATTCCAAATACTTGCATGATGTATGGGATATGAATAACAAAAAAGAAAGGAAGATGTGTATGTAGAAATTCAAAGGAAAGGCTCTGTTTTTGTTTCTCGGTTTTTGGAAGACTGTTTTGCAGATTCAAAAGTCCGAAATACAAAGGAAGCTCGCGGTGACGGGGTTTATCAACTTTCCGACCTCAACAGTAAGTGTCGGGCATCTCCGAAGTTCCGTCATCAAAAGTGGGCGCCGGGTTTCCTCCCGTGTCCGCCATTAACAGTGAGTGTCGGGTTTTCTCCTGTTTCCGCCATTGAAAGCAAGTGTCGGGCTTGGCCAAGGTTCCGACAGATCAAACTTGTCGGGTTCCTCAAAGTTCCGACATCCTCTTCAGCGTGTTGGGTTCTTCTCTTCTTCCGGCGCATTCATTCAATCGGGATTTCCAGTTTGAACAGCATCACCTGAGTTCCGAGCCTTTCTCCCTCCAACATTCTTCATGTCGGACCCTGTTCCATTTCAGGAGAAGGCCGAGAAGTCAGCAGAGATGAGCTTAAGGAAAAAGTGGAGCAGTTGACAGAGATTTTGATTAAACTTTCAAAACCTCTTGAATCCATAACACCTTCTTCTGTTTCTGCCGGATTCGATTTCTCATCGGTGCCTACGATTGAGAAGATTGCTAATGGATCCAAAAGTTATTCCAACAGGGGAAGGAAGTAGTTCAAGATGATGATTCGGATTAAGTCGGATGTCACATGCCATTTCTATTTTTAGAATGACATATCTTTTATTTCCGTTTTATCATTATTTTTAATTCATACTTTGACTTGATCTCTGCGTGAGAGTCATGCAAAGTTGAAGCTCCCGATTAACAGGCTACTCTTTAGGATCTACATCTGTTTGATCTCTAGCTTCTTTTGTTATAAATAAGGGATGCTTGTCCATTCTAAAGGGTCGAGAATTTTTGAGCATTAAGAGGCTATTGGAAAGAAGAAAAACTTTGTGTTTTCTTTCAATCATTTTAAAGAATAGAAGTTGATATTGTTTTGCAGACTTTGTGTTGTGAAATATATCTTATTTAAGATATTGTTCTTATGTTCATGATCTTAGAGCTATTCTTTGCATAAAATCTCAGTGTTTCTAATTATCTCGGACACTATATTTGTGATCTAAAACTCGTATGATTATTTCGTGCTCTGTGTTTACTCGAAAGAAAATACGTTTCTCCCATTTCTTTTCTACCGTGCTTCTTTCACTGTAATAGTTTCTAACCTATTTCACGTACGAAAGCAATATCCTTGAATCGTGTGAATGTGGATTTCGGGATTTCATCCCAACCCCCAATGGTTAGATTAGTGTGAATATTGTATATATTATTTACTGTGTTTTAGATTAGCAATAAACAGGCAGCCTCACCTGTCTTTGAGGAGGGATTAAATCTCATGTACTGTGGTTGAACCTCATATTTTGGTTTGACAAAATATCCAACCAACAGTTTTTGGCGACTCCGCTGGGGAACGACGGATCAATAGTATAAAGCTTATCCTCTCGGTGTCTGGCGACTCCATATTTGCCTTATTTTTAATAAGATCTCCTTTCGGTTCAAGCTGGCCAGGAGGATCTTCACTCGGTCTCGCCGAGCTCAAGGTGAAATTGATCCACTCTTCGAGTTGCTGCAACAGCACAATTTCAGCCTTTCTCCCAACAGCGTTGTCTCTAACAGAGCCAGAAGTTCTTCACCTGTTCGGAGAAATCGGATCCCTGAAGAACGTGAAACATCTGCAACTTGCCGTGCACTACTCTTGTCTGATACCCGGATCCCTATACGCACTCTTTTCAGAAGGATGGCGGTTCAACCTGTGCCTTGGGGTGCAGCCATTGGTCCTCTTACTTTGACTCCTCCATTGCATGAGTTACCACGTGGATCACGTAAAAACATTCCCAAGTTTAATGGGGATGGGAAGCAGCATCCTGATGAGCATATTGCGTCTTTCTTTGTTGCATGCGGTGTCCTTGGAGTAGCCCATGAAGACGTCTCTGTTCGGCTCTTCGTTGAAACATTGCAGGGAGTAGCAGCTGAATGGTTTTATCACCTCCCGAATGCATGCATTCCAGATTGGGCTACCATGCGGACCAAGTTTGAGGCACGTTTCAAACCAGCCGAAGATTCTCATGCATTGTTAGCTCAGCTTACTCATATGAAGAAGGAATCGCATGAACCTATGCGGGAATTCGTGGCTAAGTTCAACAAGCTGATACGGAAAATTCCAGTGGTAGCTGTACCGACTCTGGAAAATCAAAAGTGCTTTTTCATCAATGCCCAACCTCCTGACATAAGTTTTTTATTACGAAGGTCGGTTATCCCAGATCTGGCTACTGCTCAGTCAACGGCTACTGAAATAGAGGATGATCTCATCTTAGCCGGAAGGATCAAGAAGGACATACCCAAAATCAAAAATCAAGGTTCTTATCAAGGTAATACTGACCCTATGTTTCAAAAAATGGCTAATGATTTGATTGCTTTAAAGAAGCAAGTGTCAGCAGTTGAGCAATGTTCCGTACCGGGATATCCCTAGGCGGAATTTTAATAACAATGGTGTACCTGCCAGAGATAGGCCACGGTTAGCTCCTACTCAGCCGAGACTGGTAATTGAAGCTCCTCCCGTCAATGCAGCAGTGGAAATACTTGATGAAGAAGATGAACCAGAAGAACAAGAATCCCATGAGGCTTTCGAAGCTTCAGGATATGCTGATGAGTCTTATGATGAGTCAGCTGGCGACTCCAGCATTGGGTATTTGGAATACGATGAAGATGAATGTGAGCCAGATGGTCAATCATTTGCTGTTTTCACTCGGTCTCAATCTCAGAATCCCAGAAGACCTCCGGAAAATACTAAGGAGAAGAATAAGGAACCTCCCATATCCATAGTCAAGAGGGGTACACCTATTTCGGCACAAACTGAGAAAGAGGTTACTAAAAAGGCAGCTGCTCCTTATGCTCCTTCTCCTAAGGCCAGTACCCCAGCACAAGCTCATGTAATTAGAACTGAGCCTACTATCATTCCTTCTTATACTGCTTTTGATATTATTGATCATGCAAAGAGAACCAAAATTCAAATGTCAGAAGCAGAATACCTTCAATCAAATCCTGAACAGTTTGAAAAGCTAGCCAAGTTTATCAGAAGTAAAGCGGCTATTCCATCACCTTCAAAAGGTCTCCTTCCAAATCCTGCTCAACCCACACCTCAGAATAATCTGACCTCTGCTTCTTCCTTAGGAAAGATTGAACCATTTTATTTGTCTCTACTAATAAATGGGTTTAAACTCAGCAATTGCATTATTGACTCAGGGGCCTCTGATAATGTTATGCCCGCAAAAGTGGCCCATGCCCTTGGGCTTACTTTGACCAAGTCATATGGACGGTGCTATTCCATGGAAACTAAGCAAGTCCCTTTGATAGGTCAAATCAAAGATGCACAGTTTGCATTTGTTGCTTTTCCTGAGAAGAGAATGAAAATGACTATTCTGGTTGCCGACATCCCTGCAGCTTATGGTATCCTCTTGGGTAGAGGATTTTGTAAAGACGTCGGAGGAGAAATTAGTATGGATTGGACCAAAATCAAGATCCCAGTCAAAGGGGTTCAACAAATTCTTCATCCTGAACCACAGGCAAAGTATTTGGTGACCAAATCAGATGATCCAAGAGCTCAGATTCTTTTTGAAGATGCTAGCTTTGGGAATTATTTCATGGCTTCAGAGATACCTATTGTAGATGTGAAAGAGGACGATCCCAATGCAATTTGGACTCTCGAATTTGATGCTGAACCTCCTGATAAGAAACTGGTTACTATAACCAGGAAACTAGCAGATCATCAGAACAGAGTAAAGAAATTTTTTGACAAGAAATTAAAGCAGCGTGACTTTCAGATTGGAGATTTGGTGTTGATTTGGGACAAAAGGAGAGAACGGAAAGGAATGCATAGAAAGTTTGATTCTTTATGGAAAGGACCTTTCAAGGTCCATCAGTTGAATGGTGAAAATAGTTTCCTGCTATCATATCTGGATGGAGGATTACTTCCGTTGCCTTTCAGTGGGCAACATCTAAAGCTGTTCCACCATTAATGCAAGATGCTCTCTTGCATTGTACATATTTTGCTTTTGTTGTGTGTTTGCTTTTGGTTTTCTTTCTTTCTTCGTTTTGTTTTGTTTTGGTTTTCTCCTTGACCCCGTAGCCTAATGAATAAGACCAGAGATTCTGAGTTCTCTTCCTTTGGTATTGCAAAGAAAGTCCCCAACTGGAGCCAGCTGTTATCCCCGTTTTGAGTAAACGACAAAACGATCGGATAACCCCTACAAAATTTTTGAAGTGATTTTGCATTATGACCTCTTTTAGAGCAAATCGGGTTTTCGGGTGTTACTAGCAGCTTGACATAAGTTTTAACATGCTTTATGTCTTATGACCTCCGAAGCCCGAAACCCGCTTTGTATTGAAAAATCCTTTGAAATCGGGTTTTCGGAAATTCAACGCATCGGAACATACTTGTGTTAAAACATGCTTTGTGTCGCGTGACTTCCGAAACCCGAGACCCGCCTTGTATTGGACAATCCTTTGTATTCGGGTTTTTGGAACTCTAAAGCATCGGGACATTCATGTTCCAAAACATGTTTTATGCGCCATGTTCCCCGATTCCCGAATTCCGCTCAAGCCTTTGAAATCGGGTTTTCGGAAATTCAATGCATCGGAACATTCGTGATTCAAAACATGTTTTGTGCTCCATGTTTTCCGAAGCCCGAAACCCGAAATGCACTAAATCTCCTCGTGTCGGGTTTTCGGACTCCTCCAACATACTGACCTGGCATTCAAGCCGAATGGTTGGTGAGTTGGCACGTGCCGAGTTGAAGTGTATTTATTGCCATTTTCGTATAAAAACGCGGATTTCCACGTCGTTCTTACTGTTCATATTTTTAACTCGTGGATTTTTCGTATGCTTTTCCGCTTCCAAAGCCCGCAAGCTCGCGTTATCATACTGGATCGATTGTTTTCATTTTCACCTGTCTCGATTGGAAGGTATTAATCGTTCCTCCTTTGTTCTTGATTTAAGAAACGTTTTCCGTGTACTTCCTTGCCGATTGTCGAGGGTTTTTCTTCCTTCTTCTTGCTGTGTTGTTTTGAAAGGGGTTTTGGGTTTTCAGGGTTTATTCTCTTTTTGGGATTATTAATTGGTGCTGTTCCTTCCAAACTCCAAATACTTGCATGATGTATGGGATATGAATAACAAAAAAAGAAAGGAAGATGTGTATGTAGAAATTAAAGGCTCTGTTTTTGTTTCTCGGTTTTTGGAAGACTGTTTTGCAGATTCAAAAGTCCGAAATACAAAGGAAGCTCGCGGTGACGGGGTTTATCAACTTTCCGACCTCAACAGTAAGTGTCGGGCATCTCCGAAGTTCCGTCATCAAAAGTGGGTGTCGGGTTTCCTCCCGTGTCCGCCATTAACAGTGAGTGTCGGGTTTTCTCCTGTTTCCGCCATTGAAAGCAAGTGTCGGGCTTGGCCAAGGTTCCGACAGATCAAACTTGTCGGGTTCCTCAAAGTTCCGACATCCTCTTCAGCGTGTTGGTTTCATCTCTTCTTCCAGCGCATTCATTCAATCGGGATTTCCAGTTTGAACAGCATCACCTGAGTTCGAGCCTTTCTCCCTCCAACATTCTTCATGTCGGACCCTGTTCCATTTCAGGAGAAGGCCGAGAAGTCAGCAGAGATGAGCTTAAGGAAAAAGTGGAGCAGTTGACAGAGATTTTGATTAAACTTTCAAAACCTCTTGAATCCATAACACCTTCTTCTGTTTCTGCCGGATTCGATTTCTCATCGGTGCCTACGATTGAGAAGATTGCTAATGGATCCAAAAGTTATTCCAACAGGGGAAGGAAGTAGTTCAAGATGATGATTCGGATTAAGTCCAGATGTCACATGCCATTTCTATTTTTAGAATGACATATCTTTTATTTCCGTTTTATCATTATTTTTAATTCATACTTTGACTTGATCTCCTGCGTGAGAGTCATGCAAAGTTGAAGCTCCAGTTAACAGGCTACTCTTTAGGATCTGTCCTGTTTGATCTCTAGCTTCTTTTGTTATAAATAAGGGATGCTTGTGCATTCTAAAGGGTCGAGAATTTTTGGAGCATTAAGAGGCTATTGGAAAGGAGAAAAACTTTGTGTTTTCTTTCAATCATTTTAAAGAATAGAAGCTGATATTGTTTTACAGACTTTGTGTTGTGAAATATATCTTATTTAAGACAGTGTTCTTATGTTCATGATCTTAAAGCTATTCTTTGCATAGAATCTCAGTGTTTCTAATTATCTCGGACACTATATTTGTGATCTAAAACTCGTATGATTATTTCGTGCTCTGTGTTTACTCGAAAGAAAATACGTTTCTCCCATTTCTTTTCTACCATGCTTCTTCTTTGTAATAGTTTCTAACCTATTTCACGTACGAAAGCAATATCCTTGAATCGTGTGAATGTGGATTTCGGGATTTCATCCCAACCCCCAATGGTTAGATTAGTGTGAATATTGTATATATTATTCTTGTGTTTTAGATTAGCATAATAAGCAGTGAGCCTCACTTTGTCTTTGAGGAGGGATTAAATCTCATGTGCGTGGTTGAACCTCATATTTTGGTTTGACAAAATATCCAACCAACAAATGTGGAAGATTCTTATATTCATCGGTCATTTCCTTATGAGATGCAAACTATGTTAAATGAATCGACCATCGAAATCAATATTAACACTCAGGATGACCCGCACATTCTAAAGATAGGCCAATATTTAGATGCTTCCGAATAGGAAGCTTTTACCTCATTCCTCCAGAGATCATAACAATGCTTTTTCTTGGTCCTACGCTGATATGCTTGGTATTGACCCAAACATTGTGGTCCATAATATCGTAACTGTTCCTGAATCCAAACCCGTAAAACAGAAGCTATGAAAAATGCATCCTCGCATTGCCCTTTTTGTCAAAGAATAACTTCAATGCTTTCTCTTGGTTTCCTTCATCCTACCCATTGATTATCCCCAATGGATCTCTAACATTGTTCCTATCACAAAAGCAACAGGAGGACTTTGCATATGCATGGATTTCCACAACCTTAATTTAGCATGTCCTAAAGACGACTTCCCTCTACCTAATATAGAACAACTAGTAGGTCTCACCGGCCATGAGATGTTATCATTCATGGACGAATTCTCGGGTTATAACCAAATATTACTCACCCCTAAAAGATCAACAAAAACCACCTTCATCACTCCTGGGGGACCTTCGCTATCGAGTGATGCCCTTTGGCTTTAAAAATTCTAGTGTTACATATTAATAGGCTATGACGTATATCTTTCTTGACATCATGCATTACATATTGGAAAATTATGTAGACGACCTTCTTGCCAAATCCAAACATCGAGCCAAACACCTTTACGGTCCTTAAGGTCATTTTGACACGATCATCATGTATTATGTTTTCCTTCAACCTAAGAAGTGTGTCTTCTTTGTATTTTTAGGAAAAATCACGGGTTTTATCATTTATTTGCATGGCATAGAAGTTGATCCTGCTAAAATCATTTCTCGAAATGACTCCACCTACTAACCTCCACTAATTGTGTAGTTTGTAAGGCAAGTTGTAGTCTATCCATCATTTTATTTTGTAGCTTTCCGACCATTGCCACCCCTTTCATCATCTCCTCAAAAAGGAAATCTCCTTCAAATGGGATGATGAATGCCACAAAGCCTTTGAGGCCTTAAAAAGTACCTCCTCCAACCACATGTACTCATTCCTCCTAAGGATGACCAACCATTTTACCTTTACATTTCTGCTATGGATCATTCCTTGGGAGCCATGCTCACTCATCGTGATGAGCAACACAAGGAGAAAATGGTTTATTATATAAGCCATACGCTTTTGGATTATGAAACCCGATACACCCACCTGAAAAACTCTTCCTAGCCTTAGTTTTTGTCACTACTAAACTTCGCCATTACCTACTTAACCATAAAAATTTTGTTGTCACCAATACAGACCCCTTACATTACATGTACACTAAACCCCACCAAAATCGAGTGTGATGCACGTTGGCTCATGATTCTTGTAGACCTATACCTCAAATTCATTCATAAAAATCTATAAAAGTCCAAACTATCAGCGACCAACTTGCAAACACACCTCTCTCTAGAAATCAACCTCTAACTTTGATTTCCCAGGATGAATCCATTATTACCCTCTCATTGGATGATACCATTTACCACGATGACCTTATTCTTTGATGGTTCCAAATGTCAATGTAGAAGTGGTGCTGGAGTTGTCCTCATTCCTCTCGATGGTGAACCTATCTTTGTTATCTTTCAAACTAGATTTTCAATGTACTAACAATATTTGAATATGAATCACTCGTATTAGGCCTTCAAATTACCATCACTTTAGGCGTCAAATATATTAATAGCTTTGATGAATCTTAACTTGTTTTAAATCAAGTCAATGGTATATACCAATTTCAGTAACAAAATACTTCAAAAGTATAAGCATCATGTAGACATACTTTTGACTACCTTTGACCATTATGAAATTCAAACCACTCCACGTTCCACTAACAAATTTGTGGATACCATGGCCTACCTTGCTTCTCAGATACCCGCCTCACCCTCCGACTCAAAAATATTTGTCACAGTACAAAGGCTACAATCACCTTCCTATCTATTTCAAGACGTCAACCTCATCAGAACTATTCAACTTGACCCACGTGACCTTTGGTACAAGAAATTTGTTGATTACCTTTCCCTTTTAGTTCTACCTCTAGACCTTACTCACAACAAACAACACTCCTTTCTCAAAAGTGTATCTTGGTATGTCATCATGGGAGGCATTCTTTATAAACATGGCTTTGATGGTATCCTCTTACAATGCCTTATAAGTTCTAAAATTCCCTACACCATCAAGGAAGTTCACGATGGAATTTGTGGAGGTCACTTCAAAGTGGTTTAGCTATCACTAAACACATTCTCCGCCTAGGATATTATTGGCCAACCTTAAACCACGATTGTTGTGATTATGTCAAACATTGTGTGAAGTGCTAGCAACATGCTAATATTCATCACACGCCTAGTCATGCCTTACAAGTCACACGAGACCTTTGGCCTTTCTCTCAATGGGGTTTGGATCTTGTTGGAGAAATCAATCCCCATTCTTCACAGTGCCATCAATGGATTATTACCGCTACTGAATACTACACTAAATGGGTAGAAGCCATACCTCTTATTTCAACAAAAGTCAAGAAAATATGTGAATTCATCAATCATCATATCATTTTTTGCTTTGGTGTTTCCACCGTCTAATCACCGATAATGGAAAACAATTCAAAAACAAAACTCTATGGAAGCTTTGTGATGCCTTTGGCATTCAACTCAATTTTTCTTCACCCTACTACCCTCAAACAAATGGCCAAGTTGAATCAACCAAAAAAACCTTAAACAAAATTCTTATGAAAGTTGTGGATGATCTTGGAAAATATTGGCACACACATTCCTTTTTCCTTATGGGCTTACCGTACTAGTATTCATACTCGAATCGTGGCTATGCCTTTCTCTACGGTTTATAGTGATGAGGTTGTCTTGCCTCTTGAAGTATAGATTCTGTCTCTTCATATCTCACTTAAAGAGATGCTCAACGATGATGACTTTCTCTAGGACCATTTATAACAACTCAAGTTATTCAACTAACGTCATCTTAATGCTCTTGATCACCTTCAAATATACCAAAAACGTATCAAACATGATTATTGAAAACACATCCATGAATGAAACTTCCAAGTTGGAAACCTTGACTGAAATAAAATCAACATGTAACAAAAGAGGAAAAAAGTAAACGGGAAAATTTTCTCCTAATTGGCTTGGACCTTATATCGTTACTCATACCTATGGATCATGTGCTTATCATTTGTCTTCACTCGAAGGTAAACCCAAACCTGAACCCCTCAATGCCTTACATCTTCGACCATTCTATTGTTGAATTAAGTCCTATATCACCTCTTTTCTATTCAATGCCCATCCCTTGAGCACCGTTCACCTTCCATTCTACCTATTTTAAGGATCAATGACTAAACCAGGATCATGTGATTACCCATTACCTCTCAACCTTGTCTTCAATATGAGTACCATGACTCTACTCATGGCATGATTCTCATGGATACTTTTCATCTTTTTCAAGATGGAATCCCATGGTTGTTCATCACTTAAAACCTCTCCATCACAGTTAACCTCGTGTGCTATAGTTTTGTCTTCAAACACAAGAGCCTATTTTCCTTTATAGTCTTGTCCATGACTTAAAAGGCCAAAAGAAAAACAATTTCAAAATTAAAATGGGATTCCACTCCTTGAGTCAAACTTCCAGCAAAAATATGACTCCCTCAAAAAGGACATCTATGCTTTCTATCTCGTGGCTATAAATAGATCGCTCCTCAAAGAAATCTATACTAAGCCAGTTGTATTGTACTTAGTCTATCATTAAAAGAGGACTATTCTTACAAAAACTAAAATAAAAATATTCTAAAGCTTCCCGCATTGATCAGCTTCATGAAGACCTCAAGGAGATAATATACTCATCCCACATAGACTTCCCACATCGACCAGTCTATCAAAAACAAAAGAAAAAAAGAAAAAGATTAACTTTTTCATCATGGAATTGCCTATTATGATCTTGGGTCTCTTGCCAAGTTGGCATACTATCTCACACTAGGTTATACTAAAACCAACCTACTTTCACCTTATCACCTTTTCACCCTAATTTCCCACCCACTCAAGGGATGTGCCACAAATGTGACATTTCATAATCATGAGACTTTCTTCACCCTTAGAATAGTCAATCATGCAAACGCCTTTAGGGTCTTACATTCATAAGCCCATCTTTGGTATGGTAGATATGTTTTGGTTCTTACCAATTAGGTGGCTCTTTTTCACCTCTTACCACTCACCTTCTTCATTACTTGTTGATTATCCTATACATGACCAAGCCCTTGACACCTCAAATTAACCACACCTAAATGACCTCAATTCATTCATGCCTAAGTGACCTAGATTCAATCATGCCTAAGTGACCTAACCTCAATCATACCCAAATAACCTAGACTTAATCAACACTCGAGGGCATGGGGACCTTGGAGGTTAGCTTGACCACTCTTTACCCTAACAAAATTCCCCAATGTTTTCAATTAACATTTCACCTTACTTAGTTTCCATTTTTCACAACACTTGGAAATTAAAAATTAACAAACACAAATACCGCCATTTTATTAACAACATCATATCATACATCCATCATTTCACATTTCCATGATATCAAATATTTTGGAAATCTAAACTATAACATACATATACATCATCATTTATTTCCCATGTTACCAATAACTTGGAAATTAAATGAAAACCAAAAACCTTAACTCCACCATGCCTAACTCCCCTAGACTCACCATGCCTAACTGACCTAAACTCAACCATGCCTAACAAACCTAAAATTCCACCATGCCTAACCAACCTAACTCAACCATGCCTACATGACCTTGACTCAAACATGCCTAATTCACCTAGTTTCCATCACATACATAATAACAATGGAAATTAAAACCAAGTACATCATTAATACATACACATCACCATCAAAATCATCATCTATATCAATGAAAATATCTGTGTATCAATACATATGTACACAACTACAAATAAATACAAGTATCTCAAGATGCTCAGATACAATCTCACTATCTTTGGCATGTAGGCCGGTATAATAATCAAAATCACAAAAATCTCATGTACATCCTCACTATCATTGGCACGAAGGCGGTATATACCAAAAATCGATACACCAATCATATCAAGTGACTAATCATCACTCCACCTGATATCCATGCATGTCTCATCTATCTCCTCCTCCTCACCTTCAACTGACGACCGCCCTGCACCTCCCACCTAAAGCATGGGTCTCGACCTAATCTCTACCTACCCCTCACCTAGGACCGGCCTCCATGAACTCGTAGCCTTGCCTTGACCCTTCCTCTGGGCTCATCGACCCCCTGTGATATCAAAACTATGAGTGCGGGATCTAGTCCTCTCACTCACACTTTCTTTGTGCCTCTGTGCCTAGCATAGGAAGAGACATCTATCCGGTAGTAGTTAGATGATCTTGGTAATACCATGCCTTGCTTAGAGTATCCTCGAACCTCACCATCAATACCATCCGAGGTGGTGCTTTATAGGTCTCACAATAACCCGTGAGCTCGACGCTAACGCTACCTCACACCATGTACCTATGAGTCATGTCCTCCTCCTTGTACCATGGGACTGTACGTACCCAAAATTGTAAGGTCTTGTCTTCGCGAAACAACGCGACATGTGCCCCATGATGATACACAGTCTCCTCGCAAGGTGTTTGGGATCGGAGAATATCTCCAAGTGTGCGTTAACATCCCGCATGCCCCGCTTAGCCCCGTGTGCTTTGTTTTCTCTTTTCCTCTATTTTCTTGGCCTTTTTCTCTTTAGTGAAACCACCACCTGTTTGGCGCGGTCTCGTGAACGCCGCCCAACAGGCGGCGGTCTGTAACCGCCGCCTTGCTCGGGCGGCGGTCCTTTATGCGTTTTCTAGAAAGCTCTTTTAACACGACTCACGTAATTTCAACGCTTTACCACCTTTCTTTCACCACCATAAGCTTGCATTTATGATTACGGTTCCTGGAATAGTGTTTTGCCATTGTTTATAGTTTAAGAGTTCCATTTGGTTTTTACCTTGGGTAAATGCAAATGCTATAAATAGTTGGCTTGTGCTCAAGCAAATGGCCCCTCAAAATTTGCCTCTGATTTCTCTTTGCAATAGATTTAGTTTTCATTTTTCTTAGAATGCTTAGTTTCTTTCATTGCATGCTTAGTTAGCATTGTTTTACTGTTAGTAAGCCACATATCCATCTTGTGCAAAGTACTGTTGTTATTTTATCCAATCCATTGGAATAAAATAGTCTGTTTACCAATAGGAAGCCATTAAAGTTGTAGGTTTTGCTCCTCAAACAGGATAGTTTCAGGTTCTGGACGCTTTATGTTGCATGACTCATAATAGATCCCGCTAGGAATTGCATAAGCCAAGATCGTACTCTTGCACTATCCCTCTCTTACTCGCATTGTATTGATCGGTATTCTAAGCTGCCTTTATTCCAATATCTACTTCTATTGATGCTAGCATTACACAATTTTCTGGATCCACGTGAACACGAAGGAACAAGGAGATCACACTAAGGGGACAAGATCACACACACCATCGGATTCGCCACTGTTCTACAGAATCCAGGTTCTAGCTTTCAAAGTTCTAGTTAGAAACATATCAAATAAAGTAGCCAATCACTTTATTTCAGTTAATTTTACTTTCGATATTGCCAGGGAAGTTGTGGGGATTGATAGTTTCTGAGAGACTATGATTCATTCCTCACTTCTGAGGTAGGATCGAGAGTCTTGCAAATAGATTAGATCAGTTATTTCATTGTTTAGAGTAGATCTACAAATTACACAGACAAATAGCTATACTCGGTTATCTTGTTTGTTTTTAAATTGTTATCTTAGCTGTCAATTTCTAGATGTATTAAATTAGTTGCTAAATTCATTCGAATAGTTCATCAGAAAATACAAAAAAATAGAGAAATCATATATGCTATAGATATAATCAAAATAGTTAAATTTCACTTTGTCGTAGTTAATTTACATTGTTGCTTTTGTATGACAATTACGGGACCTAGAGAGCCCAGGGAATACGTATTCGAGCCAATCGTGCCTCAACCCAATCTCATCACAGCAATAACTGATATAGATCAAAATCTTAGGATCCAAGTCTTCCGAACAACGGTAAGCTTGCAACAAATCAATTCCCAGTTGAGCGGGCTAAACATAGAAGATGACCGAGTGCACATGTTTTGGTCAAATCAACCGAATTATAGATTACCCTAGGCAACATTCATATGACTGTAGAAGGGCTTGAAAGAGAAAAAACCTTTGGTTGTGATCCTTTGGTCCCACAGCCAGACGCAGGAGACATTCTCACAGACATAGATACCAGCCTAAGAATTCAGGTTGCAAGAACACCTATGAGGCACTCTGAGAAGATCGCGCAACTATTAGTTTTGAATATAGAGGCTGAGAAAGCATACGATTACTGGGTGTTAGGGATTAGGAACTAACTCTACGCATGACCATAGTAGGACCACAACAACCAAGAGTCTATGGTTGTGATCCACAAATCCCACAACCCAACGAATCCGTAAGTCAATCAGACATAGACACTGGCCTACGCACACTAGTATTCCGGTCTACTCCACTTCCACCTATCATCATCAAACAATTATCCTTGTTAGACACAACAGCTAACAAAGCTAGAGAGTTCTGGACTAGGCCAGAGAATCATCCATAGAGTCGACTATATTTACCATCCACCATATGACCCTATCCGGAGAAATACACGAAACTATCTCGGTCATTTTCCACGTATTCCACAACCTATAGATCGAATCACGCTAGAGCTCGATATTGATTGGAGCCTTCGAGCAGTCATCCTTGCTGACCAATCTATCACACCAGTTCAAGTTAGGAGGGCCTTCTTTGCCTTAGATTCACAAATTCCACTAGTGCGTATTGAAGACATTAGATTGCCTAACTAGTTTGTCTACATCCCATACATATTCCATACCCACTGGCTGTCTCGGCATGACCTCGGGAGGTCGGGTGTGAGGAAGAGTTACTTGTAGATTCCCACGCTCGCATGTCACTTTTCCATCGTACAAAATTGGTGAACCTGACGTGAAACTTCCTACTTTCTAGTTCGGAGTCATATTATTACGTGTTCTTCCAAGTTAGTATACTTTTCATCTTTTCCACCTCATTGGCTTTCACCATCACCTTCGCTCCTTCCCATTATTGTGGGTATTCATATACCCCCCGAATATGTCGGGATTCGATGCATATGGTAGACCCCTCTTGGGTCTTGAGGCATACTATGCCCAACAAAATAGACAATCATCACCCTCACTCTCAGTATGGGGTGACAACTACTCAACTAACCAGTTGTCAACACAAACTCCGAGAATCAGATATAACTCATCATTTCAAACTGAGGAGTTAGATCAGCTCGCTCAAACGCAACAAACAGAGCCTTCGGGCTCAAATAACATGACGTTCACCGGAGAATCTGGTTCATCTCCTCAGATGTTGCTTAGACCACAAATTAGTAGACAATCAGACTCATACCGAGGTTTAGACGATGAATATTTGATACGTTATGCCAGGAATGACCAACGTTCTCGAAGTATGTATCCACCTGTAGGAGGTTTACAAACACAACCCGAGGTCTCTTTTTAAGAAAATACCTCTATGCCACTGCATATAGGAAATACCCTCGGAGAAACTTGGCAAGATAGCGATCAGTTCATAACAGGATATCACATGCCTATACAACACCATAATATACAACAAACACCACTACGGCAAAACATCGTGACTTCACCAAATGAAGTCATTTCAACTCTAATAGAAAAGGTTAGAGGGTTAGAACTTGCCCAAGCAAGTCAAAATTCACAATTCATGCAAGCAGGAAGTTCCAATCCTCCACACCATCCTAGCCAAGTAGATCTCCTCACAGGAGTAGGCACGTTAGGCATGACTCCTCAGTATTCACAACAAATGCCAACTAGACCCATCATCTCTAACACTGTTCCTCCCGGTCTAGTACAAAACAATCCATTCATGGACAGTACCCCATCATACTTAAACATGTACTCCAAAACACCACAAGGGGATATGTTCTCCTCTCCGGCATGTTTGGTCAAACACAGGTTTTTCCTTATGCCCCTACCAACGTATATGCAATGCCACATCAACAACCCATTCCACCACCACTCCTCAAAGAGACACCATCAATGGTCGAAACCTATGCGATAGGGACATATTCAAGAATATTTGAAAGAGCCCTTGGATTTCACCATACGAAGCGTCATGCTTCCAAGACCTCTCCCGATTTTCCCAAATACAAAGGTGAGGGAGATCCAAACGCACATATCAAAGCTTACGCTACAGCCATTCGAGAACTACTCCCATGGGATGGGGTTGTTGCTAAAATATTCCCAAAAACCTTGGAAGGCATCGCTCTTAATTGGTATTATAGAATACCTGAGGCTTCCATACATTCATTCAAACAACTCGTGTCAGAGTTCATTAAGGCCTTTGACATGAACAAATTATTAAGAACAGGAATCAGAGAGTTCTTACACATCAAACAAGAACACAACGAATCTGTCGCCCATTTCATCCAAAGGTGGCGTACAGTTCTTTATTCTTCGGCAAGTGCTCCAAACATGGATCAAATGGAACTATGTGATTTATTCCTTCATTCTCTTAGTAGAGAAGTGAAGGAAGAAGTCAGAAGTTCCCATTAAGAACTTACGATGAAGTACTTGAGAGTGCTCTTCGAATAGATCAAGCAGCAATTGATAGTGGTCGCAAAACATATGGAGCAAATGGGAGGTTAATCACCCCAACCAGAACACTACAACTTATCCTACTACCACGAACGTCAATCAAGGACCTAAAATCCTTAACAAAAATCGGGGTGTAACAACAGATGGAGTAACCAACCAGCCTAAAAAGGTAAATGTTGTCAATACTCCATCACAAATAAATAACCAACGAAATAACAATTTTACCCCAACAATCAATACGGTGGATTTTAACCATCCACAACAACAACAACAACAAAAACAACAACAACAACAACAACAAAACGGTGACATCCCATACGGGGGTCCAAGCCAAAACTCAACTAGGTACCAAAACCAGAATTCAAACCAAAAACAACAAACACAAAATTTTAATCCTAGTAGACAATGGTTTGATCAAAATTTTGGACCGCAATACATACCAAACCAACAAACGAGGAATTACAATCCTAATTCATATTGTGGTTTCCACAAAATTTGGGGCCATGACACTAGAACGTGCCGTGACTACAACAAATTCATGCAACACTTGCAGATGAACAAAGACAACTTTTCATGGATATGTTCTTGGCAGACCCTACGCCATCAGCATCAAATACTTTTCGGGGGTAGTTTCCCCTCAAAACGCACCCCTGAAGATCTTTAATGATCCACTCCCAAATCACGATAACAACAGGCTAAATCTAACTGGGATGAACAAGGGTATAATGACAGGAAACAATGATCATGAAGCCTCAACCTCGCTAAATCCATTAGTTGCACCACAACTAGGAAGTCAGCCACGACCTAAGGTAGTCGGTTTAGTGGAGTTAGACACTGAACTACCCATCGAAGCTATAACAAGGACGCGAGAGTATTTCTCTCAGCCAAGTCCAAGCCACCTGCCAGAGGCAGATGACATCCAACAAATCATAGTAAAACCTGTGGGTGCCTATGATTTAATTAACGACCTAACAAAAACCTTCTCGCACATTTCATTTTTAGACTTACTAAAGAACTCTCCTGCCCATAGGGCTGCTCTTTTAGAAGCATTAGGTTTAGGTCATTTAATTAACATCACTCCACCTCCTGAAACATAGGTAAATCATGTGGACTTTGATGTTCATCCTCCAGGGTAGGCAGATAGGGACGTCAAATTCATATTCGAGATAAACAAAATGCCGACAGATGCTGAGATCACACGCCGAGGTGATCTAGCCTTACATTTGCAAGTATGGGTTTATAACAACTATGTAAAGCATGCAATGGTTGACGAGGCAGTTAACATAGTTCCCTTCTCTTTCCTTCAAAAGCTAGGGTATGGAGAAACCAATTGTTCCACAACTCGAAATACACTAAGGGGCTATGATAGCCTTAAAGCCACCTCGGTTGGAACTATAATATTACCGGTCACCTTAGGACCCAAAACCATCTTGACTGAGTTTTATATTATAGATCGGGAAACTAACTATAATATGATCCTCGGCCGACCATGGATACACCACATGAAGGCAATCCCTTCTACACTATTTCAAGAAGTAAGGTTTTTACATTTAGGAAAGATATTTGTGGCCAAAGGTGATCCAAAACCATTCGATGTACACCTAGCTGACTTAAAGAAAAGACCAGGCGTACACTCGGAGTTTGAACTCCCAACAAACCAACTTAATAAACCTACCGACGCAAAAACAAAAGAAAGGTTGGTACCTACGACAGATCTTGAAACTATGAGCCTAGCCAAGGCAACCCCAACCCCCAAAGATGAGGCTAACACTGTAGAAACAATATCATTAGGAACTACTGCAAAAATCATTGAATTGCTAGAAAAGGATCTACCAATATTCTTACCATTCGATTCAGTAGGCATAGGATATTCCCTAGGTGTTGGTTCTCTTCCAGCAGAGGATCTTTGCATGGTGGAAGTAGAATGCGCAAACACAACAAATGCCCCAACATCTATACTCCCAGCTAAATATTGGACACTCCATTTTGATGGAGCTAGATGCCATTACGGAGCGGGCAGGTGTCATCTTTACTTCCCCTGAAGGAAAAGTCTTACCTTTTGCCTTTAAACTAAATTTCAAGTGCACAAACAATGGCGCTGAGTACGAAGCCCTCCTCCTTGGCCTCATCTTAGCTAAGAGAATTGGTGTTGATAACATCAGAGTCTTAGGAGACTCGCAATTAGTAGCAAACCAAGTCTCTGAGATATATGAAACCAAAGCCGAGCACTTACAACTTTACAAAAAAGTTGTATTAGATTTAAGCAAGGAGTTTGACTTCATATCAATTGAAGCAATCCCGCGAGAACACAATCTTCTCGCCGATTCTATAGCAACCTCGGCATCACGCTTTACTCCAAATAGTAAGTTAGAAGATACCCGTTTCATGGTATCCCTTCGTGATGAACCATTGATAAAAACAATGACAAATTCTCTTTTAAACGGAAATGAATCTACTATCCTAGACCACATTGATAGTGATATGGCCACTCTGAATTACTTAAACGCCTATGCGGCACTACATCTCTCCTATCATATGATAGATTTGTCCTTAATCCCACATTCATCTTCCTACTTCGGAAATCCCATGATGGATCTTCCCTCGGAAATGGAACCTAGCGTATACACAGTAGAAACTAGGGCGATTTGGATTTACCTCTAGCCCCACCTGAGTTTGAAGAAGGTAACACCTCTTTGATCGAAGAAATGATTGACATTAACATCGAGAACGGAAGATGAACCAAGGATATTGAAGTTAGGATCCTCGTTAACCCGAGAGAAATAGAAATACACACTTGGATCCTCAAAGAACATCAGAAGGCGTTTGCATTTAATTATAAAGAAATGACAAGGGTTGCACCCCACATTGTGGTGCACAACCTCATCACTAAATCAGATGTAAAACCAATTAAACAAAAATCAAGACCCATGAAATCCAAGGTAGCTCTCATGGTGAAAGAGGAGGTAATGAAACTCCTCCAAGTAGGATTCATCAAACCAGTCGATTACTCCCAATGGGTATCTAATATCATTCCCATTCTCAAGAAGAATGGGAAGATACGCATCTACATAGATTTCTGAGACATCAACAAAGCGTGTCCTAAAGATGACTTCTCGTTGCCATCCATTGATGTCATTGTTGATGCAACAACTGGGTTTGAACTTTTGTCTCTCATGGATGGATTCTCGGGATACAATCAAATTAAAATATCTGAACAAGATCAAGCTAAAACCACATTTATAACTCCTTGGGGAACCTATTGCTACACTGTTATGCCATTTGGTCTCAAGAATCACTGGTGTACTTACATGCCAGCGAGCTATGACATATATATTCCATGATCTAATTCATAAAATCATGGAATCCTACGTAGATGACTTGTTGGCTAAGGCCAAGAAGCGTTGTGACCATCCGGAAGTACTCCGCATTATTCTTTCACGTCTGATTGAGTACGGAGTCACGTTAAATCCAGAAAAATGTGTCTTTGGTGTAACAGGAGGGAAGCTCCTAGGTTACATCATATCATCACGAGGAATAGATGTTGACCCAACCAAAATTCGGGCTGTCCTCGAAATGGTCCCACCTTCGGATGAATCTGGAATCAGGTCATTTCTTGGAAAACTTGGTGCAATCCGGAGATTCATCCCGGACTTAAGTTTCACCATTCATCCAATCAACAATTTACTCAAGAAAGACTATAGCATTGATTGGACTGAAGATTGCAATGAAGCTTTTAATGCAGTTAAGTGTTTCTTGTTATCACCACCTATGCTAATGCCACCTAAGCTAGATCACCGTTAATTTTATACTCACAGCTACGATTTCTCGCTAGCTGCATCTTTGGCTCAAGAAGAAGATGACAAGAGAGAACGTGTGATTTATTTCATTAGCCGAACACTACTCAAATATGAAACGTGTTATACACAAGCATAACGAGAATGCCTCGCCATAGTCTTTGCACCAAATGCCTAAAACATTATATGCTAAATCAAGAAACAAGGGTCATGGTAAAACGGACCATTTACAAACTTTTCTCATGAAAGGGTCCTTATCTAAGAAAGATGGATGTTTTATAACCTTAATGGGAGAATTCGAATTAACATTTGTAAATCGAAATAGTTAAGGGACAAATCTTCATAGATTGGTTATTGATAACCCATTAGATGGAGGCGATCTAGTAGATCTAGATTTTCCGTGATGAGTGCGTATACTACATAGAAACCGACCTTCTATCTACGAGTGTCCCCTGGTACGCGATATCATTAATTATATCATGGACCATATGTATCCAAAAGGGGCTACACCGCAACATAAGAAGGTGGCTACACATTATTGCAGGCTAAATACGTCATTATAGAGCAAGTGCTCTATCGGAAAGTGTTCGATGGAATGCTTCTAAGATGTTTGAAACGAGTAAGAATCCAAGAAGATTCTCCATGAATCTCACAGTGGAATGTGTGGAGGCCACTTGGTGGCCATGCCACCACTTGTAAAATACATCGAATGGGCTATTTACGGCCTACTCTAGAACACGACGTAGTAGAGTTCATATACGCAGTGTCATAAGTGCCAAGAATTCTCCCATGAGATGCACATGCCGGCACAAGCTCTGCTGACCAATCGCTACTCCATGGCCCTTTTCTACATGGGGCCTAGATTTAATAGGAAATTTCTCCCTCGTCACAGACGGCCATAATTTTATAATCACGGCCATTGAATATTTTACCAAATGGGTAGAGGCTATACCTCTTACTTTCATGTACTGGGTTTTGTAATCGCCAAGTTCATTTTGAACCAAATCATTTATAGGTACGGTATCCCATAAATCATTATCTCAGATAATGGAACTTCTTTTAAGAATGAAGAGGTTCGCGAACTATGCAATAAATTTAAGATAAGCCATCATACGGCTTCCTTGTATTACCCTCAAGCCAACATCCCAGTGTAGCGGCGAATAAAACACTAAAAGTCATTCTCCTTAAAATGGTGAAAGAAAACAAACGAGATTGGCACTTGAAGTTATATCCGGCCTTATGGGCCCACCGAACCTCAATAAGAACACCAACGGGAGCAACTCCTTTCTCACTAGTATTCGGGGCAGAGGTAGTTCTCCCGCTTGAGGTTGAAATACCCAGTCTCCGCATTTCATTACAAGGGATTCTGGATGAAGACGCTTACAGAGAAGCACGTATTTCCCAACTAGAAAGCCTAGATGAAGCTAGGTTAGATCTTTGAACAACGGCATACAATCTATCTTTGACCGGATGTGCCGATAATATAACAAGAAAGTCTATGAATGTGATATATATGAAGGTGATCTAGTTCTAAGGCTAGACAACCAGATCGATAAGAAGACCGGCAAAGGAAGGAAATTCTGGCCTAAATGGTTGGGCCCATACCGAGTCATGAAGGACTATGAAAATGGTGCATACCTCTTATGTATGCTAGAAGGTGAGGAATTTGGTGAAAGCGGTCAATTCCTCGCACCTCAAATAGTTCTACGCGTGAGCAACTAGCACTACTTTTATATATATATCTACATTGCATCTTCATATAGATTAAGATCATTTTGTCCGCTTGTTTCGTACACAAATTGTGATCAAGGAATCTATTCTCAAAGCAATTCATTACAAACTCATGATGTTGTTGGCATAAAATTTCTAATCATACCTCTCCATTTTCATGATATCATCAAATTATCTCGAAATCATGTCATCAAATAAAGCTAGATATGACAAAGTCTTAAACGGTAACCATACCAAGATCTGCGGGCTTGTTCTCACTTTTGGTTTCTTCTTAGGATAGGTGTCTTGCCTATGGTCTGTTCTAGAAGCTTCATGGTGTCACATCTATCCCATATATATATCTCTTTGGAAATAAGCACATACTGACATTTTACTCAAATAAACAAGTCAAACATTGATCAAACATATAAAAATACATCATGGTATACATAAGGAAACTAGAAATAGAAAGTGAGCCATGAATGCAAGAGTTTGATCAAAAATAAATATACATATATATAAATGATCAACGTTCAGTATACAATGCCATCATGCACTAGGCATGGTCAAAACACTCAAAGAGCCCCGGGATATACAAAAGAATGTATCGCATAAAAATCTACGAGAGCCAAGTGGCTTATCAATCCCTACGAGACCCCTCTGAAGGTGCACGCCCACGCCTAGGACTCCAGCTGCGCCGGTGCTCGAGCGCACAGAGGGCTTAGGATCCGAGGGACAGCCATGATCTCACCACGAGAATGGCTCCTCATCGTGCACTCGGCCATCCTATACCCCCGTTAACTCGTGCGGAGAGTCGATACCATCTCGCCACATGCCGATCGGGGCAAAGACGTTAGTATGTCTCATCGGCGCCGAAGGCTCCCCTGGCCCACAGACACTCTACATGGGTCCTCTCCATGGGGATCATCAGGGTATCAGTGCATACCCTACGAATCAAATCTCGCCACTCATCGGCGGTCTATGCAAACAAAGGAGAAAACAAATTAGAAACCAAACAAGAAATTAGAAATACAAGATAGCAACTAAGGAGATTCTAACTAAAAACAAACATTAAAAAGGAGAGAGGGTAACTTACTCGGATCACCAGGCCTCCAGGATGGATCTATAGGATCAGGCACCGCCCACGGATGCCACTACCAATCGAGGGGCTGCTCCGTGGCTGGGAGCAATGTAGCACCCTGTAATGAGACTCATCCTCCCCATGGCCGTGGGAGAGTGGCTCCTCTCAAACCAGAGTCACCCTCTCTGCACTCTTCTCGGCCCCTCTCCACTGCGCATGATATCCTGGGTGTTGTGCCACTCAAGATCACTGTCCTCGGTCTCCTCCTCTATCTCTCCCCCTGTAAACTCCTCAGATTCAGAGTCTACCTCAATGGGGTCATCGCTGCTATGGGTAGGACCCACGGTGATCTGAAGCAAAGGTTCCTGAGGCACACCGGCTCTCCCTCTGGCACGTACTATCCTCCTGGCTGTAATAGGAATGCCAGGAGTAACCACTGTCCAACCCCGGCCTCTAGGCCCCGCTCGGCCTCTCGGATCGATTCAGTATATTAGCGCCACTAGGGGAAGCATACCCATGTATGGTAACCCAAACTACTGAGGAACTTATCCAAAGGGGTGTATCTCCACTCGCCCCACTCTATCAATAAGCTGCCCTGTGGTGGAGCAGGAGATCAAGGTAAGAGCCTCCTCACCCCATATATGCCCCATAGTCTGATATGGTGTGGCCTCCATGTTGGCAGTAGTCAAGGAGGCAACTGGCTGATGAGGTGCTCTAAGCACCAACATGTCTGTCCATCTGGCTACCCTCACAGCTCCGGGGTCTGTCACCTCTACACCTCTGCCATAGGGGATGAAGTGCTCGTAGACCCAACTCATGACTAGGGTCGGGTGGCTCAAGGACTGCCCCTATAAATGGACTACCCTGTATAAGTCGTGGTAGGTGGTCCCAAGAATGTCTACTCCCCAGGCATATATCCGACCGTGTCCCTCTATCTGTGTAATAATGGGGGACCAACAGTATAACAAAGTGTCTCCTCCCTTGTCCCCGATCAGTCTCGAGGCAAGGATCCCCATGATAGCCTGGCGAAGTAAGGGGATGGGCAAAGTAGGAATGGATCAAACTCTAACCCCCTTCTTTGACCCCGTGGAGATGACTACATCTCCCATATATGAAGCCCATTGTGTAATCTGGGCCCGTGAACCTGCTGTCTCTAGGGTGAGTCGTCTCCCGATGATCGGGACCCCCAGAATGCGATAGACATCCTCCAATGTAATAGTCCACTCACCGCAGACCCCTGGCAATCGGAAGGTGTTCCGATCTGCATCCCAATATGAGAACAAGTCACAAAGGATGTGACTGGATGGTGTAACATGGGGCACGCATGAAATGCGTAGTATCTAGCCCATGTCAAGAGTGTCCTCCTCATCCTGTGAGAGGGCATCTAGTACCCCTGGGAGCCAATCACACTCCCTCTCTCTACTCCACCGGATATACTCCTCTCTCACCTGCATACACCCAAAAACACACAAAACAGAGCAAGTTAGCATCTGAGTAACATTGGAAAAATCATGAAAACACGTAGAAATGCTAGAAAAGCAAAAACAATTTCAAAAAGATGATCCTTTTGCATTCTGTGCAAAACCGCCGCCCTGAGCAGAGAGGTGGTTTTGTAACCACCGCCTTAAGGGCGACTGGTCGATGTAACCGCCACCTTGAACAGGGTGGCGGTCATGTAATGCTGCCCAGGCATGGCAAGTGGCGGTCGTGGTCTGAAAACCCACGCGGGTTTTTAAACTTAAAAAGCCTAAAAAATGCAAAAATGACCATTTTACCTAAAAACAAAGCCTACCCAGTAGGTGCCCCTAGATGTGAACCTTTTGACACTAACATTTTCAAAAATTACCCCCATGAAAAAATATTTAGCATTTCAAATTTAAGGGGTAAAAAGGATAAATCGAAGAAAACTAACCTATGATCTCACAGTCGATGTTCCGCACGTGGAGGCATGATCGCTATCTCATCACGGATGTTTGACTCTACTCATGAAAGAAAGCAGGTCATCGTGGGTCCCGAGCTCAAAATCAATCAAATCAACTCGAACAAATGAATAGGAAAATGGGCCCACTTTCATATATATAGAGGCCCCGATTCATTTTAAATGAATTTTTCACGAGTTTAGATCATGGCGACGGAGGTAAGTTCCTATCCCCGCACAAATGGTACGTTCTCATTCCTATTATTTTAGCGGTTTGTTTTCAAACTATTGTGTCTATCTGCATTTGAGTTCTCTTTTTGTTTTGCAGGTAGCAGGAATTTTGGACGGCGTCATTTCAACACATGGATGTATCAGGTATAACTTCTAACTTCCCATTTCGGGACCGCCATACTCGGACCCACCATTTTACGCCTCTTCATGGCTAAAATGCTTCTTCGAGGGGGCAATATGTACGTACCCAAAATTGTAAGGTACTATACTGCCAGAACAACGTGACACATGCCCCAATGATGATACAGGTCTCCTCGCAAGGTGTTCGGGATCCGAAAAATATCTCCAAGTGTACGTTAACATCCCGCATGCCCCGCTTAGCCCCCGCGTGCTTTGTTTTTCTCTTTTCCTCTCTTTTTCTTGGCCTTTTTTTCTTGATAGTGACGAAACCACCACCTGCTCGGGCGGTGGTCGTCTTTCCCGCCGAACTGGTCGGGTGGCGGCCTTCCTCTTGCACGTTTTCGAAAGCTTTTTTAACACGACTCACGTAATTTCAATGTTTTACCATCTTTCTTTCACCGCCATAAGCTTGCATTTATGATTCTGGTTCCCTGGAATAGTGTTTTGCCATTGTTTATAGTTTAAGAGTTCCATTTGGTTTTTACCTTGGGTAAATGCAAATGCTATAAATAGTTGGCTTGTGCTCAAGCAAATGGCCCCTCAAAATTTGCCTCTGATTTCTCTTTGCAATAGATTTAGTTTTCCTTTTGCTTAGAATGCTCAGTTTCTTTCATTGTATGCTTAGTTAGCATTGTTTTACTATTAGTAAGCCACATATCCATCTTGTGCAAGTACTGTTGTTATTTTATCCAATCCATTGGAATAAAATAGTCTGTTTACCAATAGGAAGCCATTAAAGTTACAGGTTTTGCTCCTCAAATAGGATAGTTTTGTGTTGGATGCTTTATGTTGCATGACTCATGTAATAGATCCCGCTTAGGAATTGTATAAGCCAAGCTCGTACTCTTGCGTTATCCCTCTCTTACTTGCATTGTATTGATCAGGTGATGATCTTGCGCCTTTTTATTCCATTATCTACTTGATGCTAGCATTACACGCTTTTCTCGGATCCATGTGAACACGAAGGAACGAGGAGATCACATTGAGGGGACGAGATCACACACACCATCAGATTCGCCACTGTTCTAGAGAATCCAGGTTCTGGCTTTCAAAGTTCTAGTTAGAATCATATCAAATAAAGTAGCCAATCACTTTATTTCGCTTAATTTTACTTTCAATATTGCCAAGGAAGTTGTGGGGATTGATAGTTTATGAGAGACTATGATTCATTCCTCACTTCTGAGGTAGGATCGAGAGTCTTGCAAATAGATTAGATCAGTTATTTCATTGTTTAGAGTAGATCTACAAATTACACAGAAAAATAGCTATACTCGATTATCTTGTTTGTTTTTAAATTGTTATCTTAGCTCTCAATTTCTAGATGTATTAAATTAGTTACTGAATTCATTCGAATAGTTCATCAGAAAATACAAAAAAAATAGAAATCATATATGCTATAGATATAATCAAAATAGTTAAATTTCACTTTGTCGTAGTTAATTTACATTATTGCTTTTGTATGACAATCACGGGACCTAGAGAGCCTAGGGAATACATATTTGAGCCAATCATGCCTCAACCCAATCTCATCACAACAATAACTGATATAGATCAAAATCTTAGGATCCAAGTCTTCTGAACAATGATAAGCTTGCAATCGGTCAATTCCTAGTTGAGCGGGCTAAACATAGAAGACGACCGAGCGCACACGTTTTGGTCAAATCAACGGATCTACAGATTACCTATCCTAGGCAACATTCATATGAGTGTAGAAGGGTTTGAAAGAGAACATTCTCATAGATATAGATACCAGCGTAAGAATTCAGATATAGTTGCAAGAACACTGCGAGGCACTCGAGAAGATCGCCGCAACTATTAGTTTTGAATATAGAGGTGAGAAAGCATACTATTTTGGGTGTTAGGGTTAGGAACTAACTCTACGCATGACCATAGAGGAACACAACAACCAAGAGTCTACGGTTGTGATCCACAAATCCCGCAACCCAACGAACCATGAGTCAATGGACATAGACACCGGCCTACGCACACTAGTATTCCGGTCTACTGCACTTCCACCTATCATCATCAAATAATTATCCTTGTTAGACATAGCAGCTAACAAAGCTAGAGAGTTCTGGACTAGGCCAGAGAATCGTCCATAGAGTCGACTATATTTACCATCCACCATATGACCCTGTCTGGAGAAATACACGAAACTATCCTGGGTCATTTTCCACGTATTCCACAACCTATAGATTGAATCATGCCAGAGCTCAATATTGATTGGAGCCTTCGAGCAGTCATCCTTGCTGACCGATCTATCACACTAGTTCAAGTTAGGAGGGCCTTCTTTGCCTTAGATTCACAAATTCCACTAGTGCGTATTGAAGACATTAGATTGCCTAACTAGTTTGTCTACATCCCATACATATTCCATACCCACCGGCTATCTCGGCATGACCTCGAGAGGTCGGGTGCGAGGAAGAGTTACTTGTAGATTCCCACGCCGCATGTCAATGTTCCATCGTACATGACCCTATACCACCGTAGTTTCTGTAGTGTAAGACCGTCCACGAGTCTCGTGAAGGTGCCTATGCTACAACCTAGGCTCGTAAGGCCAAAACCTAAGCCTGTACGGTGGCCACCTAACCTCGCAAACCTGCTACATCCATATCCATTTCCACCATGTGCACACAACCTGTCCCCCTGTCCTACTCGGGCTTGTAAGTCCGCTACATGTGCCTATAAAATGCCAACATGTGCCTCTCGACTCGGTAAGATTCCCCTATAAAGATGTAATCTATCCACGAAGGATAACCACTCGAGCCTACAAGGTATCCCTCTGTACTGTGATGGTAGCTAAGTTGGGATGCCATGGCCTCAGTGGTGCCACTCGTAGTTATGTCACCCACCACTACCTATATCTATCGGTGACCCCTACATCATTGATCCGCCTATCCACCACCTAATCCTCTTTCCTGTAGGCACACTCGCTCGTGGTGTAGATATAGGTCTCTCCATGTTATCTCTCCTCTCTGGTGGGAAGGGTGGAGGCACATCCTGTTGCAGCCAAAAGCGCCATTTGATCATGTCTATAGGGATCATCTCGTGCTCACCGACATGACGCCTTGAATCCACCTTAGTAGTCTGTAACTCCTCTAACTCCTCTGGCATGTCCCTATATGATAGATAGCTAACATATGGCCTCCAAAAAATATACACACCACACAATACCTCCAAGAATCACTTTGTAATATGAAATATCATGTGTGGCCCTAGCCACCCCTGGCCGCCACCAAATGGTACCCACCGTCTATATCCATTCGACTAAGCCACCCCCAAACCAATAATGTTGGGGAAAACCAACTGGATGTACACATACAATGTGCTCATATGCCCAACAATGTAGAAGAAAAGTGCAACACAAACTAAACCGCCGCAATCTCCCATAGGCCCACAACTCTCTATAAAACTACACCAGGAATGTCGGTGCCTATTTAAAATAGATATGCTCCTCCACCATATCTTGGAGCACTCCCATCAATGCTCGCGGAATCTCCCACCCTTGACATTTGGTAAGGTGAAACAACATACCACCTCCATCATCAAAACAACCAACCTCATCTCCTGAGGATGAGATGTATACATTTCTCTGAGCCAAGGCTAACGCTATGGCACCTCGGATCGCCCATTGCCTCCCCCAAACACAACCACTATAGGATCCACTGAGGCCTCTAAAGAAATATAATACACTCACTCACCCATAATTAGCAGTCATAGGATCCTTTATACATCCTCCAAGGTGACAGTAATCTCATTCGTCGGTGAATGAAAAGTGTTAGTTGCTGAATCCTATCTATCGATGAGTGTAACCATCAAACTAGGATCTCGAGCTACACAACTATAGCATCAGATCCCAATAAATCCAAAATCAATCATATGCTCCCACTCCTTCATAGTCACACTCGATCGCATATCTACTAATAGAGGTGATACTATGTCTTGCATACGTAGCTGGTCCCTAGCCTGCATCCAACAAAACACAACATTGTTAAAGACATGAATACCTCCAATTACCAATTAACCCCAACACCATACCCAATCACACCAATCATGATTACCCTATTTACCTAATTCACATACAAACCTCCTACCCTTTATAATCATGACTCATCACCTTAACATTATTTCACATACTCACCTACCCTATATCGCCAAATATTATATTTTTACCCTTATCCCTCTCTACAAGCACTCTTCATTTACCCCTTCCCACCTATTTTCCTTTTATACCTAGCCCTTCTTACCCCTATTCCTCCTTCACCCTAACTAGCGCCGGTCACCTTGACCATCACCGCTTTGCTTGACTAACATCGGTTCTATTTAAATGGTGTCTCACACCTCACCTGACGATGATCTTGGCCAAAACCAACTAATGTCGGATAAACCTATACCGGCGTCGGTTTACTGTCGTGAAAACCAAAATAAAAAACCCTCCCCATTTCTTAAAAATTGGAAAAAACAACTTACAAACCTACTTAATCCCACCCACATCTACCCCACATTTATTTCTCACCCTACTTATCCTATATTGGATCTTTTCCTCCGATTTCATTAATTTTTCACCCACAAATTCAAAATTAAAAAAAAAACAACCCAAATTTGTGACCACAATAATTTTACCAATACCATCTTTAATCAAATAATGGGTTTGGATCATCTCCTACCTCATCCCTATGGCATCTACATGGTTCCATGTCCGGCCACTACGCCGATTGGTCCACCCAACCCCTCTCCCACATCTACCATGCCGAAATATACCTTGAATCTCTCCACCAATCACATGTCTCCAACTTCTCTCATGGACCCGTCTAACTTCGTGACTTTGGAGCTTGTGTTGTTCTTTATAGCTTGCGATCTTTGTTACCTATGTTGTTTTATTCTAAACAACCATACCTTGCCTATTATCGTGTCATTTATCCCGACCAAACCTGTGGTGTATTGGATCATACCTAAACATTCCTGCACCTAACCTATGTTGTGTTTCCGGACCATATCATATACCCTGGATACCTGAATCACTTCAACCTTGTTTGGATAAACCTATCGACCTTGGATGATGTAGAATTTGTAAGCTCTTCAACCTAGTATTGTGTTGCAATCTATATGTGTGCGTGTGTTTGATTTCCATTACCCATTACCCAATTTGACCCTGACCCATTACCTATTACCCGATTTGACCATTATCCTTTACCCAAAGTACCCATACCCTTCCCCACCTACCTTAACTTACACCAACTACACATTTATCAAACCACTCACCGACTCCGTATAACACCTCATCAATTCCTAGTTTGAGGGGGATCACCTTCACCCACACTTGGGGCAACCTCACCTTTAGCCTTACTTGGGGTAATCCCACTCTCACTTATATTTGGGGAAACCACTTCTTGTTTTTGTCAAGACGCTTATCAATACAAACTACGCGACAAAAAGGGGAAAATGTAGACACCAAATTTGGGTCACACTCCCTTATGTCCTCTTTCGAATAGTCAACCTGATGTGTTAACCTAACCATGACCCCTTTACCGCATATTCATATTAATTTAGTTACTTACAATTGAATTAATACCCATCCTCACATAATTTATTAATTTAATTACTTTAATTAAATTAATTTACACATCACCCAACCACATCACCTAGACACCTCACCATGGACTTGTTCTTAGCCTATTATTTAACTAAGACTTAGTCTCCACTTATCCTAACCACCGAGACTTAGTATATCCCTAACATTAAATTCCTATTCTTTCTCCAATAGCATGCATACTTATCTAAGTGTTAACCACCACTTTAGACCCGGACCAACATGGAGAGCTCGCCAAAAATAGCCAAGATCTACTATTTTTGGTAAACCTAGGATATCCCTGTCTTAAGCGTATTTCGGTTAACCCTTAAGCGATGCCGATCACCTTAAGCATCGTTAGTCACCATATATACAATTTGGTAACACTTTTCCGAGGTTGTTCAATTCAAGTTTTGGGAGAGAGATATTTGAATTCAAGCATGAATCAGAGTTTTCTTAGCATCATGACAACATAATACATCCAACCAGAGGTCCAAGAAAGTACTGGGGCTGATCTAAAAGCACGGCATTCACGGTGACACTCCGGGAAGCACTGCCATGACACTGACCACCAGGTTCATAGATCGACCATCACCTTCCTTCACTCACCAATCTTATAGGAACAAGTAAGTGCATCTGATTTTGTATCATTCCTATACTTATTCATTAAGTTCTTTATCCCTTGGTTATTGGAACTTGTTATTCCTTGTATTTCACCATCTCCATTTTCCAGCCCATACCCTTATCTAGCCACCATAACCTTTCGAATCTTTATTCCTAACCTTTTACACACTTCTAAGTTTTTATCACCTTATCGTGAACCCAACCAGTTTCCCCTTTATTCTCTCGTGTGCAATCACAGAGAAGCCCAAAACTACATGTTAATCAAATTTTACCAAATTACCCCATCGACGCAAGTTATCTTAACCATCGTTGGTTTCCCCTTCACCAACATCGGTCACCATGACTGATGTCGACATCGTATCTCATGCCAAACTTTTACTAAATTGACCTTAACACCCCAAAAACCTCACAAAAGCCTCACCCAAGCTAGATACCCTACCTAAAACCTCTCCACATAATTCCCATCTCTTTGTCCAGACACGGAGAGATCCCGAACACTGTTTGAGATACTTTTACCATTCCCATAGAAACTGAGATCGGTTATCCCTAACCGGTATCGGTCATAGCTAAACCGTCATCGGTCACACCTAACCGACATTAGTCTCGTGTGTGGCAAACTACCTCGAACTAGCAAGCACCCCAATCAACCCCAAATTGTACCAAGCCTTACCTGGACCACATCATGACTTCCATACCACATTCACCTTTGTGACGACCCGTGACCTTTGACAGTTTAATATTGAAGAATTTAAGTGGATTAAAGTTGATAAGTAATCTAAGATACCTAAATCGGACTACTAGCACTAGATTCATTTATATGCATGTTCATTTGTTTTATATTGATATATATATATATCAGTGGATTGAAAACCATTGAGGAAGTGTCGTACTTCTTGGATCTAGCTCGCGCTAGGAAATCCACTAGCCTTTTGCTATTAACTATATTTTGTGGTCTTGCTTTACATTTTAGGTAGTTCCTCCTAGATAAAAGGGAGTTCTTGCAATCAACTTGGATTAAGAAATTATAATGCGTGCACAACCTTCAATTGACATCACAACAGGTATTCCTCTTTGGCCTATCACCCCTTATCTGTTTCATTAATTTGCTAAGAATCCGATGAAACATTTTGGCATGCCCGGTGGAACCCATATGGGGTTCCTTTCATTCATTCATTCTTAGGGAACTGTTGTATGTTTTTTTATTTTAAAAAGGAAGTTAACATTAAATTTTCTCCCTAGGAATCTTCTCTTTTTCTATTTTTCTAAGTGACATTTGTATTTCGGGACTAAAAGAATCATTCTTTTTATTCTTGCATTTGCATTAGTGAAAGTCATTCTCTTTCTTATTCACTCTTTGTTTACATTGAATATCACATTTCAATTTGGGTTCTAAAATACTTGCATTTCATACTTCTATGCTTACATTTTTAGCTCACATTAAAAATAAGGGAAACCTATACATTAGAAGTCATGCCTAGCTGATGGTTGACATAATTGAATCGTAGAGAACTTTCTCTTCTCTCTCTCTTTACCAAACTGCACCAATATAAATTCACACATCTTCTTAAATAACACCTTACGGAAGAAGCTATTACCATTCACATGATCAAAGGATTGAAAGTGGGTGCCCAACTGGCCTCTCTGTCCAATCATTAACTCGGAAGAAAGGACCGCCCCCAAAACATAACCTCGAAACCACCCTTATATCTTACCTCTTTATAGGACACCTTCCCAACCAAAAATTCTATTTTTATTCACGAAATAAGTCTAAAATAGTATAAACTAAAACATAAAATTCACTTATAGGATTACGTGTTTTTCTTAGCTTTTCCTTGAGTTGTGTTTTGAGTTGTTACATTACGTTCTTCATTTTATTCTTCCTTTCACACTTCTCCATCATATTTGGTGTATCTTGACTATTTACGAGTGTGTCTGGATCCATTACTATCATACTCAGTTTTCGGGTTGATATTTCATCTGACTTAATTCACAAAAATAATTTTTCTTCACTTTTTCAAATTTCACAGTGATTGACGTCGGTCAGAGACCGTCATCGGTTTACATTTGACCATCATCGGTTTACCTAACCGTTGTTGGCTTCTAGCTCTTTTTGGTCATTCTACAAAAAAAGTATTCATCACATATTATGTTCTTTTTGAAGTTCTTAGGACATCATTATACCCCCATAATTTTAAAATCACAGTCAAATACAACTTCTTTACTTCATTTTCATCAATTTTTTGCCTCATTTACAAAACTGTTGATTTCCCACAATAACTGGTATCGGTCACCCTAACCATCATCGGTTACCCTAACCCTTTATCGAGCTTCTATTTTTTATTTTATAATTAAAACAGTTGACAGTTTCACCTCTTAGAATTTATTTTTCTCCATTTGCTATTTTTTTGTGTCATTTACAGAGAACAGATTACCAGGTTTACACTAACTCACATGGTTTTGACTTGTAGCCAAGCCAACACCCTTGTGTTTCATGCTAGCCTTCAACCACTTCCACCTAGCCCATTGCCACCTTCCATCCTGTCACCTATGGATCCAACTCAGCCCATTACTATTAGTACCGGCAATGAGGAGTTCACAAGACTCCTTAACCAGAATCTTGCTGCCCTACAACACTATCTTGCCCACTCATCTACCCGAGACTCATCAGACAATTGGTATACAACATGCCCGTGTCTATCCCTCCTTCCCTCATCCCACTTCCACATCAGCTACCACTATCTTGACATTACCTTCATCTACCTTACCACTTGTGGTGTCTCAACTAGACCCCACATCCTCTATAACTACTACACCTACAACATCTATTGCACCCGTGGTGCCAACTATTCCTTTTTCAGATGCCTTAAGCATAGCCCTATCTGCACCCTTTACCTCATATGTACTAGTTACATTGCAACCACCCATGGTTTCAGCAACCCATACCCCATTCCAAAACCTCATCCTTTCCATCCCATAGTCTCTACCCCAATTACCACAAGAGTTGTTATGACTACCCCACCTACTTATACATATCACCAACAACCCCAATCTCATCTATCGCCTATTCGAGATACCTTCCACCTGCATCTATTCCCCCTTCACAGTTCTCATACTCGACACCACCATATATTGGGATGCCATCCACATCATACATTCATCATCAACCTCCTTATACTGCAGGGGGTGCCCAATCATCACAACCCACCAACGACCTTATAAAGATGATGATGGAAAAGATGTAAACATTAGAAGCATCAATTTGGCTCTCACAACTCCTTAACCTACGATGAAATCTATAATGAGCCCATCCATCCATCTATTCCCATTCACCCATACCCTATGCATTGGGAAATGCCCAAATTTAATCAGTTCAATAGTAAAGAAGACCCGCAACAACACTTGCAATCTTTCAAACATGGGTGTTATCTGATCACCCACGACGATGCTTTACTCCTACAAACATTCCCCATGTCCTTAATGGGACCCACATTAGATTGGTATAGTGGTTTTCCTTGACATTCCATTTACTCATTTAATCAAGTGGCTCAAGCCTTCTTGGACCATTTTTCAATCAATATCATCAAGAAGGTCACTATGACCGACTTGTACTCAACTCGACAATACGACGATGATTCTATCACCGATTTTGTCGCTCATTGGTGGAGCCTCATCAACCAGCTAACGTTCTAGTTGCCTCAAACCAAGATTATAGAGTTGTTTACTAGAGCTTGTGTCAGGCACATCTCACCAACTCTATAAGTACAAACCTTCCATACCTTCGATGAAGCATTTACCATGGCACGAAAAGCTGGAAATTTGTGCCATTGAAGAGAAGAAAATTCAATTACATAACAAAAATGCCGCATTTAAATAAAATGATGCCTTTTCGTCTTCAAAGCCCCAAAAAAATTATTCAAAAGCCAAAGGATCTGCCAATGTGGTAGTTCTCAAATTTGGCCCATCTCACCCATCTAACAAAGAAAAACGCCTCTAATCTTTTTCCTAGTCAAATTTTCGGTTCGGATGGGAGTAACGAAAGTACACTCCAATTGGAGAGCCATATTCTTCAGTCTTATAAAATCTTCTTAAGGCCAGAGCTATTGCACTTCCACCTATAAAACCACATACTAGTTTCAACCCCGCTCATCCTATTCTTGCATGGTATAAGGAACATGATTATTGTAACTATCATTGTGTCAAAGGCCATAGCGATGGTAATTACATAACCTTAAAAAAATTGTCCAAGAAATGTTAGATAATGGAGATCTTGTCCTAGAAAACCCAAATGCACTAGAAAATTAAAACTTACATATCTTTAAGAAGCCGTTCCCTAACCATACACCATCATCTAATCAAAATGGAAAACCTTTAACCAACGACAACAATGTCCGTGAAGTTCACATTGTTTTTGAAGTCATACCAACCATTCCTCAATTTCCTCCTATCCCCTCTATCGAGGAGATTATAGCATGAGCTCCTCTACCCACGGAGGAGCCAACCTCATCTACTCCTTCACCCACAGAGGAGTCCCCTTCATCTCCCCTTCATCCACGAGAGGAGTCCACAATTTTTTACGAGGGCATTTCACCACTTACCTCACAACTCAACAAAAAAAATCAACGGTATTAATTATTTGACCCACAGGAGAATCATCCTCACATTCTTTTCCACTTGAAAGAAGTATCTATCTCACCCCACCTTCCCTCTCTCATACCCATGAGGGATCCTTTAGATGAAACCTTTCGTATTAGTGACAATTCCCCATTAGCATTCTAGGATCCCATTGATCTGCTCTTGGATCTTTTACCTACAGAGTCTGAGGCTAATCATTTCCCTGTGCCACAGACATATTTTACAGGGATTTCCAATAAACCAATGACATCTCCTCTTACAATAGTACCATTTTCACACATGGCCGACTGCTTGGATTATGTTGATAATTACATGCTTTGGAGATGCCTTTGGTTACCCTTTTCAACCCAAATGTAGATGTTGCTTACTGATACCTCCACGATCTATCCGAAGGTATTTCAAGAAACTAAATAAACCATGACCATGCATGTTGAAATGGATTCTTCTTCATCACCCTTTCCTACATCTGAACCTTTACCCATAACAAAACCCATTCCTATGCCTAAGAACCTACCGCACCTAAATATTCTCCCATATCTAGACCTATCACTACCTTGGGTGTCATGCTGACATCAAGCCTTGTCCATCCACCCATCAAATTGGACTTAGCCACATCCTCCCAAGGTCACACAAAAATCAATCCTCCACCTAAAAAGAAGACCCAAAATTTTAGGCCACACACACCAGTTTCACCCACCACGCCTTTGTCACCTTCACCCCTTCCATCTATCCTAGGGCCTCACTGTCAACCTTGGCCAAGAAACCACCTATCCAAGGCAAATAAAAAGTTCCACAACCCACCTCTTCATCACAATCCTTTATTACATCCAACCTATCAGCGCAGCGTACACCTTCGCCATTACCCACATCTTTCTTACCACCTATACCCCCACCAGCTACAATAACCTCATCACTACCTATGAGACTTCCTTCTCTTCAACCTGTACCTTCCACTTTTCCTCCACCAACAACCTTTACCACACCTCCATTATCACCATGGATAACCCATCCTCTTCCACCATCTACTTTCCCTTTTGCATCATGTACTCCTCCTTCACCTTTACCCAAGAAGGTGTAACCGAAATTGAAAAACCCACTACCCTCCAAAGAGGTAGTCGAGCCTACAATGCCTTCCATCACTAGTTCATCTACCACGCCCTTACCCAGGAAGGTACAACCCAATCCTAAAACAATACCACCTACCAAATCGGTGGTCAAACCTATCCCATCTCTAATTCCACCTCCTGTAGTACCTCACACATCACAATCACCTACACTTCAATCTAGACCAACACTCACCTCACATTGTAATCCATTGGCAAGGTCTTACATGAGCATTCTAGCCAACCTTTTAGAGATCGTTGTCATCACATTACCCCCCTTAGACCTTATGACCCACTCAAGCCCAAACCAAAAGGGTTTGATGATACTAAAATTTGTGCCTACCATCGTGTGCGGGACATGATGTAGAAAATTGTAAGGATCTAAAAACCGTTCTTTTCCAACTTTGTCCTCCTGAAATATTTTTTTATGATGATGATTTCTAGACGAGGACCTATTTCACCTCTACCTATCACTACACATCCTTTCCCTCCACCTATTAAATTACCTGCACCACCAACTCCACAACCATTTTATCCACCTCCAAAATTTGAGATCAATATGGTCCATATAGGAGAACTAGCCAAAACCCCACCAAAATTCTAGTGCGCCCTACTCATTTTGCAAGGTTCTTACCCCGCACTTTAGGTTTTTATCCATCATATCATTATAATTTTCTTGACACACCTTCTACATCTACCTCTCTTCCTTAAATTAACATGATTCAAGTTTCCACTCATGCCTAGAAAGAAAAAGGAAAGGAGAAAACAACTAGCCCATTCGCCAATCATGTGCCCAACATACTATCTACACCTTCACCAAAAATTACCATTCGGGGACCCACATATCCTATTTTTGATGGTGTTTCCCATTGTATAATGATAAAACAATTGCACCAATCCCCTCTAAAAATGTCCTTGTACGACCTTGTTCAAACTTCTAAATCCCATCGACAGGCCCTCATGGAGGTTCTACAATCCATCGAGGTTTTACCTAACAACCGACACCCGTGGCCTCCATTCTCAACCCTCACCATGTAGCTTCTCTCACCAATTCATCCCCTTCCTCTACACCTGCCACTACTCAACAAGTGGCTGCCCTTAGTTTCTCTGATGATGAGATTATGCCTCTTTAATCAGATGATCCTAATCCTACCCTTTTCATTTCCATTTATATTGATAATATTCACATTCAACGTGCTATGATTGATGGCGGTGATAACATCAACTTTCACCATCAAAATTTATTCTTGTGGAAATGTCTTGGGTGTTCTTATCCAATAGGGTTGTCTAATTGCATTCACTAGAAAATCCCTTTCTGGCTAAAATTTTTCTTTATCTACATATGAAAAGGAGATGATGGAAATTCTACATGGAGTACAAAAATGACAACATACTTAATTGGAAATCATTTTTGCATCAAAACTCGATCACCAAAGTTTGAAATATTTCCTGGAACAACGGGTCTCATCACCAACACAACATAAATGGGTTAGGAAATTCATGGGATATGATTATGAGATCACTTACAAGAAAGGTAAATATAATTTCATGACAGATGTTCTCTCACGCACATTCGAGGACCAAGATTCTCTTTTACCATCTCCATGCCCATTCTGAACTAGTTGGAATCTATACAATAAGGGTATGCAAATGATCCCTTCTTACACCCCCTCATTCAAAAATTAGCCACTAACCCCTCTGCAATACCACATTATTCATGGGATGGTGCTTCTCTGTGATACAAAGGCCATTTGGTGCTTCCCCATATCACAGACCTTCATCAGGTTGTATTCTATGAAATCCATGCTTCTCCCTCAGCAAGGCACTTAGGATTTCTCAAAACATATGAGTGGGCACGTCAAAACTTCTTTTGGAAGGGAATGAAAGGAGAAATTAAACATATGATGGGTGAATGTGATATCTTCTAATGTAAAAAGGTGAAACAACATTGATTCCTAATTTTCCGATCCTTTTCCCATTCCTACCAAGATATAGAAATATATTTCTATGGATTTCATCGAGGGGCTCCCTAAATATAGAGGAAAAACATTGATGCTAGTCATGGTAGATTATCTCCTAAAAATAGTCATTTTGTGCCCTTGGCCATCCATATACAACCTCCATAGTTGCACAAGTTTTCTTGGATCAGATCTTCTACCTTCATGGCATCCCTTCTTTAATCATCTTTGATCATGACAAAAATTTCACTAGCCATTTTTGGATGCAACTATTCTAATGCATAGACACACAATCAAGATGATCTCTCGGGTATCACCCAAAAACATATGCCAAGATGGAAATTACCAACAAATGATTGCAAAAATTCCTTCATTTCTTTTCTTCAAAACAACAACACTAGTGGGTGATTAATTAAAATGTGGAATATTAATATTATTCTATAGTTAATCTAAAATAGTAAAAAATGAGATAAATAGTATAAACTGAAATGTAAATACTAAATAATCTTAATTGATATTTAAATGAAATGAAATAATTAAAATAAGAGGGATAAGGTACTAACCATGAAAATGACTTACCTCACTTTGTGTTGGAATTGAACAGTGATGTGTGGACATGGAAGAATGTGAAGGTCTACCCTGAAATTACAAAGCAACTAAAAATTTGACTAGACCTGGGGGCACTGGGAGAGGATGAGGCACTGTGTGGGCACCCCGGTCTGTTGTCTTGGTGCCATGGTCTACAAAAATCTTAGGATCTGAATCAGAAAGTGTCTCTAGATCTTCACAATATCTTTGAATTTGTCTCATAGTTGTTGCAAAGTAGTCTCACTTATGTCACTGTGAACTAGTGATGAAGATCTACTTGCAAAGTCCCATACAAAGCATCAAATCCTGAAAAAAAAAAATGCAAATGAAGGGGTCGAGAATGACCTTAGCTACTACAATGGTGGACTTACAACTAAGCATTGCACTACATTCTAGACCTAATGTAGTTATGTGTGCATATGCGTGCCTAGGGTGCCCTAGGGTTGATGACATAAAAGTAGGGGGAAATAAATAGATGTAAGTTGCAAATGGTGGATGTAATAGAATGAATACAACCCTTTACCCATATGCTTGTGTGATACGATATACATGATGCCCAAATAAAATCCTTTTCCTTAGTAGATAGCTATCTCTTGATAGTAGATAGTCCGCCCATAAAATAGTGAGTATGCTATGTTTATATAGGGATCTCTTGTTCAAATTTCGACACTAATGACCCAACATACCAAATAGTACCTAGGGGAATGAGAGGGAAAATGATAAAGACCGACCTCAAATAAGTAAATTAGACCCAAGTGTTACGAGGACCAGGGTGCCTAAAATTAAGGATCGGGGCGCCCATGGGTGCCCCAGTACTACCCTAGGTGCCCTAGTCAAGGACTAGAGATGAAAAATGACTAAATAATAACACCTGATACTCTCGAGAGACGCCAAGAATTGTGTAAAAACCGAGAAATGTGAAATAAAAATGATGATGATGAACGACTAACTGACGACAAGACTATGGGATAGGTCATTAGTGAATACTTTTATTACGCGAGATCCATATATAAAATAACATACTTGGTGGTATAAATGTAATAGTAAGTGTGTGATTTTGTGACTACATTTTCCCCCACTTTATGTTGGTGAGTGAAAGCTTGATAACATAAAGTAGATAGAGATGCGTACCTGAGAGAAATATGGAGAAGCCCCTTCTATAGTAGAATGCACAGATGTGTAGTAGAAGCATGCCGAAAGAACCATAAAGCGTGTCAAACCATGGATCAACGGGTTGATCCATGCAACATAGTGAAAATTGTGATGTTGTGCACTAAATGAGAATGATAATTGTAATGTTAAATGATTTTGAATGTTGTATGATGATGATGAGATGAGGTAGGGAGTAATTAGTTCCCGACCTAAACACATGTATATGAATAATCAACTAGAGGATTTGGGCATCTTGCCGCTAGAGGAAGAGTGTAGGGAGAAAAGTTTTTATTCTCCAATCTCTAACAACATCCTCAAGAGATAGCTACTTTTGTAGAAAAACTCGATCAAAGATTTGTGGTTTCGGATCCAAATAATTTTGATCAAACATTTGACCCATATAAGAGTGGTATAGGAAAGGCACTCTTGCCCCCACTCCATGGGTGTCACAGAAATGTGAGGGCTTCCAAGTTAGGTCATCTTGAAGCAAGTGAAAAATGTATGATGACTTCCAAGTTGGGTCATCTTAAAGAAAATGTGAGATGTATGATAACTTCCCAAGTTAGGTCATTTGGGAAAGTAATGAATGTAATCTCCTAAGTTAAGCCATCTAGGAGGCTGCACATAACTCCCAAGTTAGGTCATCTGGGAGGCCAATTATGTTAAATTTATAGTGATTGATATGATTTCAATTGTTAGAGGTTTGAATGCATTAATTGATTGTTTGATTGATTTATTTTTATTGGTTACTTGTGGAGAGATTTTACGCTACCGCCCTTGATTAGGTCATTAGGTGGAATTAATGGAAATTGGTGAATGATCGCATCTAAATATTTTTAACCACTCATTTCCCCTAGGTTAGGTCATTAGGGGGAAGTGATGTAATTTCGCATAGAATATTTTTTTCGTTTGTTGCCCCCAGATTATATCATTAGGGGGAATCGATGGTGAAATGTCACATAATGTGCTAGTAAATGTTTTGGAATTGTTGTATCGGTAGTGTTTTAAATGCGTGGTGATATAAGGAGAATTATAGGATAAATCTAATGATATGCCCCCCATTTCGGTGAAAGGGGAAGTGATGAGAAGAACGAATGCTAAGCTGAAAGTATACTCGAATAGATAGAAAAGTGATATAAATTACAAAAAATGTGTATGAGTTGGTTGGAAGACAAATTCGGGAAATGTAATGTGCATATAATGTGTTTATTATGGTGGTAGATGGGATTCTAAAAATAATTCCACAAATGAGGTGCAAATTGGAGTAAAAATGCTCAAGATATGATGAAAATCGTGTAATGTGCATTAGTAGTGGTAATAAGCGTGAAATAATGACTATAGTAAAGTGGGTGTTGAAAAAGTAACTATAAATAGTAAGGTGAAAAGTGTTTAGTCACCTCATTTGTTGTTTGTGCGATTGGGATTGAGCTTTGAGTAAGTAAAGATACCACAAGTGAGAGTAATTCATCCTAGAAAGTTTGAGAGGGTGGCTATCATTGTAGCATCATGCATGACTGCAGGGTTGGTAAATGCATCATTTTTTGAAAAATGTATGGTGTAATAATAATTTTCGGTGAATTTTTGTAAATTTGTACATTTTAATTTTCTATATGTTTTAGACCTAGAAAATATTATTGAGGGTGCTAGTGACCCTTGGGATAGGAGTGCCAGTGCAGGCATTAGTGTCTTGCTCACAGGCACCCGAGTCCACGCTTTTAGGCACCCTGGTCTAGAATGTGTGCATTTGGTATAGAATGATGAAAAATGAGATTTGTAATGTATATGAATGTGCGAAAAAAATGTATGTGTATTGGGATGTGTTTTAATGTTGTGTTCATTGTTGTTTTGTGTTGCGTAAAGGGATATTCACTGAGGGAGTTCCATGGAGTCGTCACTTGAGTACGTTACTGGATTGGGCATGTCAAATGATGAGTGGTATGTGATGGAGAATTCCGGCTGTGGCACATAACATGGATGAGGGATGTGCCATGTAACATGACTATGTTGATCGCACTATGTGAGAGATGGTGTGTAGATACTTACACGTTTTGGTTGCCTACGAGGGAGATGACTGTGATGTTGGAGGATGTGTATCATATACTACGGTTACACTGTTAGTGGAGAGAGAGTACAGGTGATGCCATTGGAGGATATGGATAGGAAAATGTGAGCTATGAGACAATATGTTGTGGGGACTCGAGTGCTTGTCGAGGCCTATATTAGTTGGATGCTATCCCGAGGTCTCGGTGTTCTACACTTGCGTAAGTTAATAGCAGCTTGTTATTACTTCATCTATAGAGATGGAGGGAGGTGGAGTAGGTATCTTGTATAAGATGAATGATATATGCTGGCGTATAGAGGAGGAGAGTACTAGATACGTGTGGGCCTGATGTGTGTTAGCCCACCTATACAAATATCTATACCAATTTACTCATGATGAGCATAGAGGAGGGATAGGAGCTACTACGTTGTTACACGTGTGGGAATATGAGGAAATATAAGTGTTGAGGCTAGTTGAGGCCCTGATAAGATGGGGTTAGACCTAGGATATATGCGAGGAGGTGGGTCAATATTTGTGGGTGTAGCATGGATACATATACCTATAGGGAACTGATAGACAAGATGGGGCCCGAGGCAATTACATGGAGGCCATACTATGATTATGGAGGATGGCCCAAGGATATTATAGAGTTATAGTGTATTCAAGGACTATGTGGTTAGAGGATAGATTTCTAGGTGTGGTGGAGTTCTTTCATGTGGAGAGGGTATTGCGTTAGTTTGGGATGGCTCGAGAATGTGACCCCGAGCCATATATATGACTAAGAGCTATTAGGGAACCAAGGAGGGTGGGACCGAGACTGTGGTCCATAGTAGAGAAGAAAGTACCTCCCAGACCATATGATATATATCTTTGTAGTGCTGTTTAAACAACCACTTGAGACCCAAGAAACAACCTAGGGTTAGCTAGAAAATTATGGGATAATTTTTTTATTTGAAGTGTCTGATGAGGTTGCGTAAGACATCGTTTTCACTAACAGGTTCCGAACAAGACCAATGTACCACAACATATGTTCCCTTCATTAACTAATAACAAGTTCACAAGGTTCAAATTTTAGGGTTATATGTTTTAGTTAGGTTCAAGGAGTAATTTACCCCCATGCCTGCTCTCTAGCAACCTCAGAGTTTCAACAGGATTTTTCTCATACTTAACACTTCCAAAATTTCCTAAATCATTCCCATTGGATAGGAAATTTTCTCACCTTTCCGGTGATATAAAGAAGTCCTCCTAACTCCTTATATTTTTCAAGTTATGGTGGTGAGACTTTAGGGGGAAATTTTCCAAGGGGGAGTCCGCGGGCCTAGGGAGGAAAATTTTCCCCAAGTGCAGGTTGGTGGGGTGGGGAAAAACTTAACACATTTTTAATTCTTTGGAAAAAAATTGTAAATCACCTTCGTGCACCTGTGAGCTCGGCGAGGAGACACGTGTCGCCCCCGGTTGGTTGGGAGAAACGGCGGGCCGACGGAGCGGGTTGAGACTTTAAGTCTCTTTCACCAAAAACACAAGGGAACCAAATTGGTCCACACCCATGCTGACATCATGATGCCATGTGTCACTCAGGGATTGGCATGGGGAAAACAGACGGTGGAAAACCTAAGGCATTAAGCCAAAATGGTTTCAAAGTCCAAAAAGCTTGCACGGGCCCGTGCGTCCGTGAAAGGAAGAATTCCAAGCAAGGTGGGGTTGTGGGGCTGTGGAGACAAAAGGGAAAAATTTCCAAAGGAGAAACAAAAGTGCTAAGTCCAAAAACCCTCCCGCGCACCTGTCCTGACATGTGTCAACACGTGATTGGCCGCGGGTGAGCGGGGATGCGGGAAAAGTGGGAAAATTTTCCCAAGGTAAAATTTTCAAAAAAACAAGTTTAAATTTGGTCCACCCCTCCGAGGTGCCACGTGGTAGGTCCCGATTGGTTATGGGATGGCGGGGGCCACAGAATTTTTGTGGAAATTTTTCCAAAGTTAAAAATTAAAGTTCAACAGTTAGATTTATTATTATTATTTTTTTGAAGGCCAAATTGAAGTAAAACTTCAAATGGCCATAACTTTTGATAGGAAGCTCAGATTTGGGAAAACAAGGACTTTTCAGAAATATCTCAATGCCCTCTTTGCACAAGAAACATAAAATTTACTTTTGATGAATTTTAAAGGGTCAATTTTACAAAAACGATCTGCAGGATTTTAATTAGCAAACTGGCAATTTCCAACTTTTCTTTTTGTTTAAATTGGGTCTCCTCCTTCACTCAACATGCCAAACAGGCATGGAGAATTGATCTAGGGAGGGTTTAAAGTGTTTTAAAGAAGTTGATTTGTTCAATTGATTTAAAATTGTATTTTTCCAACAAATGACAGAAAAATGACTGTTAGAGGGATTGTATTCGAATTAGCAATGGTTAAGTTGTTTTCTTGAGTTTTCTTTGTCAATTTGGGTTCATTTGTGAACCAACATACTAAATTTTAACATCTCCAAGTTAATTAATGTGTGCAGGTCTGAACTGTACATTTTTATTAAAATTTACCAGTTTTAAAAGTCACAATGCCAGTGATCAAATTTTTAAAGGATCTATTTATCAATTTCATCATTTAAGTGTAACAACTTATTTCTAATCTAGTCTAATACATTTAATTGATTCAATCAACCATTTAATAGAAATTATACAAAACCTGATTTCCAAATTTCAACTCGTTTCGAAGAGGACAAAACACTGTCTTTTCCTTCATACGCATTCTTCTTTCCAATCAGAGATTTTAATTCACAATAGCAATTCAATTCCAATACAATCATGCAAGTTTGAGAAGGTAGAGCATTCCTTTATTGATTTCCAACAACAAATTTACAATTTATCTCTTTCTTTTGACTTCAAAATACAATATATAATACATATAACATTCTTCACATTCCTTTTCAAAACAGAGAATGGAATATAACTCTTTACATTTCACATTTCAATTTCAATCTTTCATCATCAATACAAGTATCTTCTCATTACAAATAATTATACAAATCATCCACTTCAAAGTGGGAAGGATTACAATAAACTTTCTCATAAGAAGGGACTATCAAACTGTACAATTCTTTTGCTCCAAAATAGCAACATGCTAGTTTTCTTCATCTTCTAACTGGTCACAACAAAAATAGGGGAAAGGCAACACTCTCCACCCAACCAAGACATCCAATGAAAGGAGAAGCCTTCCTTTATCATTGGCCCCCGAGCCCCAACCAAAATACAATAAAAGATGCAATTCAACCATGGAAACAACTGGCTTCCACAACACAACATTCTTTCACATACACATTTTCTATTTAAAAAAAAAAAAAAACAAAAACAAAAGCAACACAACACGTAACTCGGGTTGATCTTGCAAGCCAAAGGAGCAAGGCCTATGGGGAAGTTGCTTATGCCTCCCAATTAGGAATTGGGCATCCACCAAAAACAAACTACCAATTAATTCATCACACATTTCCTTATGCCCCCACAAAATCCCTCCTTATGCCCCCCATGATTTCCTTATGCCCCCCATAAAGTAAGAAATGCAAGCTATTTCTTTTCCAAGGTGGATCCCAAACCCAAACTCCCTCCACAAAACTTTGATGCCAATGGCATTTCCTTATGCCCCCACAAGAATTCCCCATAGCCTTCTCCTACACCTTCCCTAAGGCAGTCTACCCAACCAGCCAACAAATAAAACAAAACATGCATTTTCCACACAACACAACAAGAAAATAATAGAAATAAAAGAGAGTTAAATTCCTACCTCTCCATGGTTATTTGGTCTCCAAAAAACAAGCTTCAAATGCCAAACATAGCCCAAAACATCAAGCTCCCAAGCATGCAAATCTTCCTTCAACACTTTCTTCAAAAACAAGAGCTCCCTCAAGAAAATGCGCCCCAAGGAAGTATCCAAAAAGGTTCAACAACCCAAAACAAGAAGAGAGTTTGAAATATATAGAAGAGGGAAAGAAGAGGATGATGTGGATCCATGTAGGATGCCACATCATACATTCTCACAATCAAACACAAAAGACAACACCAAACTCTAAGGCTCAATAAAGAGGTGGGTGAAGAATGACAAGCTACTTGCACACTCAAAAGAGCCCACACCTCAAGGAACAACAATTAATTAAAATGTAAGAAAGTGCAATTAAAAACATGCACAAGATGAATAAAATGCATTATAAAAAGTCACAAATCACTTCCCCAACCATAAGTATGGTTGGTAACATAAATTTAGAGGCATGGGACAAGTTTTACTTGTCCCACAAGCCTCCAAAACAGCCCCCAAGGTCAAATTCGAATTTCCATGGAGGTGGAGTATTTCTTACTCCAAAATATGACTTACACAAGCTCTTACACATCTTACACATCCCTTACAAATTAATTACAAACAACCAACAACTCTAATAATTACTTTCCATATCCCAATTTAATTTATTTAAATTTTAAACATATGATCTCCTCACATTAATCTATCACAATTAATTAATTAAAAGAAGAGAACACATTACAAATAAAATACATACAACAATAAATAAACATTAACCATATCAACAAAAATACACAACCCATGGTCACATATAAAGATGATTCCCCCCATGGGAATCTCTAACAAAACAACACACAACACAATAAAACAAGTTGCCATGGTGACCTTGTCGAATTCACCTAGAATTCTATTTTGGTTGGTCTCGATCCCCGATGTTTTGTTGTGATATTTTTAACCTACAAAATACAAATACCTCCTTTGGCCTTGTGGCCATATCAGAACATCCAATATGATACAAATAGAATCACTAAATCAACTATATAATGAATCACAACAATATCGAAGTAACAACTACATCATTTGTATTTTTAATCCATAACTATATCAGTATCATAAAATATCCATTTTCTAGATCTATTCATAATATTCAAAATCACATGTCCAAAAACATCTATAAAATATCCATGTCCAATAATATATCATCATCCACATGTGAGGTGTCTCTAGTGATCATCATGCATCATAGTCAAGTCAAAATCCGCAATAATCCATAATCCAATGTCTAACAACATACTAAATCAAAACATAGTAATGTCTATAATGAAATCAACAGTATCAACATAAGCATCAAAATGTGTCAAAGGGAAGTGGGCACTACATACGCAATGATAGAGGTGATAGATTCAGACTATACTAGTAGCACAAAAGAGTACCGCGGATAGTGGGTGACACATCGATGGGTATTTTTGTTCCCATTATTTGTAGGTTGAGAGGAATTACCACATGTAGGAGGAGGAGAGGGGGAAGCACATCTCCTTGATGATATGATCAAAAATATATTAGAGTGTAAGTATCTATATATGTCTGTTTTACGTGTTGTGTTATTGGTTGATGATTTAGTAATGATTATCTAATGTGTTGTGTTATTTATTTTTTAAAGGCGATGTATATTGGTCCATGATAGTCGATACATTCACCCACACATTAACACGGAATGTGCCAACCAATGTAATTGGTGGACATATAATTGAGCATGTGGATGAGATCACCGACAAGCACGCCCATTTATTTGAGTTAGTGGTTATAGCGGGAGTGATGTGTACTATATTTATAACTAAGAGGGATGAGGAACATGAGGATACTCGATGAGCCCATGATGCATTGGGTGGTGGTCCGTTAGCATAGGATGTGATTACAAAATTCATGGATTTACAACATTAATTTATGGAGAATTCTATGGAGAATACCTTGTGTGTAGGTAAGCGGAGAGATATCGGGGCCATGCGAACAACGACACGAGTGGGTGGTGAGGCATCTACTTATAGGGCTCTTACAAGTACGAGAGATAGTGATGAAAATGTTTGATTATCATAATTTTATATGATGTAGGGGAGTTACCCCAAAGTGGTGATCATATACGCTATATATGTATGGACACATTCAATTTATATATGATGATCTTACTTTTTGGTGTATTGATGTTGTATGTTGTGGTTATTAGTGTTGGAATGTATGTGATGTTTTTGGTTAGTGTTGTTAATGTTGATTGATGTAATATTTGTGCAATAGTAGAAAGTAGGATGCATAATAGACAACGAATGTGAATAAGATTTAAGTGAAGTGTTTATTAAATGGAATTTGTAACATGTAGTTAGCATGATGAGTGTTGTGATGAATGTGTCTCATAATAATGTAACGTAATCGTAAATGTAAATGTGATGAGTGGGGGAGGGGAAGTAGTGATGCCCCCGGTGTATAGATGATTAGGTTCATTTAATTATGACCAATCAAAGTAGTCAAGAATGAACCATGAAAATTAAGAGTGCATCATTGGGAAATGATTGAGTGCACTAGATGAATGATGAAGTGTGTGATGAAAGGTTCTTAAAGAAAACCCTCAATAGTCATGTAAGAACCATAAGAACACAAGTACGTCATCGGGGAGGGGTGGGGGTGGGGTGTAGGTGATAGTAATCACCTACCAAAGACCAAGGAGGCATGAAGAAGTGGAAGCATGTGTGATGGAGGTAGTATGAGTGTATGAACCGAATCAATGTCATATGGAGCTTCGGTGGGAGGCGCAAGAGTGGAGTTATATTGAAACCAATGTGAAGGAGAAAATTGATGTGGTGGATGGCGTGAATGTGATGGATGTGATGAGGTAGTGGTGTATGGATGTGGTTTAGAGTGCACATGAGTGAAAAATTATGGTGAACGTACCATCCCGAGCACCGATGTAGGAGATGACTCAAATCGTAGCAAAAATCTTATGGAAAGGTAGAGGAGAGATGGATCATTCACATGAATGAGATCCAAAGGAGATAATTCCATTATTCTCTAGTTGTTGTAATCGATCATGAAGTGCAACACATTTATTGTCCCTATGGCCATTTATGTAATGATAATTACAATAAGGTTGGTCATGTTGACACTGTAATCGGTGTTGCGGATGATGCTGGTTAGATGGTAGGAGAATTAATTTCTTGGTAAGTAAAACATGAAACATATCATGTGGTTGAGCATGATTAGAGAAGTGAAAGGCTCACACAAATAAAGTGGAGTTGTAGAAGGACTAGCATGTTGCAGATCCGTACAAGTACTATGTGTTTGTGGCGGAGTGGGTTGAGCTTGTTTTCTTTTCTTGTGAGGCAAAGATGGAGATTGTGTAGGGTGCTCAGCTAAAGGCAATGGAGGAGAACTAGGTGAGGAAATAACCATAGAGGTGTGTGATGGATCTATGATGTGTGTCCGAGAGAATATCTTGTTCTAGGTTGATAGATTTGTAACATAGAAGAATGAATGCTTCACATGTATCATATTGTAATCTTTGCTTGAGTGGAGGAATTAGACCATGACGTAAGATGAATTGGTTCTAAAGATCTTGTTATCCAATTTTACGCACATGGAAAAATTGGAAAACAGGGCCTTATTACTATCAAATCACGACATTGGTCCCAGGGACCCACTTCTGGTCATCAGGTGAGATCGCTCATTTTTTCCAAGAATGCGAGCCATCAAGGAGTTCGATAAGCTTATCTCACCTGGTCAAGCTAAAAAAAGTGTCAAATCAGGAATAAAGAGATGACTCCTCGAGAGGTGCTTGTGCCTTGTCCTAACTCGTTCATAACTCAGATCACAAGCCTTAGATGAGTTCATGAGTAGGAAATGTAAGCTCAGTAACTGAGTTTGGCTTGTCGTAAAGGAATCTCGATAGGAGCAGAGGATGTTTCGATGGTTGGCTCATTGAGGCAGAGAAATGACGAGCTCGAATCGGTTTAATTCAACATGGAGAGATTGATGCTTCCTTGTTGGAATATGAATTCAGTTTTAATGACTCGACGAAGACAATAGCTGCCTCAAGATTCATCAAGCTTCTTCCATGGAAGCGACTTTCCAAAGTGAAAGGGCGAGACAACTCAACTAAAACTTTATCTCGTTCTTCTACTACAGCGGTAAGATTTTACAACAACTGATCACGACTGTGGTCATATGCAACCAGAACATTAGGATCAACACCAATGGTTCCTTGGGATCACCCTGCGGCAGCTGTCACAATCAACTCTCTCTGGAGGCCACTCATTTTCTGAGATAAGTTTACTTCTCTACCCTGTAGCTGCTGCGTATAGCCAATTACTTCCTCACGGCACTTTCCTAGGAGAATTTTAGTTCTACGCTCAAAGCGGCCGAGCATTCGATGCACAGGCATGTTGCAGTATAGTAGAAGCCTGTTTGAGCAAGTAAGTTGTCCAATGTTGTTATCTGATCAGCATCGAATGCATCCTCAAATTTGGGATTTTCCTTCAAGTTATTTTTATGAAAATCGATTAAGTGACAGTGAGAGTGTTACCGGGAGACCTGATGAAAATTATTACAAAGATTCTCTATCGAGACCTTACTGGTTTTACGGTGTAACTCATGGAAGCGAATCTCATAGAGGTGGAACTGTTTCATATCAGAATATTCATGAGGCACAATTTGCTTTGCAATTATATGAGCATCTTCAACGAGTCACTAAGTTGTCAGGCATAAACGTTTCTGTCAGAATTATCACACCTTACAAGCTACAGCTGAAATGTTTGCACTGAGAGTTTAATGTTATCCTCAAATCATTGAAAGAAATCCCGGACGTGGGAAATATGGCAAGCCAAAGAAGAAATCCCAGACATGGGAAATAAGGCAAGCAATGCCAAGTAGAAATTTGATGATGGCGGGCCAGGCTGTTAATCCCGCGCTGAGGCTGTTCACTCTGCGTTGGAAAAATTGGATCAGATTGCCAAGTGGAAATGTAACCGTGGTAAGCCATGATCAAACCTCCACGTAGGGGAGAAATCCGATCAAAGCGCCAAGCATGGAGATTTGACGATGGCAATCCAACATGATACTTCCGCACGGGCCATGTAAAATGTAATTTCATGTAGCTTGAACAGGATCCAGTCTTTGTGCGTGGTCGCTGTGAGGTTAATAAGACAGTTGTGAATTGGAGTGGGTCATGGAGAAAACAACGCGACGTGATACCGATTTCAGTGGAGGCTACAGGCCGCTCGTCTCATTATGCAGATATTTGTCAAATGATATCGAGTAACATGGCGAGTGGGGGTCAGTGCTTGCAGTTCGAATGCGTGGGAAAAGGAGAACATTTCAGAATCTAGCCTGAAGAATCACTCGGTTCACCACTGTGAGGAAAGAAAGTGGCTTCGTATCTCAGCCAACCAAGGTGATGCGTTAATGGCTCGGTCGTGGCTCATGTGTGGAGTGTTTGACAGGAAAGCAATGCTGAAAACTCATCCAGATCGGTGGTCGCGAGACAAAATCCCACGCACAGGCAAGCAGCAAAGTTGCAGACAAGAGAAGCCTTCCTTTTGAATGCTTCCAGCAAACAGGTTGTCCAACTATGTTATATCCTGTTGCTCAAGTATCAAATGCATCCTCAAATTCGTAGGCTTATCCTTATTCTAAACTCAGATCAATAGACAGTTGCAGAAACAAATATTCATTGCCGTATGCGATGGATTGAGTCACACTATTCAAGGATTCATAAAATTTGCCCGAGTCAGAGATGGAAGTTTAAAACGGTGCGTAATGAAACGATTCATATTGCTCAAAGATGTTTTCTCCTAGAAATGAATTGAATGTGAAGGTCAACTCTGAAATACCTAGTCGGTCATTTTGCATGCTACATCCTTGTCACTTGTAAATGGTCTCTTTGAGAAAATCTCAGGCGTGAGGCAATATTTATACCCTTCCATTATGTGCATCCAATCGACATAATAAAAGTATTCCTTTACCGGAGTTCAGAGAAACTTGTTTTTAATAAATGGACGATTATACTACGTTTCAAGCTAATTTTATCTAGCTTTATTTCTATTAGCTTTGATCCACGACTAAGGAAGAATTCATATGGTTGTTACTCCTGTACATTTTTCCAAAGTCATTTTGGTTGCCCAGGTTGTTCAACATATTTTTTTTGAAGGGCTTATTTTATGTGTGCAGATTGTAACATAAAGGATCTTTTTAGTTTCTGGAAAATGAGTATATTGTGTAGCTCACACTACCTATGCCATACTAAGATCCCAATAGTGGCATAATTGTTGATTGGAGCCGAGATCAGCAGTGAGTGCACCGCCAAAATACCGAAGGGCTCTTTGACTAAAAATCAGTCTCAAGGGTGTTTATCGACATGTTATGGGCATGAACCTGGGTCATCATCATGGCAACATTAGGTCTTTATTGATAATGGCATTTTCTCATCGTTTGGAAGGTACAAATTGTGCTTATTATGGCAAATCCAAAACATTCTTACTACAAGTGTTATATGATAAGGAAGAACCATGAGCATTGTGGTAAAACCATTCTTTTTAGAAATATTGGGTTAAGCTCGGTATTCAAGTGAGTTTGAGCCCAGGAAAGGTAAGATCGTTTGCTGGATGAAGAGCTCGGTGACTTCGCAAGGAGCTCGTGGTGATGTTTCATGAAGTTTGAACGTGGAATGCATAAATGGTCTCGAGTTAACAGAGGAAGATGATAAGAATCGAGTTTGATAGCTCACCATTCGAAGGACTCAATGCAAAAGAGCCCGATTACCAAAGCAAGGAAAGAGTTAATGTGGGGTTCAAAATCGATTGCAACACCGAGTTAGAGGATTCAAAGCTCACCGAGTTGAGATTTGTGCAGACTCTATCCACATGGACCCCCCTCCTCTTCAAGTCAAACAGTCAATGGGGGTCCTAACATTATGTTAATTAAATTAATATTTTTATTTAAATATTTTAATAATAATATTTATTATTATTATTTAAATATTTTATTTAAATATTCTTTTAATTAATTGAGAAGACTAGGTCATCGTGCAATTAATGACCCATGATGGAACCTTTCTGTGGTTCAACTAATCATAAAGTAAATACATCATAGGCCTTCAATTTAGGAATGTAATTATGACCTTTCCTCTTCTTTCTCACATATTCTTCTATAAATGTAAGTTGATATCTCATTTCAAAGGGTTCCAACAGTTCGTAAAAGTTGGACAGTTAGATATCTCGAGCAAGTGTATACTTTTCAAGAATCCTCTCTCTTCGCAAGTTGTTCTTATGTGTTGAGAGAACTTTCAAGCCTCATCTTCAAGACTGTAATGGCAACCATTTCCTCTTTTGAATGTATGATGCATTGTGCATGTTATTGAAGCAATAAAAGTGTGTGTTTTGTGACTAATCTTGGTCCTTTCATCCTTTTATGCTTCTTTGTGTCTTTCTCGTACTTACAGGTACACTGTGCAAGTTTAAGTTTCTATTGCATGTTCTTGGAGTTCTCGTGCTTATCGGGTGGTGAAGTATTACATGCGGTTGAGTTGTGGTGTCCGTTTCACCCTTCTTGAGTTCATCCTTCTACACTTGGAAACTAGTATATTTCTTGGTCTCGATAAAGTTTAACAAAGGGAATGCGTGTCTCTTAGTTTGTGGTATCCTGTACCCTCTCTAAGTTGCGGTAGGTGAAGTTGACTGTGGTGCACACCCTCTTCAAATTAACCATTCCCGAATCTGAAGACACCCTTTATTTGGTGCATCACCATCCCTAGTATAGTTTCATTTCAGTAAATCTCTTTCCCTAAAACCCCATGAAAATGTTAGCATAGGACTAGATAATCATTTTTGTTACACTAGGAGTAGTACAACACTTAGTTTAGGAAGAGGAAGCCGGCCTTCTCTAGAGGTTCACCTCGAGCCCAAGTCCCACAACTTGAGAGGTGATCCCATGTGTCCTAATCACACCGAATGTCCTATTCACATCCTGGCCATTCGGAGGGTGTAGTGATTTGGCGACAACAGATCTATAGGTTGGAATACTAACTGATGCATACAAGCATTGAATCGTAAAATATAATCCTTGATAGGTTCAGAGGAGCCCTGATGTAGAGTAGGTAAGTGATCATAAGTAACTTTAGGGCCATTTTTGATTATGAACCATTAGAGGAAATTTTCCTCCATGTCATAGAAAGTACTAATGGACCCAAAGGGAATATGAGTGTACCATTGTAACGCCTCATCAATAATACTGTAGTGAAAGGCCTTAAGTAATAATCTATCATTAGAATAAGAGGTTATAGCCATACGATAATGTAGAAGATGAGCATGAGGGTCACCAATACCATCATAACATGTGAAAGTAGGCATAATGAAGTCTTGAGGGAATGCATAGTTATGAATCTTTATAGGACAGGGTTACCATGTAATGCATTGTTATCAATGAAAGCATAGTAAGCCCTACTTTCTAAATTGAGGGACCGAACTCGTGATCATGAATCGACCTATGACATGCATGAGAGAGATGATATCTTGTGAAGGAATAGTGGAAGATGGCAATAGTGTATTAAGTGGTTGTAATTTTCCATTGTGAGTGATCATAGGAATATCCAAAGGTGATGAGGGAGATTTTGATGCTAAGGGAACACTAAGAGTAGGTTCCGAGGAAGCTATAATAGGTGATATATATGGAATATCCATAGCTATGGTAGGACTAGCATCAGAAACATCCTTAATAGATGAGGAGACTAATGGAGACACATTTATAGGAGAAGATGGACTAGGAGACGTAGATGATGTAACAAGAGGAGATGAAACAATAGAAGAAGAAGTGATAGATGGTGGTGACTCATGGACAATGCTAGATGTAATATCGGAGAATGAAACAATGGAGTTGGTGGGTCACACTCAAAAATATGGAAAGAAGGGGAACCATGAATATCAATCGGATCACCATCATCAAATAGAGACTTAGATATGAGAATGTCACTAAGAATGCTATTAGTATGATCATCAACATAACATGAAGGGTATGTAAAATAGGATGAGATGTATCATGAGAAACAACATCAAAAGTTGTAGCATCATGAGAATGAACTATATCAGTGGCCGGAGTATAAGGGGAACTAGTATGCACATGTGAGTGACTATCAATACCAAACAAGTAATCAATAAGAGAATCATCTAAAGTTTCCTGTGAAATATTAGGAGGATCACAAGTAGTCATATAGCATGGTGTACAATGAGTGAAGAATATTGAATCCTTACCAATTCTAATTCCTATAGGAGAATCTTCAAAATGAGTAGGCACATATTGTTGGCCATCTAGAAGTTGTTGTTTGATATGATCGGGTGTAGTAACAGGAGTACTATATAGAGCCTTTAGCTCAACGATGATAGCCTCATCATAGATAGGGTTAACACTAAAGTGAGACATGATGGGTGAAGAAGATGAAATATCCTTAGCCATTAGGGTTTGATTGGATCCTAGGGAAATATATTCAAAAGTACAGTTCACCAAAATGAATAATTAAAAATGGAATATTAATATTACTCTATAGAAAATCTAAAATTGTAATAGAAATGGCATAAATAATATAAACCGAAATGTAACTACTAAATAATCTTAATTAATATTTAAATGAAATGAAATAATTAAAATAAGAGGGATAAGGTACTAACTTGAAAATGACTTACCTCACTGTGTGCTGGACTTGAATAAGTGATGTGAAGACAGGGAAGGATGTGAAGGTGCTACCCAGGAAATTGCAGCAACTAAAGATCGGACTGGAATGGGGCACCTCGGAGAGGACAGAGGCACCTCCGGGTGCCCTTGTTTGTAATCTAGTGCACTATGGTTTGTAGAAAATCTCAGGATACGAATGACAAAGTGTCACTAGATCTTCACAATATCTTAGCCTTTTTCACATAGTTATTGCACTAGTCTCACTTATGTGGCTATGAAAAATCAATGAAGATATACCTATAAAACCCCATACAAAGCATCAAATCCCTAAAAAAAAGAAATATGTAAATGAATGGGTCATACTTGACCTTATCCTCCACAATAGTGGACTTACAACTAAGTGCTTTGGACTATATTCCACTCCAATGTAGTTCGTGTGCTTGTGTGTGTAATTTCGTGCCTAAGGTGCCCTAGTGTTGATGACGTAGAAGTAGGGGAAATAACTAAATGTAAGATGCAAATGGTGGATGAAATAGAATGAATACAACCCTTTCCCCTATGTTTGTGTGATGTAGATGTAAATGATGCCCAAATGCAGTCCTTTTCCTTAGTAGATAGCTAGCTCTTGATAGTAGATAGTCCACCCATAAAATAGTGAGTATGTTATGTTTATATAGGGATCTCTTGTTCAAATTTCGACACTAATGACCTAACATGCCGACTAGTACCTAAGGGAATGATAGGAAAACAACAAAGACCGACCATGAATAAGTAAATTAGACCCAAGTGTTATGGGGACTAGGGTGCCTAAAATTAAGGACCAGTGGAACCTATTGTCACCCTAGTATTACCCTTGGTGCCCTAGTACTACCCTAAGCACCCTAGTCAAGGACTAGAGATGAAAATGGACTAAATAATGACACCTGATACTCCCGAGAGACGTCGAGAAGCGTGTAAGCAAATGATGACGATGACCAACTAACTGACAATAGGACTAGGGGATAGGTCATTAGTGAATACTTTTCTTATGTGAGATCCATATATAAAATAACATACTTGGCAAGTATAAATGTAATAGTAAGTGCGTGATTTTGTGACTATAGTGGGAAAAGTGGCTCCCTAGTAGAACAATGGTACACTACATCACACCACACTTATATTTAAATGAATACATATAAAGATGTTTATAGTCAAGTGCCACTAGATATTCTCCGTTATAACTCTATTAGTTCATCAGTTCACTCTTTGAAGTCGGGATCAAATTCTCAACACATTACGGGACAATCTCCATATGACATGGAACTAAATGATGTTGGATATTGTGTGATTGTGTTATCATTTATGTAAACCCCCATTGATGGAAAAGGGTGTCATGGTGATGTATGAGTCTTCGATGATGTTTCTCGGGTGTCATGTATGGAGTTCATGTGGTTTGGTGAAGTTCAGTGTTGTCTTGGTGCCTGTTTGAGTGAGCTAAGTCACTATTTAAGCTCCATAGTGTTGGTTGGATGTTTTCATGAGGTCATTCATGGTCCATGAGGTATGTTTCAAGTGTATATGTGTCTCGTATGATGTCAACATGGTCAGTTCATGGGTTGTCATGGTTGAGTCAAGTCATTCCAAGCTTGTTTCTAGCCTTGGTGCATGTAGAATGAAGTGGAGAAGTGAGATTTGGGCCTAATAAGTCATGGTGAAGCATGATATTTTTTGATAATATACCTAATGTTTATGGTAAGTTTCAGGTCTACATTCAAAGTGATTCAAATTTATATTTGAGGTCCTTGGGAAGCTACAAGTGAGAAACAAACAAGTTTTCTTAGGTAAGTCAATGTGGTTAGAGATTTTAGGAATAAATAGGATATGTAGTGAATTTTCACAGTTAGGAGATGTTTTCATTATTCTTCATGCCAAGTTTCAGTCAATTATCTTTGAATAATTTTGAAGATATGCAAGTTTTGGTGAAACTGGGTAAGTTTAGTGTGATTTTCAAGCAAATGTTGACCTTCTCGATGCTAGTTATGAATTGTACTGAGATATTAGGAATATCTTATATGGAAAGTTATTAAGATTTCACAAAAATAATGAGATGGTTTGGTCATCACTTATTTATGAATGATCGTTAAGAAGGTAAAGTAGTTTCAAATTCTAGCTAAACCCTAACTAGAGAGCAACTTGTAGAAAAATGAGTATACTTTGAGCCCATTTTGATTGATAGTGAAAAATTAAATATTTAATGTTCTATTGGACTCTCTTATCTTTCCAGAAATGTATGGTTGAGGTCATGATGATGAGTGGGCCCCACCTAAAAAAGTAGTAGTTTCTGAAGAAGTTATTTTTAGGACAAGATGGTCCAAAGGAGTAGCATGAAAAATTTATGGTGCATGATTTTGGGAGTTTTTATTGATTTACATGGAGGTTTTAGGACATGTTCATGGTGTTTTGAGGTCCAAACAAGTTGATTGGTCAAAGGGCAGTTTTGGGATCTCAAATAACAATCTTCATAAAATGGCTATAACTTGAGCTACAGGTGGAGTTTTGAGATGATTCAAGTTGTGTTGGAAATTATATTCAGAGATATTTCCATTGATATATTTTTTTCCTAATGATAAGGAAATTTGACAAGTTTTCCATGGTATTATTTGAGGAGGAATATTTTTTACAGTTCAAGACAAGAAGTGTTTTGGTGAAAATTTTATGTTATTTGAAGCATGAGATGGATTTAGTGATGCTTCCTATCACTTGTAATATGAATAAAGATGAATTGGGAATCCAATTAATCCATTTTTAGGTCTTGAATACATGTAAAAATTATTGTATGAGCTAACTTTGGAATCATATTTTTGAAAGGTTGATCGGTGAAGGCAAAGTAGTTGTGGTTCGAAGAGATGCAGGTTTCACGACTTATAAATTTATTATAAGTGTTATAAAGGTATTTAAATTTAAATTTAGTGGTTACATGACATATTTTGGTTTATTTTAAGTGATATGGTGGCATTATGAAGTTTCCAGGGTGTTGAAGGGTGCATGAAACAACAATTTTGAGAAATACAAAGGATACTAGGCCCATTAAATGAAATTATTTGATTGGTTAATTTTTTTTTTTGACCATTTTTAATGTTTAAATGATGTATTTATCATGTTTGATGAATATGGGATCTTGAATAAGCATATTTTTTAAATGAGGAGAATTTTGGCATCCCAATGCATGTGTTTTAGTGATTTTTGGATCATGAAATGAAGGGTTTTTGCTAGGCTGACCTACTTGGGTCACTTGTAGCTGTTGTGGAAAATTTATGGGATTTTTTAATGATGCATGGGTCTAATTTATCATGATGGGTCGGAATTATTTGGGTTATAAAGAATAAATGCATATAAAAGTGATGTTTTAGCTCATTTTGGGAGCTAGTCTTGCATGGGGAGTAAAACAACCTAGAGGAGAGATGTTTACAGGTATGGGGACATATTTTGAGAGCTGATCAGATGTGTGATATGTTGAATAATGTTTTAAGACATGTTTGGAAGTGTTTAGAGGCAATAAAAGTGAAGAAAGAAGAAGATACAACAAAATTGAAGACCTAGGGTTTGACATAGGGTTTGTGAGATGAATTTGTGATCTCCATCAGTTGGTAGAAAAATTATCAGAGATAAAATATCTTCATGTGTATGATTTGGTTCTTGCTCATCCTAGGGGATTGTAGCCTCCTTGTGGAATGCGTGCTTCACTAAATTAGTGGTTGGTGCTCTTTGTAGGGTTGGTGCTCTACTAAACTAGGGGTTTATGTTCCTTATGAAGTTGGTGATTCACTAAATTACTTTGTTGTGAGTAATATCAACAAATTTTTAGTGGGTTTTCTTCCCCATGAGGGTTTCCCACTTATATATGGTGTTCATGTGTCTTCTTCTTTGTTTCATGTTGTTGTGAATGCTTAACACACATCTAATGTTCATGTATGGTTGTGAATTGTAAATGTATGAATGGATCAATGAATGAATATGATGGTAAATGAATTATAATATTTGTAGGACTGATTCACCCCTCTTTAAATCTATTGTTCTTCTAACAATTGGTATCAGAGCATGTCCTTGAGAAGTAAGTCTAACAGCTTGGAGGAGATCCTAGAAGCACAATATGGTGAAGAAAATTAGGAAAGAGAATTAGGAATTGAAATCCATGGCTAAGAAGGATGAAGAAACCATAAAATATCTCAAGATTCAGTTGGAGAAGGCCATTTCAGATCTGAGCACAAAGGAAGAGGAATGTGAAAGACTAAGAAATAATCCCGTGAGGTGTGTGTGCATGGAAAAGTTGACTTCAAAGAGGTGGTATTTAATCTACAAAAGATATTTAGCATTCCATAGGATGGAGAACATCATATTAAAGATTGAAATCAAGGATTTGAAAAGTGTTCTTAAGGCCAAGGAAGAATAATGTGACAAGCTCAAAGAGGAGATTCAAACCCTAAAGATCAAAGAAGTTGAAAATCCTACTCTTACAGATCCAACAGTTGGTCCTAGTTCCAAAGCAAGTGAAGATGATGGTGTTCATGGAAATAATGTCTATTCAAGGCCTAATCCTATTAGACAACCAAATTCAATGAGGTATGCAAAGTTTCATGGTTATTGTTATGCTTGCAATGGTTATGGTCATAGAGAAAGGGATTGTAGGAAGTTTTTAGTTGTGAGTACCCTTGGAGAAATGGAAAAGGACACAAAATTGATCAGTCAAGTGATAAACATGAGGTTACTTGCTACAAGTTTCATCTAAAGGGTCATGTTGCAAAGTTTTGTAAGGTGAAAGAAGTATGGATGCCAAAATCTATCATAGAAGGATATGTTTTAGTCAAAGTCAATGATCAAAAGGCAGCTAAGAAGATCTCAAGCCCAAATATGGATGACAAGAGACCTATCCATGCAAGAGAGATCAAGAAGACTGATTCAAGAGTTGAAGTGAAGCACTCTTCTATGTTTGAGAAGCTAAGGAGTTTAGGATTTTGGGATACCTCCAAAGTTGTAAGGTATGTGAAATGATCCCTCCATACACTTTAAATTTGAATCTCTCAAGTAGGTGTCTGGGTCTTGGAGTTGGTCTTGTCTCAAAAGTATTTGTATATGTCATTTCTTTTTGTATACACCTATCAAAATAATCATGAGGTAATTATGTGTCATTATATTGTCAAGGTCTCTGTCCAATTTTAGTCTAAGAAGGCCATGATATTGTTTTTTGTTCTATCGTGATGCATACTTATGAAAAGAAACCCTCAATGTTGTATTCTTTTGCTCGAGTCAAGGTGAAGCAAATATTCAAAGATTCCTATGTCTAGGTATTGTAAGTGTGTGTTCTTCATATACTGTAATATTTGATAAGTGTTTATTAGGAGTTTTCAAAATTCTCTCTTTCTCATGCACATAAAAAATGTGCACACAAAACTTGCTTACATAAAAATAAGGAGAGAAAAAACCACTTGTGCTTTTTGTTGTCATGCGAGATCTCACACCCGTTGAATTTCTAAGTGATCCCATACAACATTGGAACATCCCCAAGGTGTGGGACCTTGTTTCCTTGGGATGAACCTCGGAGAAGGTCGAATTCCTTTGAAACTTGGAGCACTTGATTTAAGATCAATATGCAAGGCTAAAACATTTGAAAATAACTCTAATCTACTCAATTTATGGGGCTTAAAGTCAAAGATAAACAAAAGAAAAATAAGGTGATGCACCAAGTATATTTAATAGATATACCTACTTAAATGCACAATCAAATCCTCACAAAAATATATGATATGCACATGTCTTGCAATATTCCTCCATCCATGATTGTAAATAATAATGCAACTTTATAACATAAAGGAGACAAATTTTCCACAACTGCTATATTAAAGTAACAATATCATTTTTCACATAGATTGAAATAAGATAACTGAGATAAAGGTAGATTAACCAATCACATCAAGGAATTAAACATTCACAAGCTATGAATTGATCAATGATTAACACAATAAACTAGATATTTCATGGAAAAATATTGTTCTGAATATAATTGAAAGGCTCAAAGTATCTAAAGCACTCTTCCAAGATTGAAGAGTAACTTCCCAAATGATCTAAAATATCTCTTTTAAACTTAATGCATCTAACTATTTATAAGTTCAAGAGGTTGAGCCATTACAATTGAACCTTTAACTAACTAGTTACTAAAAATAGAGTGCAATTAAGTTCAAGGGAACAGGCTCCCATAAATATAGCAAAGTTGTTGCATGGGTTTGACCAAGTCAACCCTACAACTTTGACTAAATCAGAGCTTTGGAGTCATTCCAACAATGGTCGTCAGGCTTAGCTGGGACCTGCAACATCTGTTTCTTATTTAGGTTTCTCCTGATCCTTTTCCCACATAGCCAAACAATGCTTGTAATCAATGAAACATTTGATAATTCCTTGTATCTCTTCTTCCTTTGGCCCACATGCATAATGATTCATGAAATCTGTTGTATCAACCTCTCTCATGCAACCTTGACTAGAAGTCTCTTCAATTTGTTCACCACCTTCTTCAGCTAGCTTATGAAATTCTGACATGAAACTAATATGTGAATTGAATTAATATTGAAATTTTTAGTTACCTCATCATCCTCCTTAACTAAACCTTTGAAACTTTATTTAATCTGATCAATCAGAAGAGCATAAATATTCTCATTGAATAATTTATAGTTGATGTTATCAAATTCTTCTGAAATGTCACTTAGTCCATCCACTATTTCAACACGTTTATCCTCCAATTTCTTGATTAAATCCTACAACACCTGAGATCTGAATTCCATGGCCTTTTGATACTCAAACAACTTAGAGACATTATCAATTACACCCTCTGGAGAAGTAGATCTGGATTCATTTCTCTAATTTCCTCCCAAGTAGTCAAATTCAGGTTCAAATTATTAATATCTCAAAGAGGATTTCATCTAGCTTTCGAATAGAAACTTTCTCCATCTATAAATCATTGTATAATTCCACAACTATTTTAATTAAAGGGTTGGTCTCTAGAGCATACACTCAATCCACCCATCATCGATCATCCCTTCTGACCTATCTTCTCAATTTCATGATATGAGATATCATCAAGATGGGAAGAGATAGTCAAAGTAGTCATAGTTGAAGGATCTATGGTTGGAGTAGGTTGTGTGAATTTCTTCAAAAGAGTAGTGAGTTGTTCAACCTTTTCTTTCAATTCATCTTTAGAAGCCTTATCTTTGTCATACTTTTCTAACAAATTCCCAAGGGCCATTTGAACATCCTGTTTTACACCCTCATGTGTTGCCTTTCCTAATGAAAACCGAGATATTTGATAATCTCTAGTGTAGTAATGGTTTCTTTGGTTTTTCCTTTAGTGGGGGTGGCTATCTCTATGAACCTTTCTCTTGATTGGCTTACTGATAGGTTAGAAAAAATCCTTGGTCATTTGGCCTGCCTTTTTGGAGTGGGTTCTAACACACTTAGATCAATCACATCTATGAGGGGCACCTTCTTCTTTTCTTGGGGTCTAGTGATATAGCCATTTAGGTATAGCAGATGTAGATGAAAGTGGCATGGTCATAGCTGAACTTAGAGCATTGGGTAAAATAATAGCACCAGTACAATAGTTGAAATGGAAGTGGTAATGATAGATGGTGTAGGAGTTAGAATAGCTTTGGGAGTAGATGAAATGGGACTGGAAATGGAAATGGAAGGAAATGGAAGATGTTGAGAAAATGGAGTGGAAAGTGGAGACCCAATCATCTCTCCAACTGAGAGAATAGGAAGGGATGAGAAAAATTGGGCCATAGATGGAGATGGAAAAGAAAAGATGAGTAGAGGAGTGGTAGACAATGATGGAGGTGGTGGAGCTAAGGATGGTGATAATGGTAGTGAAAGAGAAAGTGGAAAACCTTGTGATATAACCGGAGAAGCACTAACATCAATAACTTCAGATACTTGCACTATAGAAGACACAACCTTGGTAGTAGGATTTTTGCAAGAGAAGAACTACCAACAACAAATGAGATCTTTCTTGGAGCTATAGTGGCCTTCTGAGTAGACCTCTTACCTTTTGTAGGTGTAGGAAAACTTAGGGTTGGCTGGGCTTCTATTCTTATAGGTTGGTCTAACCCTTTGGGTGAGATTCCCAAAGTAGCTAACCAATCATATGTTCTTTACAAGATGGGCCCCACCCTTTCCTTTGTATTAGAACATTCTTCTTGATACCAATCAATCCATGGTAATGGTTGATTAGCAATGTTATCACTCCTATAAACTGGGTCTAGCACATCATCATCATCTTTGATTCCATTAGGAACATCTACGTAATACCATATTGTTTAACTTCATCAAGAGTTAACCTTTCAAACTCTTATTGTCTAATGATGACCTCATCTTGATAGTGGATCCAAATATCTTCTAATTGAGGAACATGGGAACTAGCCAACCCTGTTTTGCCAAATTTTCCCCAATAATCAAAGTTAGTTCTAGGGTGGAAAGTTCTACAAGGTAACTTCAGACATTTCTCCATCGACATTCTTTTCCTTGTAAATGCTAGCACAAGTGTATCTTCCAATTGAAATGGGAAACTGGACTCCTGCCTTATGTCATTTATTTTGAATCTTATGATAATCCAACAACTAATGAACAGTTCTAACAAGACCCATTTATCAGTCGGGCATCTTGGTAATTTATTAGGAGCACCTAGGAAACCTAGAACCTGATGTATGTAAATGTTGGGAATTGGAGATATATGGCTCCCCATTCCCTTACCTCCTTGAAAGCTTCATCAGAAATTATGCGATTGTACAAATTCTTATCAAAACGATAAAGGAAGACAACAAAAAAGGCATCATTAACTCTGTGGAAATGTTTACTTCCTTCTTCCATTGTGAGTTGAGGATAAAACTCATAAATATGTGAAATTCTCCTAACACCTTTGTATTCAATCCATTAAATTCTCCCATGGTAGCTGCCGCATAGATGAGGAAAGAAGTCATGAAGAATTTTTTCAAAGTCAAGACATTTCCCAATTGAAAAAAATTGAACTACTAATATGTTCTCCCCATCTTATAAATTCTTATGTTTCTTAATGGTAGAAAATGTAAAGAAACATCCACTCTTGAAATTCTCTTGCTAAAGCGAGACCGAAACTCTACTCAAAATCACAATAAGGTCATTGACTTCCTGGATGAAGTCCGAGAGAAGAACAATGTTTTAGGGAGCTTGGTAACATTCTTAGCCAAATAATTTTCATCATGATCTTTTTACATAGTTTAGATTCCTTATCCTAGTATTTAATTGCAGCCTTTGGGGAGATTGTTGCATATCCGACATCCATAAGTTTGAATAAGTCTTCAAAAAAATCAATGTCCAGCCTAATCACAACTTTTCCATCATCATCCTTTACTGATTTAGAGGCCTTATCGAAGTGAGTTGTTGTAGCCAAGACAAACTCGGGAAATGCATGGATGAAGGAAAACCAACAAAGTGAGAGCAATCCCACTGTAAAATATGGCTTGCATCAAGATTTTTTATTAGGGGCTCTTAGTATTTCCTAGAATTCTGGCATATCCACCTATCCCAAGTCGTGTCTCCAATGTTTCCCAAATATGAGGACATGCATGTATGAGGGGAAACTCCTAAGAAGGTATACTTCATATTTTCCTTTCCTTTTGAAAGAAGTTGACATCAGTTTGGGGTTGGATCCCATTGAACCTTGAAAATTTTATAGAAACAATTTTGAAAACTCCAAAACAAAGTTTTGAAAGTCTGAAAAACAAAGTCTAAAAACAATCTAATTCCAAAAAATATGAAGCTCGAAAACTCCAAAAATACAAACTTTACTCGGTTTTGAAACTTGAAAAGCATATCTCTAAAATTGAAAAGCATAAACTCCCAAAGGTCCGAAAAGTAACAAGTCTCGAAGGTCCAAAATTATTCTAACCCAAAAATGAACTCCGAAATCAAACTCTAAAAAGAAAAGTTCTAAAATGCCAAAAGCATAGGCCTCGAAAAAGTAGACCTCAAAAAAAGCACACCAACTCCAAAAGCTAAAGGTTCTGAAGATCTGAAATGAGGTTTTTTCAAAATCCTTGGGTTCGATGAGACTTGATGCCTACATGATTCAAAGCTGCAAGATTGAACAAAAAATGTTTGAAATGAAAAAAAAACAAACAATGAATCAACAATGGCTTCCATGTTTAAGCAAGAAGAAAGAATGGAAAGAAACAACAAACAAAACCATGGCAATCTAAACCAAAAATATTAAAGAAAACCCAAAAATTACCTTGAAATCGATGCCTAAAAGTACGATATGGTGCTGGTAAAAAAAACGAGGTGTCAAAGTGAAAATGACGGGTGAAAATCCAAGTTTATATAGGTAAACCTGAAATTAATTGCCTGAAAGATGACACATGTGGGGTGGTTGGGAATTAAATGTTATGTGAAGAGTCTGAAATCCAAAATGCAAGCGTGACCATTCTAATGTGAAACCTGAAGTCCAAAACCCAAAAGACCAAAGTTCCAAAATTTTCAGAACTTCGGGATTTCGAACTTCGAACTCGGGAATGAAAATAGCCCCAAGTGTAAAGTGAGACTTCGAAACCAAAACCCAAAGTTCTGAAATTTCAAAACTTCAGACTTTTGGAGTTCGGAACTAGAACACTAAAATGATCGAAAATGTCAATGAGAACTCGAAACCCAAAAGCCCGAAGTTCTAAAATTTTGGAACTTTGGGATTTTGGACTTTAGAACTTTAAATTTTTACTTGCAAATGACACAAAACTTGAAGTAAGAGAACCTCTACATTCCGAAGTCTGAAATTTCAGACTTTGGAAAACTCTGATTCCCAAAAAAATTAGGCAAGAAATTTCATAGAATGGTAGAAAATTTTAAAACTACCCTCCGTTAAAGGTAACTTAAAAGGTTAACATTTTTGGTGACATCCAAGGAATGCCTACCTGCTAAGCATTAGGCAGTAGCCTTATACCATCCATTGGGAAAAAGAGTCTTAAAAATATATTCAGAGCACACACCAAAACAAAAACAAAACGAAAAAAAAACCAGAAAAACAAACAAAATAATGTGCGAAGCACTTGGAGGAAATGAACAAAACAAACACTGTACATACACAAAATTCTCAAAAGAATGATTTGAGATGAATCCCATTCACATGAATGGAAAATTCTTCTCCATTGAGTCTGGATAAGAAAAATGAATTTGCTTCCTTGTAACTTGTGATGATATATGGTCCGCTAGAGGGAATCAAATTTAGAATGCATACCCAAACTTGGCCTGTTAGTATCCCATTTGAGAACCAAATCCTTCATGGAACTCCTTATTGGATGCCCTTTTGTCAAAATATATTTTAACTTGATATTGGTGTTGTTCTAGAGTCTTCATTTCCTTGTTCCTTGTTTCTTCTAACTCCATCAATTTGGAGTACCTAACTATCATTAAATCATTTTCCATAAGTTCCAGTTGATGTTCCAAAGAAGGTAGCTCTAGAGATAGTATATTTTTTTCTTCCTCTCATATACAAGCATAAAAGGTGAATTCCTAATAGCTCTTTTGGGTGTGATCCGATCTGCCCACAAGGTGGTTTTGAGCTGAGTGTTCCAAGTTCTTCTATTGGTTTCCATTATACGCTTGATGATTCATATGAGATTCTTGTTATTGGAATCAGCTAATCCATTCCCCTGTGGGTAATAATTGGATGAAGTTTTGAGATAAACCCCATTCTTGACAACCCATTCGGTTAATTTCAAACCAAGAAATTCCATTGCGTTGTCTGAAATTATTGTAAATGGAACACCAAAACGTGTCATTATCCCCTCTAGAAAATCAAAGATAACCTTTTCGTTTCCCTCTTTAAGTGCCATGACTTCTGTCCAATGAGTAAAGTAATCCATCGTGGTGAGGACCCATTTGTTTCCATCACTTGATGGAGGATTAATCATCCCAATGAAATCCAACCCCCATTGGATGAAGGGTTGGTCGACCTGAATTGGGTGAAGAGGTAGGGCTTCCAATCTCTACTTTCCTATGAAGAAAGCACATTCCTTACATTTCCTTACCCAAAAATGGGTATCTTTGAATAAAGCAAACCACTACTAACCGACTCTCATGATCTTTGTAGAATTTGTGCTGTGCATCCAAAGTAATGCCCTCCGATAGACCATTGTGAAATTCTTCTAGTACCTTATTTACTGTTCTGGTCCTATGCACCGAAGAAGAACACCATTCAAATCCCTTTGAAAGAGAACATTATCCACCATAATGTAAGGAATAGAATGAAGATGGAAACTTCATCTTTGAAATTTTTCCATGCTTGCAGGGTATTCTCTGAAAGGAGAAAAAATTTCATCTTTGATAACCAATCAATCTAGTTATCATCCTAAGGTTCATTAAGGAGCATTGTGTCTTTTTCTACCTTTGAATCCAAATCTGTAGCTAACTGTTGACATAGAAATTTACCTCTAACGAGCTTAGTGACCTTAATGTGTATGTCATATTCCATCACTTTAGTGACCCATCTGACACGTTTCTCATTCACATCTTTATTTAGCAAAAAAATCTTTAACTCGGGATGAGACACCATTAAATGTATCTTGTTATTGGACAACATGTGCTTGAATTTATTCAAAGCTTGAATAACAACAAAAACTTGTTTCTCAACAAATGAATATTTGAGCTCATAATATTTTAGGGATTGACTAAAGAAGGAAATTAGTTGTTCCATTGATTTGTTATTTTGTTGAGTGAGAATCCCATAAATACTTTCTTGACCGAAAAAGGCATAGAGAATGAAATCCTTGTCAAACCTTGGATTCACCAATGTAGGTGCTTGAGAAATGGCTGCCTTAATGGCTTCAAAACTCTCCTTCCCTTCCTTTGTCCATGAGAAAGGTATATTTTTCTTCAACATGGTTGTTAATGGTTTGGCTAGGGCTGCAAACTGAGGGATGAATCTCCGCACAAAATTTATTATTCCGAGAAAATTTGAAGTCATTTCTTGTGACTTGGAAGAGATAGGGACAATATCGAGTGTATTCTAGCTAGATCAATGGATAGTCCTTCAATGGATACCACATGCCCTAGCAACTTACCTTCTTATACAATAAAAATACATTTCTTGGGATTTAAAGAAACTCAAACTCCCTGCACCTCTTGAATACTTTCCTCAAATGAGCCATGTGATCCTCTGCATGTTTGGAATACATTGTTATATCATCTAAGTACACCAGGATAATATCATTAATTAGTCCCTAGAAAGCCATGTCCATGGCCCTTTGGAAGGTAGCACCAACATTGGATAACCCAAATGGCATTTTATTATAGGCGTACATGCCCCACTTGGTAGTGAAAGTTGTTTTGAATTGATTAGATTATTTGACCAGAATATGATTATAACCTAAATATCCATTGAGAAAAGAGAAAATTTGAGCTCCTACCACAGTTTGAAGGATTTTCTCCATTGACAGAAGAGGATAATGGTCTTTTAAAGAAGCGTGATTCAAATCCTTGAAGTCTACACACAACCGAATTTCTCCATTCTTCTTTCTTACGGGAACTAGATTTGCTACCCAAGAGGAATTCTTGATTGGGAAAATGATGCAAGCCTCAATAAGCTTGGTCAGCTCCTTTCTCATCAGTGGCTCAATTTTGGGATTAATCGACCTCTGTTTTTGATGGACTAGTTTGGAACCAGGATCAAGTTCGATGGTATGTTGTGCCAAACTTGGATCGAAACCACAAAATATTTATAACTCCATGTAAAAACATCATTATACTCTTGAAATTTTTTAACAAAAGCCTTTTTCTCCTCTAGGGTACACACTTTTTCGATCTTCATAAATTTTTCATTTTCTACCTCAACTTCTTCAAAATCATCCTCTTTGATTACCATATTAGAATTCTACCTTCTAACTTGATCATTTGAATTAAAAATGGACTCAAGAGTGACCATACCCTTTGGTAATTTGTTACTTTTTAATTGAATGATTTGGTCACCATATGCTTCTTTTAACCTAGCTTGATTTTTTGCAGCAAACTCTACTTCTTCCGTAAGAAAATAATGATCTTCTCATCATTGTCAAAAACCTGCCAACTTCCTGCATTATCAGGAACTGCTAGAAGAACAACCATTTTAACGGACTATTTTCCCTCCTTCATTACATCAGTAGGAATGTCATACTATGAGTGATAGTTGCAAGTCTATCTGTGTCTTGGTTCTGATTCCTAGGAACTGTGTGAATCCCAAAAGCTTTGAAGTATTCAATCAAAATCCATACTTTATTTTTATAAGATCTCAATAGATAATTTTTTGATGCACTGCGAGCTCTTACTGATGCACTATCAACTTGCTATCTCCAAAAACAATCAAGGATTTGATACCCCTTTTAGGGCTAGTTGAATTCCTTGTACCAAAGCCTCATACTCAACAATGTTATTAGTGCAGCTAAATTGTAATCGAAAGGATGAAAAATATTTACTTCCTTATGGAGAAATCATCATGACACCAACACCTACTCCAATTTTACTCCTTGAGCCATGAAAAATAGTTTCCAAAGTCCTTTAGAGTTATTTTGGGGCTTGACGAGTTGTGGTATGATCACATCCTCTTCATGAATACAATATGTACCCAATCCCATCTCTTCTAAAAATAGTAGGCCAGATTCTTCTTCCGCCAATGCTTTAGCATATGGATCATACTGATGATTTATACTTACCTCATCCAACATAGTGTTTGGAACCTCTTCTACAAGAGTGGTTGGCTTGTGATCGGGATGTTCTTCCTGGATCATGAATGGTGTAATTCCCGTTAATCAGATTAGTGGTATGGGGCTCCACATGATTATGAAAATTGGTTCTTCCCTTATAGTCACCTTGGTTCCGTACCGAGTCTTGAGAATCATATGTGACCAAATCAGCTGATAGGTAACCGCCCATTTTGGTAGTGAAATCTCGTGATAGGAAAATGGTGAAAAGGGGAGGAAGATCGATGACCGATATGTCTTGTGTGAATGAAAAAATGGGACATGCATGAATAGTAATCTAAAGTCCTTTGATGATTCCAATAGTCTGTACCGTTGTTCCATCCAACTGAACAACTCCTCTAGAGACTGGTGTGTATTGGATTCCTAACATATCCACAATTTTCTTGGGCATGACTGAGCTACTAGCACCAGAATCAATCATGCAATTATGTACCAAATGATCACCAATGATTAGGGAAATATAGAATGGTGGTGGTTTTTTTGTCTTAATAGTACTTTTCCCTTCTGGCTGACACAAACTTGTAGTAGTTACTACTCCATGACCTGATGATCTATCGGTTGTACCAAAAATTTTTAGAGCCTCTTGCAACAAGTTTCTTTGAGAAGGAATTGAGAGTGCGTCCCACATGGTAACACTCAAGTTGGTCTTCTTCATCTGCTCCACAATACTGAAAGGAATTGCGCCTAATTTGCTGATATTTCTTTGGGCATTAGAATCCTCTTTTGGAAAGTGCTTGTTGGGTACTATGATGCCCGAAGAACCTTCTTTTCTCACAACCTGGCTAGGCTGTAACTCTAACATTTTATTTCCCACATCTATATCAACTACCGCTTGTAGCCAAGGATGTGAAGTAGATGTTTGATTAGCTTTGGAAACTTGGGATTCCATTACCCTATTTTTGGAGTGGGTATTTGATGCGTCGGTGAATAATCAGTATTCAAACTGCATAAATTGTCCTCTTTACAATTTAGCAAAGTGGTTTCCTCAAGAGCCTGTGCTTGATTAGATGCTTCTGTGTAGATGAAGTTTTTGTTGCGTCGGTGGAGCAGATACACTTTGAACCATAATTTCCTAGCTCAGAAATCCATTTGGGAAAAGATTTTGATTGTGAGGTTGAGAACAAGGATAATACCATTCATAGTCTTGAACTAGATTATTTTGGACTGATACAATAGCTCTAGAAGTACTAGTAGTAAGGGGATTCCTGAAATTTAGGGGCTTGAAATTTGTAGCTTGATTTGTAGTTTGATTTTGCACCTAATTATTTCCTTGAAATGGTGGATGATTTGGTGACATTACCGATTCCGTGTTTGGTATGGATGAGAATATTGAGACTGTTGCCTCTTGAGTGCTACGAGCTCATTCCCAAAAGTTTGTAGTAGTGACTTGACCTCAACCAAATTGTTTGAAGGAATAGGTGTAGTCATAGCTAGTTGGCTAGAAGTTGATGGAATAGGGGAAATGGTCGATGATTACTTGAAATTTTAGCAAACAAAGGCATAGGAGGTCTGGGTGCAATTTTCCCTACTTGGATCAAAAAGTTCTAAGCCCTTATTGCAACTTCATAGGTATCAGGAAGTGTGGTCCCTCCCATGGACTAGATCATAACTGCTATATTGTTATTCAAAGCTCATAAATAATACAAAAATTCATTATTAGGAGAAGGATTTATGAGTGCTGGAATCTTGTTCTAAGTCTTTTGGAATCAAAAGTTAAAATCACTCATGTACTCTTAAGGAGATCTCTTTATGGTAGTGTGTTGCTCCATGAGTGAGAAGTGGTTGCTCTTGTCTTTGAACTGTTTGTAAATATTCTCCCCAAACTCATCCCAAGTGGTTATAGTTCCAGCCTCTAACCCACGAAACCATTGAAGTGATTTTCCCTTGAAGGAAGTAGCAAGGAGTCTGACCACAATGTTGTCTTTTGTAACATTATGTACTACACAAATGCTGGCCACATCAATAATATGTTCCATAGGAGTAATATGAGTTTCCCCTATGTAAAAGGGTAGAATTTTGAGTGTAGCAACATGTATAGGATCCCATTGGGCTAATAGAAGAGGGTTTCTTGCATTGAATGCATGAAACACTTGGTTCCTTTCCATTCTACTGAGAGGATGATTATTCCTAGGTGGAGGGAATCTTCCATAAGGAGGAGTTAAATGACCTCTACATGGTGATGTTGTAACTGGTGATGTTGAAATGCCTCTTATTCTTCTTGGAGGAGACAAGGATAACTCAATATGCTGATAATTTCCTTCTCATCTCACAGAAGATCTTGTTTGAATTCTTCGCATATGTTAACACATTGAGATACAAAATCCAGAGATATGGAGTCACTAGGTACTTTTATTTATGCAAGTATGAAGAGAAGTACCAACTCTTGTCCCATTGGGCATACCAAAAATTGTTATCACGTGGATCATGCACCCATTGAATTTATGAGTGATCTTGTATAATGTTGGAACATCCCCAAGGTGTGGGACCTTTTCACCTTGGGATGAACCTCTAGATAAGTCTGACTTCCTTTGAAACTTGGAGCACTTGATTTAAGATCAATATGCAAGGCTAAAACATTTGAAAATAACTCTAATCTACTCAATTTATGGGGCTTAAAGTTAGAGATAAACAAAATAAAAATAAGGTGATGCACCAAGTATATTTAATAGATATACCTACTTAAATGCACAATCAAATCCTCACAACAATATATGATATGCACATGTCTTGCAATATTCCTCCATCCATGATTATAAATAATAATGAAACTTTATAACATAAAGGAGACAAAATTTCCACAACCTGCTATTTAAAGTAACAAAATCATTTTTGACATAAATTGAAATAAGATAATTGAGATAAAGTTAGATTAATGATCATGCCAAGGAATTAAACATTCACAAGATATGAATTGATCAATGATTAACACAATAAACTAGATATTTCATGGAAAAATATTATTCTAAATATAACTGAAAGGCTCAAAGTATCTGAAGCACTCCTCCAAGATTGAAGAGTAACTTCCCAAATGATCTAAAAGTCTCTTTTAAAATTAATGCATCTAATTATTTATAAGTTCAAGAGGTTGAGCCATTACAGCTGAACCTTTAACTAACTAGTTACTAAAAATAGAGTGCAATTAAGTTCAAGGGAACATGCTCCCATAAATATAGAAAATTTGTTGCATGGGTTTGACCAAGTCAACCCTACAACTTTGATTGACTCAGAGCTTTGGAGCCATTCCAACAATGGCTGCCAGCTTAGCTAGGACCTACAACATTTGTTTCTTGTCCATGTTTCTCCTAATCCTTTTCCCACATAGTGAAATTGTGCTTGTAATCAATGAAACATTTGATAATTCCTTTTACCTCTTTTCCTCTAGCCCACATGCATAATTATTCACGACATCTGCTGTATCAACCTCTCTCGCAACATTGTCTAGAAGTCTCTTCAATTTATTCACCACCTTCTTCAATTGGCTTATGAAATTCTGACATGAATCTAATATGTGAATTGAACTAATATTAAAATTTTTAGTTACTCGATCTTCCTCCTTAACTAAACCTTTGAAAATTGCTTTAATCTCGATCAATCAAAAGAACATTAATATTCTCGTTGAAGAATTTATAGTTGATGTTATCAAATTCTTCCGATGTAGACACCAAATTTGGGTCACACTCCCCTTGGTCCCCTTCACTTAATTAACGTAACATATTTAACTAATCATGACCCCTTTACCCCATATTAATATTCATCCTCATATTATTAATTAATTTAATTAAGTTAATTTCATCCTCACACCTCCACCTCATCATGACACCTCATCCTGGACCCATTCCAGGGCATTTAACTCATAGTGACCAAGTCATCACTCTTAGCACTGAGTCATCACTCCTAGTGCTGAGTCACTACTTGACCTAACTAACTAAGAATTCTTCCTAAACCTAACTAGACTTCTTCTAAGATCTTCCTACCTTCTCTCACGTGAACTCTACTTCCCTAAGTGGACCCAAAAATCAAAATCATGCCAAAAATAGTAAAGATCAGGCTATTTTTGGTAACTTGGACTATTTCACCCTAACCGACGCTGGTTTATCCTCGGCCAACATCGGTCACCTAAACCCCATTAGTTCCTTTATATAGAATTTTACAACCCTTTACCTAGGTTGGTCATTCAGTTATTAGAGCATTATTGCATTCAAGTGCAAATCTTCAAGCCCTCCTGCATCCAGATGATGAACACACACAACCACAATGCAAGATAAGCAGCCAATTCTCCTTCCAAATCATTAGAATACTCACAAGAGCCCACAAGTTGTACTCACAGAAACACTAGACTCAAGAACCTCTTCTTTGATCAACCATCAACCATCTCAACTCACATGATCTACAAAATACTAAGTGTTGTGATTTTAATCATTTTTTCTTATCCCATTGTATATCTCTTGTTGCTTTTAGTATTTTATTTCTTCTGTTACCCATACATCATCTTCTTCCCACCAACCCACTATTCAACCACCCTAAGCCTTTTCACCCTTCTAAACCTCATTCTTAGTGTTCTTGAGTCTTCTTGACCATATTACGACCCAAAACACACTACCCTCACTCTTTGTGCAATCAAAAAGAGCCTAAAAACCCATTTTTAATAGTTCATTACCTATTTCCCCTACTAACATCGGTTTCCTGACCACCGTCGATTTAGTCCCCATACCGACATTGGTCTCATGAAACTCTGTGTGGCTGATTGTAACATCTAATGATGACTTTGGAAAGATGTTACCATCTTCCAGAAGTGCTGTAAGTTCTTGACATGCATGGCAATTAGGATCATTGCACTCATTAGAATCAGCTTGTACACTTGAGAGTCTTTCTTCTTCAACTTACACATGCTCTTCTACCACTGAATTTTCCACTTGTGGTGATCCAAATTCCTCTGATGATATGGAGCCAATATGGATACTGCATTCTGAACAGGTAGACTGTTGGTCATCATTGACTTGTATTTGCTCTGGATTTGTTTCTGGTACAAAACTAGTTTGTTCCGCTTGTTCTTGAGCCTAAAATTTTGTAAGAGGTTTAGTCAGGAATGAAGTTTGCTTGATGTTAAGTTTTACAGCCCATTCCTTCAAATTCTTTGCATGCTCTCCTTTGCTAGTCTCCTCGACCATATATTCCTTCCTTTCACTCATTTCTTGAAGATGCTCCTCCCAAAATGGGTTTGGGACAACCAGACGAGGGACGAATTGGGATTCAACTGATTTACTCACCATTTGAGGAAGTGGAAGAGATTCAAATTCTTGTCTTGGTGGCCTTCGTAGAAAAGAAGGAACTTTATAAGAACGAGGCATGGAAGATTCATGATGGAATGGAGGAATAGAAGATGAAGTAGTGAATTCCACTGCAGGGGTAACAACCTGGAAGGTTATGGTCATGTTCTTCAAGTTGAAATTGCATGGATGGAGACATGGAAAGAGGGTCATAAGGTGGTAATGTAGGGACCTCCCTTGACAGATTGACTAACATTATATTCATGAATGTCCCTCTTCTTGATCCATTCTCCAACTTGAGGCATTGTCTTGATTATGAATTGAAGCTTTTGTTTAGGATTAAGCTCACATGGTATAGGGCCAGTCCATGTCGTATGGAATGTGAATCTAACTCAAGGTTGCCTTTATCATTCATTGGTCCTTATTTGTACCATGTTATGCTCCAACTCACGAACCTTCTTCTATAAGTGGTCTTCCAGTGTGGAATAGATTCCATAATCTACATGCCATTGTTCTTTAGTAGCCCCCAAGTTTGGTGGATAACCGAATTGATCTGCATCTTGCTCATGTGGACATGCATGCTCAAACTGATATTCATCATGAAATTGGTTTGGAGGTGGATATCCTGAAGATGGAAAGAACCGCCTCTGCTGCAAGTGGGAATCCCACTGTGGAAATGAAGCCATGATGGCACCACTTCATGAATGGAAAGATGTCAAAGAAAAATAGATGGAAATGGATAAAATTGAAAGTCTGCAACATAGAGTGTGTCACTTTGACCAATGAAGTCACTAGTTGTGCTTGGGTATACCTCATAAGGCTGAAATTTCACTAAGAGCACAACAACTTAATGAAATGAATTAATGCTGCAATGGGTGATGTTGAGATGCCATTTTTCCTTCTCCTTGAAGGAGATAAGGAAAGTTTGATATGCTGATGATTTCCTTGATTTAAAGAATCTCTTGTCTGAATTCTTCGCATAAGTGAATACACTGAAAATTGAAATCTAGAGAGATAGAGTCACCAGGTACTTTGATTTGTGTAAGTGAGAAGAGAAGTACCAACTTTGTCCCACCGGGCATGCCAAAAATTATTGTCGCCAAATCACTACACCCTCCAAATGGCCATAATGTGAACAAGATGTTTGGTGTGATTGGGACACATGGGATAACCTCTCAAGCTATTGGACTTGGGCTCAAGGTGAACCTCCGGAGAAGGCTAACTTCCTCTTCCTAAACTAAGTGTTGTACTACTCCTAGTGTAATAAAATGGTTATCTAAACCTATGCTAACATTTCATGGGTTTTAGGGAAATATATTTGTAGAAATGAAACTATACTAGGGATGGTGATGCACCAAATAAAGGGTGTTTCCAGACTCGGGGAAGGGTTAATTTGAAGAGGGTGTGTGAATCACAAGTCAAATTCACCCATCAGAACTTAGAGAGGGTATAAAATACCTTTCCCATTGTTAAAATTGATTAGACAAATGAGTTATCAATATTCCAAAGTGAAGAAGGATGTTATGTTTGTGGAGCCTATTTTCATGTTAGAGTGTGGTACACCTTCTATGTGTTACACTCGGGTATTTTTACGGTGGTCCTACTCACTGGTGAGCGGGTCAAGGGGGTTCGGGGGTGAAGCCCCCGAAGAAAATTTTCATGGGTGGTTTATTAACCCATGGGTAATGGGTAACCATTATGGGCTATTTTTGGGCCCATGGTTTTTCGGTACCCATTGTTTTGATACCCACGATTTTTTGTCCATGGTTTTGATACCCACGATTTTGTATCAAATTGCTTAAGCAATTGTCTATTTATATGGTCTTATGCATATGATACATATACAAGTAAATGCATTGCAGATGTGCTTTGAATTTGGGTGTGAATTCTGTAGAGTTTGTTGAGCATAGCTCCAAACGGATCGAGTATTGTATTAAGAGAGTGGAGGCTTGTAATAAAATCGAGTAAGTGATTCTTGGTGGATGTAGCCCAAATTGGGTGAACCACGTTAAATCTTATCTCTCTATGTTGTGTTATTTATTACGCACTTTTATTTGAGATCTGTAATATTTTCTACATATTAGTTTCTATTATTGCGATTCATGGGATTATTCCACATATTTTATCTCTTATTTCTTAACAATTGGTATCGAGCTGGTTTGGTTTGCTTTGAAGTGTTGATTCATAGGGAAAGTTTTATCTTGAGTGGGAGTTATGGCGAGATAATGGAAGATCTAGGGTTGATAAATTCAACGGGCAAAATTTCAGTCTTTGGAAGATGCAGATGGAAGATTACCTTTATCAGAAGGATCTTTATACTCTGTTGTCTAAGAAGGTGAACAAACCCTCGAGTATGACAGATGTGGAATGGGATTTTTGGATTGGAAGGCACTTGGAACAATCACGGCTATGTCTAGCATCTTGGTATTATTTAATGTTTCAAAGGAAAAGACTACAAAAGAACTGATGGATGCATTAGGAAGTTGTATGAAAAACCCTCTGCCTCTAATAAGATATTTTTAATGAAAAATTTATTTAATATGAAGATGTCGAGAATAGTTGATAGTGAGATCATTTAAATGATTTCAATATGGTTGTGAATATGCTAGCTTGATTCTAATAGAATTTGATGAAGAAGTTAGGGATTTATTAATTCTATGCTCTTTAAGCGAAAGTTGGAATAGCACAGTAATGGCGGTAAGCAACTCGGTTCACTAACTCGAAGTTGAAGTTTGAGGATGTTGTAGGGGTGATTATAAGTGAGGAAATGTGAAGAAAAAGCTCTGGGGAATCTTCTACTTTAGGGAATGCTTTGACATTGAAAACTAGAGGGAGACAAAAGAATAGAGGAAACCATGGAAAATGAAAGATCAGGCAAGGTCAAAATCTAAGAGCAAGATTGTATGTTGGAACTATGGAAAGTCACGGGCATGCGAAAAGAAGGACCGTTGGGAGCTTCGGGAAAAGAAGAAACAATAGGAAGAAAACAAGGAGGCAAATGTGGCATCGGGTAATGTATGCCAGGATGCTTTGATTCTTTCTTTACATAATATTACTGAATCTTGGGTTTTAGATTCAAGGGCTTCTTTTCATGCTACTCCACATAGGCATTATTTTGTTGATTATGTTGAGGGATTTTGGGCATGTTTTTCTTAGTGATGATGAGCCTTGCAGTATAGTTGGAAAAGGTTTTATTCAGGTTAAGATGCTAGAATGGGAATACATGGCTATTGAAGGATGTCAGACATGTGCCTACATTAAGGAGAAATTTGATATCGGTGGGGCAATTGGGAAGTGATGGTTGTACTGTGATATTTACAGCTAACTCTTGGAAGGTTACCAAGGATGCTCTTGTGGTGGAAAGAGGTAAGAAGGTTGGAACCTTGTCTTTATCCACTGATACTACTAATGATTGTAATCTTGTGGCTTCAGATGCAGATACAACATTATGGCACTATAGGCTCGGTCATATGAGCCATAAGGGCATGGACATCATAAAGAAGAATTTACCTAGATATACAGAAATAGGTTTGGAGTTCTATGAGAACTGCATATATGGGAAATAGAAGTGATTAAGGTTTCTCAAGGTTGGACCTACAAAGAAAGAGAGTAAGTTAGAGCTAGTGCATTCTGATGTGTGGGGGCGGCTCAGGTATCATCTCTTGGGGGTTCAAGTTATTATGTTACTTTTATTGATGATGCAACAAGGAAAGTTTGGGTTTATTATATTAGAAAAAATCTGATGTATTTGACACTTTTTTAAATGGAAAGCCTTGGTAGAGAATGAGACAGTCTTAAGCTAAAATGTCTCGGAGTCGGATAATGGAGGAGTATTGCAGCAATGAATTTAATGATTATTGTTCTAAGAATGGAATCCACAGGAAAAAGATGATTCCAGGAACTCTGCAGTAGAATGGGGTATTAGAAAGGATGAACAAAATAATAATGGAACATGCTAGGAGCATGAGGTTATATGTAGGACTACCTCTTTCTTTTTGGGTAGAAGTAGTGAGCACAACTATGTACTTGATAAACAAGAGGACCCTCAAGTGCCTTGGATGGAGGCATACCGAGGAGGCTTGGTATGGTAAGAAAGTTGATTATTCATTTCTTAGAGTCTTTGGATGTGAGGTGTTTGTTCATATAGATAAGGATGATAGGACTAAGCTAGAGGCTAAATTAGAAAAATGTACTTTCATTGGTTATAGTGGTGATGAATTTGGATTTAAATGTTAGAGTATTAAGGACAAGAAAATCATTCGGTCTAGGGATGTGGTCTTTAATGAGAAAGTCATGTATAAGCAACGATTGCGAGGGAAAACAGGAAGAATCCAAAAAGAATATGCGGTGGTAGAGGATCTTCTTGATGGGACAATGACCCATGAATTAGTTTAAGAACTCGACTCAAAGAACCCCTAAACTCCTACGGTGAGGAGGTCTTCTAGGGTAAGAAAAGAACCGAACATTTTTCTCCTTCTCTTTATTATTTATTACTCACCGATAGTGGAGAGCTAGAGAGCTTTGATGAAGCAATGCAAGGTAGATGCCAGTAAGAAGTGGGAGCAAGCCATGGATGAGGAGCATAAGTCTCTCATGGAGAACTAGACTTGGGATTTGGTGAAGCTATCGGAAGGCAAAAGAGCATTGTAGAACAAGTGGGTGTATAGAGTTAAAAAGAAGGAGGAAAGAAAAGATATAAGGCCGGTTGGTGGTCAAGGGGTTTACAGAAACAAGGTATAGATTTTGATGAGATATTTTCTTTTGTAATAAAAATGACTTTTATTAGAAGCTGTTCTTAGAATAGTGGCGTAGTAGAAGACTTGCACTTAGAAAAGTTAGATGTAAAGCGCATTTCTCCATGGTGATTTGGAGGAGGAACTATATATATGCAGAACCAGAGAGGGCTATGAGGTCAAAGGTAAAGAGGAGATGGTGTGTAAACTGAAGAAGAGCTTGTATGGCTTGAAACAAGCTCCATGTCAATGGTATAAGAAGTTTGATAGCTTCATGATGGAGCAAGGTTATATTAGATGTCATTCTGACCATTGCGTGTATATAAAGAAATTTGAGGATGGAAGTTATATTATCCTGTGTTTATATGTTGATGACATGTTGGTTACAGGTAAAAACATGCAAGAAATAAAATTACTCAAGAAACAACTAAGTGAATCCTTTGATATGAAGGATTTGGGGGCAACCAGACAAATCCTTGGTATGAGGATAACTCGGGATAGGAAGGAACAGAAGCTAACTTTATCTTAGGAAGAGTACATTAAGAAGGTATTGGATAGGTTTAACATGTAGGATGCTAAACCGGTTGGGACTCCTTTGGTAGGCCATTTTAAGTTATCAAAGGAGCAGTGTCCCAAGACAGAGCAAGAAAGAAACCAGATGTCCAAGGTACCTTACTCATCAGTCAGCGGTTGGTAGTTTGATGTATGCTATGGTGTGCACTAGGCCTGATATTGCCCATGCAGTAGGAGCTATGAGTATATTTATGAGTGATCAGGTAAAGAGCATTGCAAGCAGTAAAGTGGATCCTTCGGTATTTGAGAGGGACCATGGGGACAATTTTATGCTATAGTAGATCGAGACACCACTTTATGTGGTTATGTAGATTTAGACATGGCTGGAGATGTAGACAACAGGAGGAGCATGACAAGTTATATTTACACTATAGGTGGGACAACAGTGAGCTGGATTTCATGACTACAGAAGTGGTGGCTTTGTCAACCACGGAGGTTGAGTATGTTGCTGCCACAGAGGTAAGCAAAGAGATGATTTGGTTACAACAATTGCTTGAGGAGTTGGGGCATAAGTAGGAGGAATGTAAGCTGCATAGTGATAGTCAGAGTGCTATACACCTAGCTAAGAACTCTGCTTTCCACTCCAGGATGAAGCATATACAGTTGAGATATCACTTCATCAGGATAACTTTGGAGGAAGATAAGTTGAAGTTGGAGAAGATTCATACTAGTCAGAATCCTGCAGACATGATGACCAAGGTGGTCACAAGGGATAAACTAAAGCTATGTTCAGCTTTGGTTGGCCTTCGTGGATGATAGTGAAGGGTTGAGAAGCTTGCTTAGTGGAAATCAGTCTCCAAGTGGGAGATTGTTATGTTTGTGGAGCCTATTTTCATGTTAGAGTGTGGTACACCTTCTATGTGTTACACTCGCGGTCGGGTATTTTTAAAGAAAATTTTCATGGGTGGTTTATTGACCCATGGGTAATGGGTAACCATTATGGGATTTTTTGGGCCCATGGTTTTTCGGTACCCATTGTTTTGATACCCTGATTTTTGTCCATGGTTTTGATACCCACGGTTTTGTATCAAACCGCTTAAGCAAATTGTCTATTTATATGGTATTATGTATATGATACATATACAAGTGTACTTTGAATTTGGGTGTGAATTCTATAGAGTTTGTTGAGCATAGCTCCAAACAGATTTGGGTATTGTATTGAGAGAGTGGAGGCTTGCAATAAAATCTGAGCAAGTGATTCTTGGTGGACGTAGCCCAAATTGGGTGAACCACGTTAAATCTTGTCTCTCTGTGTTGTGTTATTTATTCTGCACTTTTATTTGAGATCTGTAATATTTTCTACATATTAGTTTCTATTGTTACGATTCTGTAAGGGATTATTCCACATATTTTATCTCTTATTTCCCATTGTTAAAATTGATTAGACAAAAGAGTTATCGGTTTTCCAAAGTGAAGAAGGATGAACTTGAGAAGGGTGAACAAGCACCACAACTCAACCGCATATAGTGCTCCACCACTTGATAAGCACAAAGTTCTAAGAGCTTGTAATAGAAAGTCGAACTTGCACAATGTACCTTAAAGCATGAGAAAAGATGTAAATAAGTATAGAAGGATGAAAGGATTGAGATTAGTCATAAAACACACACTTTTATTACTTCAATAACATGCACAATGCATCATAAATTTAGAAGAGGCAAATGGTTGCCACTATAGTCTTGAATTGGAGGCTTGAAAGTTCCCTCAACATATAAGGTTAACTTGCGAGAAGAGATAGGACTCTTGAAAAACACACAATTGCCTAAGATGTCTAAAGCGCCCAACATATCCGACCTATTGGAACCCCTGGAATGAGCTTCAAACTTACATTTATAGTAGAATATGTGAGAGAGAAGAGGAAAAGGAGTCATAAATTCCCTTCCTAAATTGAAGGCACATGATGTATTTATTACAGTTGGTTGAACCACTTGAGAAGGTTCCATCATGTATCATTAATGCCCAGTTTGACTTAATATTCTTAATTAATTAAAAGAATATTTAAATAAAATATTTTAATAATAATAATAATAAATATTATTAATAAAATATTTAAAATAAAAATATTAATTTAATTAAAATTTGATGGGGGCCCCCTGTTGACTTGGTTTGCATTCAAGAGAGTTGGGGGCCATGAAAATAGGTTCAAAATAACCAAACTCGGTGGTTGGATTACTGAGCCAACTCACCGAGTTGGTCATCAAGTTCCTCCATGACCGAGCTGCTCGGTTTCCTAAATGAGATTTCTCGGAGATGAGCTCCTCCAGCCGAACTTTCTCCCTATGATTGTGACCAAGCTCGACTCACCGAAAGTTACCGAACTCTAAATCAAGATCCAAATCTGAATTCCATCCATCGACATAACTCGGTCAAGTTTAGCTTCCAACTCGTATCACCTTACACTCTCTATAAACTCCTTCATATGACTCGATTCCATGAGCTCTACTTGTAAGCTCACCACAACCAACCCCCTTTTCGCATCGAGCTCCTCTTGCCGAGCAAGCCATCATCAACGAGCTATCTATTTTTTACACCGAGCTCCAAATCAAGCTCCTAACCCGACCGACTCACTCAAGCTTGTTCAACTTACGGGTCCACCACCTAGCTCCCGATTGACTTCCTCATCATAAGCTTGTCATCATAAGACATCGAGATATCCCAATGACATCCCATTAATGAGCTCACTAGGTGACATATCTTAGTGTTCTCGAGCTACCTCATGCATCGCCTGCAATGCAATCACCAAGCATAAGCTCCTTTGCGATTGATGGGATCGATTCCATCTTCCCTCATCAATGCTGAGTTGTGAGATCTTTGATTAATCCCCTAAGATCATGTCAAGGGAACTTCTACGTTGAGCTCCCCTAACTTTGAAAACTTATCAGCTTTAACTCACTACCAAATTCAACCTCCAACATGATAGAGTAATCATTCATCTTCTTGGTAAGTTGTTTAAATGAGTTACATCATTCTTTGTGACATCGCCCTTGATATGAGCCTCGAACCAATGAACAAGCCATTTTACTCTTGATCTTGCTTCGAGCTATTCCCAGGTGCCATTGAATCTTCTTCTGTGTCGAGTCCTATGCTCCAACTTGGTGACCCATATCTTTTACCATCTTTACCCTTAATTAATGAACTCGGCCATGTCACCTCCTATTCCCTCTGACACAGGTTCAAGGCTCATGTAATTGATCTATTCATCTAGTTCAATGAGCCAAACTCCTTCTTCTCGCAGACTTGGCCGATTCGTGAAATTTACCACTTTTGAGTTTCGTTCCCATTGCTTGCAAAACCAAGACGATAGGGAAATAATTATTCATATACATGTCTTGACTGTGAGTTTGGTTCATTTCTAATTAAGCTCCTGTGATCCTTCATTTGAGCACATTGACTGAGCTCACCACACATGTGAACTCTAAGTTCTTCCTGAAATGCCCCTCATTTAGCTTTGCATGAGCTCACCATGTTTGTGCCTTTGAGCTCTTCATGACCGTGACCGGTACCTATTGAATTGTCCACCGACCTCCTCGTTAACTCATCCACAATGTGGAATAATCCTCATAGGCTCACCTTGTATTCAAAACCTATATAATCGTGATCTTACTGACTTGATGATGTAAATTTTTTCACGTAGAGAACTATCATGACTAAGTCACTAGTTCACTTTTCAAAATATATCCACCCTTCTTGCTAATAACTCTCGAGACTAACTCACTATCTAACCCGTAGCATCCCTAACAACTTGATAAATAACTTAGCCATGACTTGGGCTCCAAGTTAACATGTTTAGTTCATGTAACTTCTCATTTGGTTTGCCATCGTTAATACTCTGTTTTCCCATGTTTACACGAATCTCCCCTATGTAGATTTATTAGCTTGGCACGACATCATGTTATTTCCACATGTTAAGCCATCCCGAAAATCCTCACTTGGTTTGTCAGACAAGTTTCACCATGCTACCCGCTTATTGGAAGATATCATCGGTGGGCCCGAGCTCTTGGAATGTCTTGGCCTCGGGCTGCGGATCCCCAAATTTACCATGCGGATTAACTTAAGCATGTTCCCCAACTCATCTTATCTCGGTTGAGTGAGATAATTTTATGAGATTTCCCTAAGGCACTTACACATTTACTTGATCCCAAGCTTTGACCCTATCAGCTCGTTATTTCCTTCTAGCTCTGTTGGGTTTTGATTTACACTTGGAATGAAACCATAGTTAGGGGATTAGCAAGTCCCTCCTCTTTAATGGGAGAGGTTCCCTTATTGAAAGCATGGGAAAACCTATTTACAAAAACACAATATTTCATTCAATGGTGGTTTCTCGATATCTTGAAATGTGTGTAACACCCGAAAAGTTATCAATACATGAGGATAGAAGACTTAAAGAGAGGAGGGGGTAGAAGAAGACAATACTTTCAGGGAAACGAGATGGCAAAGAAAACCCTTATATGTATTGAGAAAAATGAGATATAGAGTACAACCATTCATGTTTATAGTGGGCACAATCCATAGACTCAAAGTTCTTGAGATTGTATATGTTTCACCTTTTTTTTATATTGTTTCTTTGAATTGTTGATGAAATAGATAGGGTAGCAGTAGGAGGAATACCTATTCAATTGTCAGTTAATGGGTTGTTTTGGGTGTATGACTTCCGAATCCACAGATGATCATGAGATCTTCCTTTTGCTAGGAGGAACTACCTGTAATGAAAGAAAGACCACAAGAAAGAATTAAACAATATGGGCAGTGAACTACCTAATGTGAGCTAGATCCGGGAAGTATGATACTTCCTAGATGGCTATCAGTCCACTATTTTAAACAAATTAATGCTATAAACAAGGTAAATCCTATTGTCATTTTAAAATGATTTAGGTATCTCACTTAAAACACAATAATAAATAGATCTAATCTAACATGTGCTAAGCTAGAATAGAATCCACAGTCGATGGTTGGTTATGGGTTCTCGAGGTCCGATAGAGGTCTCGGGTAGGTCACAAGTGAGTGAGGGTGAGGTAAAATTAGGTGGATAGGTCTCTATTAAGGTTGTGTGGGCAAACACAAAGACCGGCGTCGTCAGGGGTTGAAACTGCGATTAGGTATAACCGGTGCTAATTCTGTATGAGATCGGGAACATCACGAAGAATGTGGGGTTTTGGTCCTCTTTGTGATTACACAAAGGATTTTGGTTGGTTGGGATGAGGCAATGGGTGACTGGAGTAGGTTTTGGCAAGGTTTTGCTGGGTCTATGGAGGTGAAAAGTGTTGGAGATGGTCAATAAGGAGCAAGATAAACAATGGGTGATAAAACAATGATGAAATGAAATAACCAAGAAAGTATGATATTGTACTTACTTGGATTTCATTCTTGAAGGCTTGTGTGTGATGGATGGAGGTGCCGATGGTGGATTTGGAGGCTGCAAGTGATTACCAATTGAAGAAAATATTTTGCATGGGCTGCATGCACACTCCTCTTTTGCTTGGGTAGATCAGAATGTGGCTGGGATGGCTCAGTGTGGAGAGAAGATGTTCAATCTCCTTCTTTGGATGTGAGTTCTTGCTGGAATTGGCTCTCTAAAGATGCGTTATCTTTTTGAGATCTCATTCTTGCTCGTCAACTTTCTCCCAATGTTTGCCAACCTTGAGAATAAGGTAGTTTAGGAGTTAAAAAGGGTAGTCGGCAGATCGGCTTAACCTGGTGGCAGTTAGGGTAATCGACGTTGGTCAAGGCGGGATTTCCTAGGTTTACTAAACTTAGGGAGATCCTCCTTATTTCCTCGGATCTTGTATGGTTATCCCATGGATTAGAATGGGAGCTTCTATGATCATGTGGGAATGTGGTTAGAGGGAGTGTAGGCATTGATTTTTAGGGTTTGGGTAAGTCTTAGTTAGTTATGGTAACTTGCTAAGAATAGGTCTTAAGGTGAGTTAGCTTGATGAGGTGTCTGGGTGAAGTGTTTGTGTGGATATTATCTAAATTAGAATATTTAAATAATAAATATGGTGAGGATAATGAATTAATTTAATTAAATTAATTAAATTAATACTAGTGAGGTGGAGGGGGCCATGGCTAGGTGAATGTGATGAAGGGTGCTTATTTGTCGAGGGACCAAGGGGAGTGTGACCTAATTTTAGTGTCTACATTTTTCCCCTTTTTGTTGCGTAGCTTGTATTGGTAAGCAATGCTAAAAAATTAGATGTGGTTTCCCCATGTGGGGGTGAAGGTGATCCCCCTCAAAATAGGAATTGACGAAGAGGTGGTCAAGCGGTGAGTGGTTTGATAGAAGGTAAATGCGAGGAAAAGGGAAGTGGGTGTAGGAGAAGAGGGTGAAAGGTCTACTCGAGTCAATCTAGGTAATGGATCGGGGTTAAAGGTAGCGGTAGTCAAATGCACGCACACATATGAACCGCAAGCAATCGCTAGGTCAAGAGAAGGTAAACTCTACATCGTCTAAGGTCGATAGGTTTATCAAACAAGGGTAAAGTGAATATGGTATCCAAGGTATAGGATAAGGTCAGAAACACAACGTAGGTTAGGTGCGGGGAACTTTTAGGTATGTTCCGATACACCAAAGGTAGGGTCGGGATAAACGGTCCGTACAATAGGCTAGGTAAGGTCATTAGGTCAATAACACATGTAACATTGCTGTAGGGTATAGCAAACACATGAGGTCAAATATCACTAGTGATGGTCGAGGTCCAAATATCGAGATCACGGCATAGGTAAGGCCGAAGTAGGGGTAAAATAATAAGGAGTCGCAGAAGTGGAAATGAGGAGGTTGAAGAGGGTTTTGGGCTAGAGGTGAAGGTAAAGTGGTTCGGGTAGGTGTAGGGAGGGGAAAAGAAGAGGGAGGTAAGGAAAATGAGGTAAATGTGAGGGTTATGAGTACGCAGTGGTAACCGATAATAGTTGGTATGAACCGATTACGGTGTAGGGTAACCGATAGTGGTATTCGGGGGTAGTAGAAGTGCGACAATGGTCGATGGGTAACCGATGTCGGTCAGTCAAGAGGGTATAAAAGTAGAAAATCCATGTTTGAAAAATTTAGTTGTGCATTTGGAAAGGGAGAAAAGGACAAGAAGAGAGAAAAGGAGGAAGAGGATAAAAGAGTACAAGAGAGAGAGCTTGGGTGGTGATCCACATAGGAGAGAGTGGGTGAGTGAGAGGTGGGGCCATGAGATCAGGTGGCATGATTCGTGTGGCTGAGGATTGGTTGAAAGAGTTAGAGGATGACAGACCAGGAGAGGGTTAGGTGGTCCACCCGTCACAACAAATGGATATATCTCCATAGCAAGCGGTAGAGGGATGAGGTAAGCTCCACACCATTGCTTAATGATTTGATTGATTTGAATTTTAGATTGGGAGGTAAATTGGATATAATTGGGGTGGGGGAGGTTGGAATGTTGGTCAATAGGAGTGGGAAGGGAAGTAGGGAAGGTTTACGGAGGTTTGGTTGGGTAGTTAGGTTTATTTGGTCAAAATTGAAAAAAATTGGGTAGGGGTTTCGGCTCTATGCGATACAAAAGTGACTAGTGGCGGTCACTTTGTAGGCTAACGTCGGTCATGTAGAAGTGGCATCGGTCATGACACAGGTGACCGATGGTGGTTAAAGGCTACCGGTGATGGTTATGGGTAGCCGAGTCATTAGGGAAAATAAGGAAATGGGGCCAGAAATAGGAAAAAATGGGTTAGGCGGTGGAAATGGATGGTCAATGTGTAGGGAAAAAGGGTAATGTAGGATCAATTAAGGGTGTAAAGAGGGATTTGGGGGGTAGAATATTAAGGAAGGGAAAATGTAGGGGTGGAAAGTGGCGGGCGTGTGATAGTGACCAAATCTGATTCGGCTTGTGGCCGATGTTGGTGGGTAGTGACCGGTGCTAGTCATAATAATGATGGACCGATGCCGGTCAAGTGGGGACCATGGTGGTCAAGGGAAACCAGGGTTAGTTATTCGTAAGTGGAAATTGGGATAAAAAAGGGAAGAGAGTAAGGGTAGGGTGGGAAAGAAGGTGGGTGAGAGGGGAGGGGGTTAGGGTGAGAAAGTAGGGTAGGTGGGTAAAGGGTGAGGGTGGGTCACAGGTGAGGGTAGGGGGTTAGGGTGAGAAAGAAGGTGGGTGAGAGGGGAGGGGGTTAGGGTGAGAAAGTAGGGTAGGTGGGTAAAGGGTGAGGGTGGGTCACAGGTGAGGGTAGGGTAGGTTGAGGGTTAGGGTAGATAGGTTTGGGTAGATGGGTTAAAAATAAGGTAAGATGGGAAGGTGGACTAATACATTGTTTTTGTGGGATGCAGGCGAGAGACGAGCTGCGGATGAGAGCCTAGGTGCCACCCTTGTTATTGAGAGTACGGGCAAGAGTGACATAGGTGGAGTGGTAACATGTGGCAGAGGTGGGATTGATAGGGGTGAGGTGTTACCGACATGTATTCCAGGAGGTGAGTCTTATGGTTGCCCTCATTGATAGATGGGACTCGGTGACCAATACCTTCCATTTGCCGATGGGTGAGATGATGATCACCTTGGAGGATGTATACAAGATCCTGCGGTTTCCCATATTAGGGGCCTCAAGTGTATTCTATCTCTTTAGAGGTGTCTAAGGAGTTATTGGCACCCATTTTTGGTGAGGGTGTAGTAGACCTGACATTCCATAGCGCTAGCATGAGCTATGGAGTGATGTATAGAGCTCATCGAGAGGAGATGAGGTTAGTGGTACTTATGATGGAGGCAGTGTGCTACTTCGCACTACACCGAATGCGAGAGGTGGGAGGTTCTGAGGTCAGCGATGGGTGTCATTCATGACATGATGATACATTGGACACAATTTGAATGGGCACATGCATTGGCGACACGAGTTTATAGAGAGCTATGGGCCTCACGGCTGACTGTGGAGGTTCGGAAGATCTCACTGCGTCATACTACTACATTGCTAGGTGTATGAGCACATTGTTTGTGTTTGACCAGTGGGGATGCCCAGGCAGATGCATTCCACGAAGAGTTTTGAGAGTAGGGGTATAGGCGGTGGGTACAACCATGGGAGAGGCCCGAGGTGCCAGAGCTATGCATGATGTAGCTTATAACAGAGGTTGTTGGAGGTATATCTGGGGTGGACATCATTTGGAGGCCGTATATGGGCTTTCCTTGATAAGATGGCCATGAGCTTTGGCCGGGCTATAGATACATCTGTGGATAGAGGGGAGGAGAGTGGGAGAGCATGAGTGGATACCCATAGAGTGGGTTAGATGTCAGTTTGGATTGGTCCAGGGTGTACCGCCTCCATTCCCTCAGTACCGAGAGATGATGTGGAGAGACCTATGTCTCCACCACGACCCACAATGCTGACTGGATAGGAGGAGTAGCCTGTAGATACTCAGATTGATGATGCTAGGGTTGTAGATGGGAACAGGCGGTGGTGGGCGACATACCGAGAGCTGTACCACCGAGGCCGGGGTAGCTAGAATTTGCCACTATCACAGTTGAGAGATGCCCTACATGGGTAGGTGGCTACATTGGTGACATAACCCAGGATCATGCAGTGGAAGCAGATGGGTATAGAGGCATAGGTTGCCACATTACTGAGCCCGAATAGTGATCTTTGCGAGGCTCAAGATGAGCAGAATAGGTACCTACACGAGCAGAGGCGGGGAGATGGAGGATAGATAGCCACCCTACGGGTGGAGGTTTAAGATTTATAGGGCTAGTTGGCCATGATGCGAGGTGGATAGATTACAGTCTACTGGGGCGATTGTAGGACAACAAAGCATAGGCACAAATTACTACCTGCAGCCCAACTATAGGCACCGACATAGATTCCGGGGCCGACTCGGGCTCTAGCACTAGTACAAGGTTTAGTGCGGAGTTCGAGGACAGGAGTCCATTATACGAGTACCTACATAGGTAGTGGGACCCATGGCACCTCCACAGACAGTGCCCATGGCCAGGTTCTAGAGATGCCCTAGGAGAGGCATGGTATTACCATGATCATTTGTTAGCTTTGGGCTAGATGTGCCCTCCTATGCGAGTAGATAAGCACTGTGAGCCTCCGGTGAGAGGACTAGATCCGCACTCATAGTGTGGAGTACGGGGACGACGAGCGCGAGAGATAGGGTCATGGTGAGGTCACTTGGTGTGCGAGGCCAACTCCAGTGAGGGACCATCGGTAGGAGGTGAGGTAGGTGTCGGACCCCAGACAGGTGTAGTAGAGGGGTCGGGAGAGACAAAATGATTTCTGTGTCTTGGCTTTATGTCTTTGAGTAATTTTTGTATGTATGATATATTAGACCAGGCTTGTGTGAAGAGATAGTGTATTTTTTTGTACATGATACCGGCTTTGTGAGCAAAGACATTTTTGTATTGGATAGCGGCTGAGCCAATGATGATTATTTTGGAGATACACATTTATGGGATAATCGATGTAGATTGTATTGATACACATATGTATATGATGATGAGATAGATGATAGTCGGTGATGCTTATTGTGATGTGCATGATTTTACTTTACTTATGATATGGATGGAAAATAGATGAGCTAGGCATGACAGAGTTAGGTCATAGGCATGGATCGAGTCAGGTTGGTTTAGGCATGGATTGAGTTAGGTCGGTTTAGGCATGGATGAGTCAGGTCGGTTTAGGCATGGATTGAGTCAGGTCGGTTTAGGCATGGATCGAGTCGAGGTTAGTTTAGGCATGGATTGAGTTAAGTCGGTGAAGGCATGGATTGATTTAGGTTGTTAGGAATGGATTGAGTCGTAAAGTCGGTTTAGGCATGGATGAGTTATTTGGTATTATGATAAAAATGGTAATATAAATGCATGAGATAGTGTAAAATGTGGAAAATGTTAGTTATGTTATGAAAATGTGAAATAATATAAGTGGTAAAAGGTATATGGTATATGGTTTAAATGTCAAGTTTTTTTGAGATGAATAGGAAATCAGGTAAGGGTGAGGAAAATGGTTAGGGTAAAGAGTGGCCGAGCTAACCTTCCAGGGCCCCATGCCCTAGAAGTGCTACCTACATAGTCCCAGCGAAAAGGGACCTCAGACCGATGTAGTTCTCCCATAAGCTAGGGAAGAATATGATAAGATCGAAGAATAGGTAGTGCGGTTGATAGTTAGATTGGATTCGAGGTCATAAGTATGATGAGGTCAAGGTCGATTAGGTGAGGTGGAATATAGGTAGATAGGTATGGGTGATTTTAGGTCGTAGGTATAATTAGGTTGAGGGCATTGATGTTGGGGTTGAGAATAGGTAGATAGGTAAAGGTGATTTGAGGTTGATTGAGGTGGGATAAGAGGGGGCAAGAAAGCCACGATTGGCAAGATCATAACATACGAAACACATCCTTTAGATAGGTTGATGAATGTAAGACCCTAAAAACATTACATGATTGATTATTCTAAGAGTGACGAATAGTCACATGATCACCAAATGTCGTAGGTTCAGTAGGTCCCTTGAGGTATGACGTGAAAAGACAATTGGTAATGAGGTGCAGCTAATTGGGTCATAAAATGGTAAGTAGAAGGCCTTGGGCAATAGAGCCAAGATCACAATAGGCAAGTCCATGACGAAAAATCTTATTTTTCTATTTTTTTTAACTTTTAGATAGATTGATCAATGCAAGAAGTCTATATGGGAGGAATATATGTCTCCTTGAGGTCTTCATGAAGCTGATCGATGCTGGGGCTTTCTAGAAATTTTGATTTTGAGAAACAATAGTCTTCTTTTTGAAGAAACTATGTAGAGAGTTGTGAGCTTTTTATAGATATCCTTGAAGCGAGCCTACTTATAGCGACAATTGAGGCGGAAGATGTCCTTTTGAGGGATTCATCTTTTATATTGGAAGTTTGACTCTCAGAGTTGGTCCACATTTTGGAAGATGTCCTTTTGAGGATTCATCTTGTTGTTTTTGTTTTTGGATTTAAGTCATGGATGAGACTATAACAAAGCATTTGGTTCTTGTTGAGAAGGCAAGGGTGAATGACCATGGGATCTCATCTAAAAGAAGACAAAAATTATCCATGAGAATCATGCCATGTACAAAACCATGGTGCACATATTGAAGATAAGGAAAAAGGGTGACGGGTAATCACATGATCCTTGTTTAGTCGTTGGAGAGGAGGTGTGGAAAGGTAAATGGTGCTCAAGGGACAAGCATGAATTAGATAAATAGTGATTTAGGAATAGAGGTCAATGAGTATAATGGTCGAAGATGTAATGCATTAAGGGCTCGGGTTTGGATTTACCCTCAAGTGAGGACAAGCGATGAGCACTCCGATCCATAGGTATGAGTTAATGATATCTGGCCCAAGCCAATTAGGAGAAAATTTTCCCCGTTTTCTTTTCTGCTTTGGTTATGTGTTGATTTTCTTTCAAAACAAGGTCACCGACTTGGAAGGTTTATTCATGAACATGTTTTTCATAAGCACGTTTGATACATTGTTGATAAAATTAGAGGCGATCTAGAGAGCATTAAGATGAAGTTCATCTAATAACTCGATTGTGCTAAGCGGTCCGATGAAAGTCATCATCAGTAATCATATCATGGAGAGAAATGTGAAGTGAGGGATCAGACTTTGAGAGGTAGTACAACCTCTGCCCGTAGACCGAGAAGAAAAGGGTGTGGATGCGGTGGAGGTGCGAATACTAGTGCGGTATGCCCATAGGGCAAAAGGAATGTGCATATGCCAATCCTTCCCGGTATCATCAACCACTTTCATGAGAATTTTGTTGAGGATTTTTAGTGGATTCGGCTTAAAGCTACATTGGTTTGTGGGTAATGAGGTGAGGATAAACTAAGGCTGAATGCGTGAAGGCATCACAAATTTCGCTGCAATGTTTTGTTTTTGAATTGTTTTCCATTGTTAGTGATGAGGAAATGAGGAACACCAAAGTGACAAATGATGTGATGGTTAATGAACTCACATATTTTCTCGGCTTTCATGGAAATGAGTGGTATGGCTTCCACCCATTTTGTGTAGTATTTGGTAGCGATTATGATCCATTGATGGTATTGGGAAGAATGAGGATTGATTTATCTCACAAGATCCCAAACCCCATTGAGAGAATGGCCCGGAGTCACGAGTGACTTGTAAGGCATGAATGGGTGTATGATGAAGGTTGAAATGTTGTTGACATTTCATAGCATTGACATGACACCATAAAAATCATGATTAAGGGAAGTTGCCAATAATAGCCTAGGTGAAGAATATGCTTGGTAACAACAAGGCCACTTAAAGTGACCTCCAGCATATGCCATCATGAACCCCCTTGATGGTGTAAGGAATTTTAAAACTTGTGAGGCATCGTAAGAGAATACCTTCAAAGCCGCACTTATAGAGGAGTCCCCTGTGAGGATAGCAAATGGGAGAACCTTCTTAAGGAAGGCACATTGTCCATTACGGGTGAGAGTAGGAGGTAAGATGGAGAGAGAAAGGTAGTCTAAGTATTGTTTATACCAAAGGTCACTGGGTCGGGAGGTGTCATTTCCGATTGAGTAAACATCATGAGGTAAATAAGAAGGTGAATGGAGGCATTATCTTGTGACAAATATTTTAGAATTGGTAGGGAAGATGGTATTTGGGAAGCTAAGTAGGCCATGATATCTACTAAATTGTTGGTTGACCATAGTGGATGGTTTTCAAGGGTGTAACTTGATCAAGGTGGTCAAAAGTATGTTCTACATGATGTTTATACTT